>JALBCR010002253.1:107500-582500 GCA_030710515.1 Abscondita cerata
TAAATTAAAATTAACTAGGCGACCACCTACTCTTAGTAATTAAAGAGCCTAAGTTTTCAAACGCTTAGAGAACAGTTAGCAATTGTTTCTAATAACACAATTTTGTCGAAAAAATGAATACGTTGAATTATTTTCAACCATACGTTTTCCGCGTTTTCTAAATTCTACTATGTTACGACCACAAGGGAAAATTCTCAAAATTGTAAGACATACACTGTACAACGTAATAATTTACGCCATGAAGAACACTTGAAAACCAGTTGATAAAATACATTTGATTTATCATATTCTACTACTGTTGTATCTCTGGTAAATTTGCTATAGGTGTCACCCGTTTTATAGGCCATTTGGATGAATCTAATTTTAACCATTGATGAACATTCTCCCAATCAATGTTATTTAAAAACTTCGAAGGAGACAAACTTTTTAAGCAGTCACTAATGTTATTTTTCCCAAACCGCGAATTTATACAAACTAAATTTTGAATTTGCGCAACTCTATTACCGACAAAAGTTTGAAGTTGAGAATAGATGTGATCCTATCAAATTAAGGGCTACAGTGGAATCTGATAAAGCATAAACGAATGTAAGATTAAGCCTAGGTTTCTAACAATGAACTGTAAAATTGATTATTTTTGCGAGAAGGTGAGCTTGCCAAAGTTCCAAACGAGGAATAGAACAAATTTGACAGGAGAAGCTTTAGATTTTGCACAAAGAAGAGAAATTTGTATTTCTTCTGAATGACAAATTGTTTGCAAGTAAACAACTGCTCCAAATGAGGTTTTGGAAGCATCACAAAATCATATTAAACTAACGCTTTGATTCTGGGTGGTTCTCAATTATCGCGGAATTTGAAACTTCGACACAAAGAGAGTAAAGTATTTTTTATGTCAGTCCATGGCCAAACTATACTTGCTGAAGGAGTTTCGTCCCAATCCAATTTTAAAACTCAAAGATTTTTTATCAACAGTTTAAGTTGCAATGTTACAGGGGCAAGTAATCTTAACGGATCATAACAAGAAGCTATAGTAGATAAAATATTCCGTTTTGTACAAACTTCATTAAAAACCTTAAATGTAAACAATCAAACGTCAACACTAGGGAGCCATTTTAATCCTAATACATCAAGAAAATCAGATTTAAAGTTGAGAAGCTTTGCTGTCCAATTTTTAAAAGGAATTTTTTCTAGTAAACTATAAGAATTTGTGGCCTATTTTGTTAATTCAAGTCCTCCTTTACAAAAGAATATAACTGTTTGGCGATACAAATTGAGGGCTAACCCTTTCGAATTCGTACTTGTTATAAGGTCATCCACGTACTTATCACAAGATTAACAACTTTAGCAGCTATGGGATATGATGTTTTTTCGTCGTTTCCCAACTGTTGAATAGTTTAAAGCGCTAAGAAAGGTGAGGATATTACCTTACAGTTGTTAATTCATATGCATCTATAGGGTTGTTTGAAGAGAATCTCCACAGTACTCTTTGAAATTTTTGGTGATTCTTTTGAAGAATAATTTGGCTGTACATTTGCCTAAAATCGGCTAACGCTAATTTACCCACACACGTTTGGCTGTAGCTTAGGGTCAATAACAATAAATCATTCAAGAAAAAGTTACTATCTGTTTTACAACTAACATCAAAAACAATACGAACCGGTGTACTAGCGTGATGTGGCACGTAGTATGTTGGAGAAATTACGTTGTTTGTTAATACTTTATCTAAATAATCTTGAAATACTTTTAAATACTTTCAATTGCGATGGTACTGTCAGACGGGTCAGTTACACGATTACTACCTAATAAATATAGACATAATTGAGCACCAATAATTCTATCAATTGTTGTCTATCAGCTACTTCCAAATAAGATAAATGACGCAAATTATTTGTATTCATTCTTGTAACGGGCAAATTATCGGTAATTTTTCTACCACCAAGACTTGAATAAGGTATCGTTTAGTTTCATCAATTCGAGAAATAATCACAGTATTGGCAGAACCATAAATTACACTAGAAGAATAACTAATACCATGCACCAAGTTTGGTAGTATTTAATTTCAGTTTTCGACAAATATCCAATGAAAAAAATTGCTTGAGTACAACTGTTTACAAGAACTCGAATTTGGAGTTGAAACCTGAATGCATCTAATATATAAACTTGTTCCGTTAATAAAAACACAGTGTTAGTTGTTGCCCACAAAGTATTACGAGGTGTTATAATTAACTAATGAGACTGATTTCTAGAACGCTTCGACTGGGATGTCGGCGAGTACCCTCATCCCGGCCGTTTGGATGTCACCAAAATGGGTTTCTTTGACCACGGATTTTGCTCTAGGGACAAAAAAGTCACAGGGTGACATATTGGGCGAATAAAGCGGCTGTTACAACACTGCGATCTCTTCAAAAGCCAAATACTGGGACACGCTGAGGGCGGTGTGGCACGACGAGGTTGTCGTGATAAAGGATCCAGTTGTTTGCGATGTCTGGGCGCACCCAATTGACTTGTTTTTTCAATTTTTTGAGTACTTGGCGATAGTAGACTTGATTTACAGTTTGCCCCGGTGGAAAAAATTCTTTGTGGACAATTCCACGGCTATCAAAACAAGTAATGATTATTGTTGACGCCATCGAAACAACTGGGCACGACTTAGAGCACTATCACCATAGACTTTTACAATTTTAGCGTACGTTTCCAAAACTGTTTTGCCCAATATGGGGCAAAATATTTATCGCAACGCGTTGCTTTAGATTTTGTTTTCCATTTTTGTGATGAGCACCACTAACACACGTCCACTAAACACGAGACAACATGCGAACTAAACAAGCTAGAGCGCAGGTAAACATATCAATGGAAAAGGGAATAATGCCGGGGAAGGGGAAGGAAAATTTCAAAGTCGCAGGTTTACCACAAGCGCGTTAATAAAATCAGTTTCATTACTTAATTGTCATACCTCATATTTCTAAGAGAACAAAACGTTGTTGAAGATCTATTGATGCTACCGCTTTAGAACTACTTTTAGAATCATTAACATTTGTTGAGACATTGCTACTAGATTTGTCATCTTTAGGGTTTTGTTGAAAGTCTGAATAAATGTATGAATGTAAGCTTTCGCGGCTGTTGTCACTAAGATTATTATCTTCCGGGTTGAGCCGTATTCGTCCTTTCTTCCTACGTTCTCTGCTTGACGTTTCGCTAACCAATGACGATATACTAGTTGTTTTGATGTAGAATCGCTATTCACTAACGTACCAGTCGACGATACACATAACATCATAAAACAATTGTGCACAACCCATGGGTTAAGAGAAGATATACCAGAGCTAGCAAGAATATGTCTGAATACAACTTACTTTCTATGGAACGGTGATTTCTACGAACAAAAATCAGGTGCAGCCATGGGATCACCATTATCACCGGTTATTGCGAATATCTTTATGGAAGCATTCGAGCAAGAAGCCATTCAATGCAGTGAACAGAAACCGAAATGCTGGTTCAGATACGTGGACGATACCTTTGTCATATGGCCTCATGGGAAAGAAGCACTTACTGTATTTCTTAACCACCTCAACACTCAGCACGAAAAGATCAAGTTTACCATGGAGACAGAAGAGAAGAAGGAGCTTCCCTTCCTGGATGTTCTAGTGAAACGAGGGGATAACAACAAGTTGGCTCATAGTGTGTATCGTAAAAAGGACACACACCGACCGAAACCTCCATGCCACATCACACCATCATCCACAGCAGAAGCGGTCTCTAATCAAAACTTTATTGCATAGAGCTAACAAGATTCCTAACGAGGTTCACAAGGCAGAAGAACTTCGACACGTCCAACAAGCCCTAATGAAGAACGGCTATACCAGAAAAGAAATAAGAGCCGCCTGTCGCAGGAAATCCGAAAACGAGAAGGAACAGGAACACCTGCGCTCGTTTGCCATTCATTGCTGGAGTAACTGACAAATTAAGAAAATCATTGGAGAAGAAGAATATCGGTATCAGGTTTGGAACGGTTAGAAAAATCCAGCAAGTACTACCTTCTAATAAAGATAACCTGCCGAAACTCTCAACAAAAGGGGTCTACCAAATTGATTGTTTATGTGGAAAGGTCTACATTGGTCAAACCGGGCGCAACATAAAATGTAGATTAAAAGAACATCACCGAGACGCCAAGTCCAGAGCGGTAGATAAATCAGCAATCGCAGAACATCTACACGAAAAAGGAAAACACATCATCAACTTCGAGGAAGTTAAAGTTCTATCAAGGACTAACAACTACTATCCAAGGATAATCAGAGAATCCTTAGAAATTATGAAAAATAAAAACAACTTCAATCGAGAAGACGGTTACCGATTAAGCAACACGTGGAAACTAACTCTTCACAAAAACAAAGAAAACAAATGTCGCCACAAAATTAGTCGATACCAAACAGAAGATCAACCAACCATCGAAAACCAACCACCCGTCACTGATCGACCTCAACCAACCGTAACGGAACATAGGTATATAACGAGGAGCAGAAGACAACAACATCAGTCTTTAGAGTAACTTCTGAAGAAGCTAACACCATGGTTAGCGAAACGTCAAGCAGAGAACGTAGGAAGGAAGGACGAACACGGCTCAACCCGGAAGATAATAATCTTAGTCTGAATAAACTTTATTCGACGAATTACGAAAATGTATCAAGGTGTGATGCCTCAAGCGACAAGTTCTACTTACTCTTGCAATAAATTGTTTGTTCTCTCTATTTTGTACCGATCCTCAGGGCTAAGTTCTAAAAATTTTGGTAGTTATTAAATGATACCCATTTTTACAAATGACACATTTACTATTGTATTTGCTAGATTTGCAAGACGGTTTAATAGAATCTTGTGCTTGTTCCCTCACAAAGGTTAAAATATCTTCGTATGAAGGAACATCTAAATTTCGGCGGGTATTCTCACACATTTTTTGAATTTCCGGACCAGGTTTTAAAAATGCTAAATAGGACAAAATAAAATCAGCTAAATTTGCAATATCTAATTTCATTAAAACAGTGATGGCGGGATGAAATGTTTTCAAAAATAAATTTAAATTATGTTTCATTCTGAACTACCTTAAAATTAAATAGTTTTCACTTAAGGCAAGGTTTTAGCTGACCCGTACTTGTCGAAAACAATGTTTTTTCTTAGACAAATTTCTCTTGTATTTATGGATATATCAACTTGATTTTTTTCTACATATAAAGGAATATGTACTGTAGAGTTTCATTAAAAAAATCGCAAACTTTATTAAATTGGGCATTTTTGACATGCTCTAATTCAAATGATAATAAAAAATCGATGCTGTATGATCATAAAAAATTTAAAATTTTATTGCAGTAGAGTTTTAGAGGTAACCATTGAAAATAAAAAAAAAATTTAACAAACAAAAAAACATCAAAAACTGCACCAAAAAAAAAGACTTTACTTGGACACGTGTTTCAATAGCTAGGCTGCCATCATCAGCGATACTGTATCGGTTCGCTGATGATGATATCTTAACTATTGAAACACGTTTCAGAGTACAGTTTTTTTTTGGTGCAGTTTTTGGTGTTTTTCTGTTTGGTAAATAGACGGTGCAGTTTTAGTATTCAATTTCTTTTAGAAAAAAAAATTGTTTACTGTTCTGAAAACTTTAGCAACTGAGTAACGTTTCTAAGAAAATGGGCCGTGGCGGCAAACCTATAAGTCTTACTCTCAATATAATAAATAATTCCAGGAAGCTAATTCTTTTGATTTTACATGCTTGTCTCTAGACCGTGTTTGTATAAATTGGAAAGGGTACGAGTAATGCACCAGTACTCTCCTCAGCTCGTTGCGAATCTGAACATGCGGTTCGCTAAAACCTCGCCTTAAGGCTGTCGTTTACCCTAATGTAGTTCTATACTCTTTACATGTAGTTCTAAAAACAGTTTTCTCTTAATCTAATTTAGATATCAAAACTCTAAATACATCAATCGATTTGTTGGCAATATATCTATCATAACTGTTTTTAGATTTTGCGTAAATCAATTTTTCGTAGATTATTTCAATTAAAGTTCTTGGAATAATTAAATATGAAATTGTAAGAGTTAGGAGTACTTTTAAAGAAAAACTAAAAAACAGTTATGATAGAGATTGCAGTCTGTTGTGTTTTAAGACCTCGATCAAAGTTTTATTGTTCCAATTTACTTAGTTATTTTGTTTTACGAAAATTATTAATTACGCCTATGAAGTATACAACCTTTCTAACATGTTAAAAATATCCCGTTTGCTAAGGGAGCAGGTAAAGAATCAACAAATCTTTGGCTAAAGCTTAAAGAATGGGTAACAATAGGATTAAAATATGGTAATTCAAAATGTTTTTGTTTATGATATTAAGGTAATAATTTGAACAACTGTATGTATATTTTCAATAGTCCTGTTAATCCCTTAGTATATAAATACCATGTTCTGTTGGCCAAATTTAATCTTCATAATATCTATTGAAAGAAATAAACCTATTTAAAATCAAATAAAGCATATTGCAATTTCTTTTGTTACAAAAGCAATTTACAATACAATACGGTATTAATTGTCTTTGTTTTAAACTTTGGCCCTTGTCAAATTCATTGAAGAAAAGCAACAATGTATTTCAAAAATGGGGAACGAAAAGTAAGTACCTTCATTTCTATGTTTACAAATTAAAAATCATTATTGTGTTATTCTTTGATTCTTACGGTGCTATTACGGATTTTATTTATTTTTATATCGATTTTGGCTTACGACTTTGGATTACGATTTTGGATTGCGATATAACGTTTTGGAGATTGTTAGCGTACAATTTCGTTTACGTTTTTTTTTAAATATTTTTAAATTTCGTTTTAATTTATTGTGACTGTGCCGTGTGGACTTCAATATGGGCCATTATAACAAGTCAACAAACAAGACTTGCAACGGTAGACGCAAGAAAAATGCTGGAGCTAAAAAGCTTGAAGTCATTTCGTGAAAAAAAAGGTAAGTTTGTAGCAATTATATTTGTTAACACCATTTTAGATAATACTTATAGCTGATCAATTAATCAGTAGCTGCTAATTAATTTCACATAAAACTTACAAATAGGGTCTGGAGTTTGTTCATGTTTAGTCAGTTGTATATTACAAGGTACGATTGTTTGAAAAAATTTTACATAATTGAAATCTGAATTATTTGAATGAATTATCGAATTACGAATTAATAGATATTTATATAAGAGTCAAGAAAATAAGTCGAGTAATTTACGACTCAGAGTAAAGACACTTTTCTGACGAGCTCACGTATATTGTTTTTCTGAAATCCTAAATTATCATTAATTTCTTGTAAAAACTTGTAAGGAGAAACTTCTTTATAAATTATCTAGTAAGTGTAAACACATTTACAGTAAAATTTTAAACCTCGATATGTATAGGACGGTCAGGCTCTAGGCAAAAAATTTGTATTGATTCACTATCACGTACAATATTTGACAAAAATAGTAAAAAAATGGAGTGTAAAATTTTCGTTTTGGAAACTGTCACATAACTACCCATATTATTTCAAAATATGTGTTCATACTCGTAACTTGTACATTTTTAGCTTTGTAGGCGTCAATTCAATCTGAGGTTTAAAACTCGGTGCTTATGTTATATAAATACAGCACTTATTATGTTTTTTCAACAGGTTGGAAGATGCAGCACGTTCATCAGAATGTTCCACCTCCAGAGATACTGTTGTTTTTAATGAATTTGAAGATCATATTGAGGATCATCCCTTAGAAATATGCACCGAGACCAACGCAAACGACGATTTCGTAGCAGTAAATAAGATAACTGGAAGGAGAATTGTAGATCTAGCACACCTACTTGATGCTTTGAAATCAATACACCATAAAGGATTTGGATGCTCCTTTTTGACATGAATGTAATAGCCGAAAGAATGGTTGGGTTTCAAAGCATAATTAAAATGAAATGCAACGTTTGTAATTTAATCAAATGCGTTGCAACTGAGAACATAGAAGATGGTAGTTCTCATATGAATATAAACTCATCTGCAGTAAACGCAACCATCACAATTGGAGCCGGTTATCGACAATTGCAACAATTTTGTAGTGCATTAGACATCCCAGTAATGTCTAGTAGAACTTTTGTAAAACACGAAACGGCAATATCAAAAAACATTATGGAGCTTGCAAAAGAAGAAATGAAACTAGCCGGACAAGAAGAAGCAAGAATTGCCAGAGAAAAAGGAGACATAGATAAAAATGGAAACGCCATAATAACAGTCACGGCCGATGGGGCATGGAGTAAAAGGTCGTATAGAAGAAATTATAGTGCGTTATCTGGAGTTGCTACAATTGTGGGACTAGAAACAAAAAAAGTGTTATATGTTGGAATAAAAAACAGATACTGCATGATATGCGATGATACTCGCTACCAAAACAGGAAAGAATCGCACACCTGTTACAAGAATTGGAGCGGAAGTGCTACCGGGATGGAAGCTGCTGGGATTCTGGAGGGGTTTAAACTATCAGTTGAACAGCATGGCCTTGTATATGGAAGATTAGTGGGAGATGGAGACAGTAGCGTGTTCAGAAAAATTTGTGAAACACTTCCATACGGCACAGACACCATCGTTGAGAAAATAGAATGTACGAACCATATTTTACGAAATATGTGCCATAAAATAAGAGATCTGAAAAATAAAACAAGATTTAGAACTACATACAGAAACAACATTGTTCAAAATGTAATGCGTCTTAGAAATGGTGTTACATGTGCAATTGCGTATAGGCGCAGTCAGCAAGGAACAATGAGAGAAAAGTCAAGACATCTTGAAAAAGACATTTTGAATTCTATATACCATTGTTTAGGGGATCACAAGAACTGCGAAGCTTATTTTGCAGTAATAAAGAACAAGATATAAATCTTGTTCCTGAATACGAACAGGATGGTATTTTCAATGAACTGCAGCTAATAATTCGAAATGTTGCAAATCATTCAAATAGTTTGATTCATAATTTGAACAATAATGGAGTAGAATTGTATAATTCTTATGTCGCAAAGGCAATTGGAGGCAAAAGAATTAATTTTTCCAAGCGTGGGTCTTATCAAACCAGGTGTGCACTCGCAGTGACGGAATATAATACGGATGGGCAGTATCTGAAAAATTAATTAATCTGTATACAGGAAAAATGCCGGGACATTATATTGAAAAATATTGTGCTCAGGAATTAAGAAGAATAGAAAATAGAAGAGCAAGGAGAATTTTGAAAGCGAAACCCAAGCGGAAATGTAAAACTTTACGGGACCTGATGATAATTACGGTTTCGAATTAATATCAAACACGCCAGATATTACCGAAGACGAGTATGAAAAAAAGAAAAAACAGAATTTTTACAACATTTGGTGACAGACGAAACGGCCTTAGAAGAAAATACCTGAGGTCAGAGTAAATCGTTGCTGTGGAGAAATGAACGGTAAAATTTTTTTATATAAGAAAATCCCAAAAGTCCCTTTGAAATTCGCAGCAATTAAAGTGTTAAATACCCATATGTACTTATGAATCCATTTTTAGCTTTAATAAATATTAATAAATAAACTATTTACGAGTTTATTTTACATAAACTGAATCATTATTTTCTTACAGATTGAAACGTCTAACTGCATCAATGTTTGGAAAAATCATTAATCTACGGAAAACGACGCCAAGAAGTAAAGTCGTGGAACAAATACTTTATAATTCGTTTGTGGGAAAATAAAGCTACACGATATGGCCACAACACAGAAGGCATAGCGAAAGAAACTTTTGAAAAGACTTTAGAGTCAAAATCGATGAGTGTGGAATGTTTCTCGATGTAAATTTGAAGTATTTGTCAGCGTCTCCTGACGGAATAATCAAGAGTAATAATGCAATAATAGAAATCAAATGCCCTTTTTTCTGCAAGGCACTTGAGTGTCTATGATGCCGTATTGGACAAAAAATTATGTTTTTAAAGATTAATAAAGAAAGTAAACAATTAGAATTAAAAAAATCACGCGTTTTTCATCAAGTTCAAGGTCAATTGCAAATACTTAATAAACAATTTGCTTATTTTCTAGTTTACACAACAAAAGATTATTTTGTTGAAGTAATTTATAGGGACCCAAGCGTTTGGAATAATAATGTAGACAAATTAAAAAATTTTATTTTGATTACTTATTGCCCGAGATAATTGATCCTAGAAAAGCAAGGGGTTTGCCTTTGCGACCTAATAAATGTTAAATTAATAATATATGTATAGGTATATGTTCCTAGGATCAATTATCTCGGACAATAAATAAAAACCTAAAAATTGCAATTGTCCTTGAACATATTTTAATATTCTGTAAACACGTAATTATTAATATATAACTTGTATAGTATTATTAATCTTTATTTTCTCAAATCAATAAGTTTATACTTACTAATAGTTTTACAATACCAGAACCTTTAAAAACTAACAAAGAGTTTCTACCTGCGTACCATAAATCTTATCTTTACGACGATCAATGGTTTAAAAGACACACTGACGTCATTTAAGAAAGTAAATTTTGCAGAAACTGCACGTTATGGTGGTTGCTTGTTATTAGGGGCTTGGTCAAAAATTATTTAGGTAAACGACACCCTTTTAAGCAACAAATTAAGTAATGTACACGATCAATATCATTCAGATCCTTATTGTTATGAATAGTATTGTTATAACATTCTATAAATAAGGGCCAATTCACTACTAAATTTTGGTAAAGGTAATTCTGGTAATTAACAAAAATATTTGCAAACGTGTTGCTGTCGGGATTCTTCCTTAAACTCCTGATTAGAAACTACTTTTTTTAGCGACAGCTTCTTTGCAATGTTTCTAAAACTTTATACATAGAAACGTAATATGGATCAATCTGAAATTCTAAAATATTGATTTCGTCTAGTACTGCCATGAAATCAATTTTAGTGGTTTGTAAAGATCCGTACCTGATTTGAAAATTACTAAGTTTATCTTTAGTAGAATCAAACAATCGTTGTATACATGAGAAATTCTGCTTCTTTTTTGCTATTAAAATTTCCAATTCCTGTTGTAATTTAGCAGACATTGTAAACTATATAATGTCTAAATGTAATGAATGAAGGTCTATTTGATACGTGCTCGGAATACGATATCCGTAATCGAATACGTATTAGCAAAAATGGTAACTAAAGTAATTTAACTCACCACGTAAACCTTATATTATTTTATATATATTTTTATTATTTTTTTTCAAAACTAAAAACTCTAATAAGTTCAAAACAAAATGAATTTATAAAATAAACAAGAAAATAAGTAAAATGAAACAAAAAAAAAAATTAGTTTAGCGAATTTAATAATTTTTTACAAAAAAATATAACATTTTCAACAATTTTTTTAATTTATAGTTTTCTCGATTTTTATTTTTCACATTACTGACTGACTAATTAAATTTTGAAATAATTATGTCTGCCTTTATAATTATTTTAATCTTTTGAAAACACTTAATTAATAATCAATGAAACAAATTGTATCGAACTGAAAAGATTTTTATTGTCATTTCATTATATAATTGAATTTTCAGAGGTCCGTCTCTCAGCACTGGAAATTCGATTTCTTTTTTTTCGGTTACTGCAGAAAAACTGTATTAACTTAATAGGAAATCCCTTTGTTTCTTCAAATCTTCAACGAAAGATTTGTTGGGAAATAAAACAAGCATGCTTTGTTTTTTTTTAATTATTAGTTCTTTCCTTTTTTCAAAAAAGCAAATTGTCAGTAAGTTACAATAATATACAAAATCAAAGCTTATGCCATACAATATACATAAGTAAGTCAGAATTTCTTATAGTTTATAAAACTTTAAGAATAATGATAATAATAAATATTTGTTTTTGTCAAACTTTTGAGTAAATTACGAATTTACACTAACAAAAGCTAATGAATTTACAAAATTAAATAAAAAATGTATAGACATCGCGTTAAGTAATTTATTTGATCGCTTTTTATGCTTTTTATGAAAATATCGACCCCCAATAATGTCTTACAGCCGATGGGATTGTAGCAAAAATTAAGCAATCAATTAAATCGATGCTAGTTACAGTCTACCAGTATGTGGTTTTTACATTATACAAAAATAAAAATGTACATTCACTAAAATTAAATCTACAAAACTTTCAGTTCCTCCTGTATTTTTGTTCACCTACACATTTTTTTTACACAAAACATTTATGAACATCAATGTATAGAACTGACTACATGTTGTAATTTTAGATTTCAGAACGCTTTCCATATTTAATGAACACTTGGACATTGAAAGGAAGACTGGTATACAAGAACAAAATGAGTTTTCTTTCTTTACGTGCGAATGAAAAACTAAGACTCAAATTCATTACACTATTTCGATGTATTCGTCCTGTATTTGGGTTTTAAATTATGTTCCCACATTTCGCTCTTACAAAATTCATCTATATTGGTCAGAGTACACAATAATTTTTAATTATTTTACGTCCCATTTACTAAATTCACATTTTTAATTGCACATTTTACTAAGTAATGATTGTATATCGCTACTAGATTTTTTTTTGGAAAATGTAAGAAGTATACATTTTATTACAACATTACAAGTACATGAGGACTTAAAAACATCGAACATTGAATTACAGTAATTATTTAACAAGTATTTTTTACTACATCTTAAGTAGGCGTTGTTTATTAAAAAACGATTGTATCCTTAATTTTCGCAAATATTAGTTTGTACTAAGAAAATTACGTTACTTTATTAAATTACGAGTAAAAATTAAATTAATTTTCTTTGTGCAAATATTTTTTTTTATTGAATGACATTTTTATGCGGCAGAGGTCGATTTTTCGCAACGTTGCTTTCTTATCACAGAATATTAATTAAACTAATTATTGCTTAAAACTTTGGCTAATCATAAATTCTGATTCTAGTTGCGCTACTAAATGATTTAAAAATTAATCTTAAGGAAGACTTAGTTATAATCACTTTTACTTTCTTTATTTTTACGGTTTTGTTAAAGAAAAATTTAGTTTTTATAAACTATGACTAGAATAATCCTAAAAATAAGACACCTAGTTTTTAAGTAAATTCAGCAATTTAACACTTTCACCAAAATTAATATAAATTAGAAAAGTATACGTTTCAATTAATAAAAGGATCAAGTTTAATAAATTTTAATTAAACCAGCAGGAATCTCAAAAGTAGAAGAAGGTTTAGTCATAAATTACTTGGTTTTTAGTTATCTTAATCTGCCCTTGCCGTAAAATTATGACATTCAATAAATTTTCTACGTTCGAAAATTTAATCTTTTAAAGAAGTTTCGGTTTGCGCTGTTAGCAACTATTTAATCTTTCTTAACAGATACTTGCGTCGTTTTTAGAGATACTAAATAAATAACCTATATACTTATTGTTATTGAGTGCCTTTGCAAACGACTATTTACAAGTAAATAATTGCAAACTTGAAGCTAAGAACTATGTATGTTTAAAATTCTAATATAAAAATTATACCACTGTAAGTCACATCTCCCTACCTGTCAACCAATTAAACGAACTTAATTTTTAAAAATAAGTCCTTTAGCACCATCAACGAAAACCAGAGCAAGACTAGTAGTGGACTTAAAAACTTGTGGTTGGAAGCCTACTACTAGTTATGTTTACTCAAAGACTTGATCCATACTGGAAATTCTTCTATCAGCATTCTTTGCATCTAAAGCTTGTAGATCGGAATGCCGACGAGGGCAGTAAGTACAAAAACAACATTCCAGAGTACTCTTAAATGCTTCTCTAAATTCTTTGTTAAAATACGCGTATATAATAGGATTTAACGTTGAATTGAAATATCCAATCCAAAATACGACAGTTACTAGCGTGGCGGGGTTGTAACAAGTATTACATAACGTTGTAGTTACGTACCATATAAAAAATGGAAGCCAGCATAACATAAAAATACCCATAATAATACCTAAAGTTTTTGCCGCTTTGTGTTCACGTTTCATTTTCTGGATATTGCGATCTTTTGTAGGCGTTTGATTCACTTCGTGAAGTGTGAGATTTTTTGATGATCCGCCAGAATTTGAATGCATGTCTCCGTTGGTGTTATTTTTGTGTAGCAACATGGCGTTACCGGCCCTATTGAAAAGTGCCTTTTCTTGTCGATTTGCTTCTCTAAATATTGCTAAGTACATAAATATCATAATAGTGCATGGTATCCAGAACGAAATGGAGCTGCTAATTATGCCGTACGGTTTGTTCGCTACCCACAAACATTCCTCCGTGTTGTTATTTTTCTTCATAAATTCCAAATGTTCTGATGTCGTGTACCATCCCATGTAAATCGGTAGTAACAGCACGGAAGGGCTAACCCAAGTTAACACCAACATTATTGCTACAGTTTTTTTTGTCATGTACATTATATATTTTAATGGTTTCACTATCGCAAAATATCTATCAACACTGATGCAACTTAAATGCATTATTGAAGCCGTTGAAAAATAAACGTCCATCGAATTCCATACGTCGCACATGAATCTTCCAAAAAGCCACTTTCCCGAAATTTGGACACTAAAATTAAACGTCATCGCAACCATTGCGACCAATATATCAGCAAAAGCGAGCGAAACGACAAAATAATTTGTTATGATTCTTAGTTTCCGGTTTCTCATAACTGATACAATTACGAGTAGATTTCCTAATATAGCAGCAACTATAATGGTAATCATTATAGTTAGCGTCATCACTCTTAGCAATACACTGTGCCATTGTTCGTCCGTTGCAGAATCTTCGGTAGTCGTTGTGTTGTTATACATGGTGAGTATTTTAAATCTTGTTCGCCTTAATTAAGTGATAAGGGCTCTAACTTTAAGACCGTTTACATAACTTAATTTAATATTCATCTTGAAAGCTTGTTCAATGGGAGTTCCTTGCGGAATTATCTGTAACAAAAATAAAATTTGTTAAGTAAAGTCACTGCATTTATATGCTAACAAACAAAACATTTTTTTAAAAATATTTAATTAAATGTATATTAATTCGTGCAATTAAGAATATGTCTAATAGGATCACCAGGATATTAATTTTTATTAAGCTCTTCGCTAAACTTAATAATGCGCCAAAGGAAGGAACACCAACTGCAGCGTCTTCAAAAAATATTTTTAAAATTTGATTATAAAACAGTAACCTCTAGTAGTAACAACTTGCAAAATCATTTAGGCAATCCGAAAGGCCCAATAGAAATGTGTGATAAATCGGGAATATATAAAATTAATTGTAAAGACTGTAACCAAGTATATATAGGGCAAACCAAGGGACCTATTAAAACTCGTTTAAAGAGCACGTAGCTCATGTCAAATATCATCGCACAGATAGATCCAGTGTTGCCATGCATATGCTTGAAAATGGCCATAGAGTAGGCGACATTAAATTAATTAAAAGGGTAGATAATAAAACGAACATGATTCTTATGAAAGTTTAGAAATTTTTAAAAACAGAAATTTGCTTATGAATTATGATGATAACGGTCCATTAGGATTTTCGGAATTATTTAAGCTTATCTAAGAATCAACGATGCGTGATAAGTAGATAGTATACCGTGTGTCCCACGGAGAACGCAACATAGGACTTTTATTAAGGCAAAATATAGAATAGATCTACTAGTGCTTTGAAATTTTCAACCAATGCGACGTCGGTATGTGTCATTTTGATTGCTCTGAAGTTGCAGCAACCAACTTAAATTTGAATTATTAGCGATACTTTTATAACTTTCTGCAATAATGAGTGTGTATACAACTGCTGAAAAAGTTCAAATGGTTAAATGGGTATGCAGTGGTGAAAGCTATAGAAACTGTTCAGCATTATTTGCTGCACTTTTTCAAGATCGACCGATTCCAAATGCTAGTACAGTCATGCGAGTATTTCAAACCTTTGAAAATACTGGCAGTGTTCACAAGCGGCCAAAGCTGGTGCAGCTTGACAGGCCTAACAACAACAACGACGAGATTGATGTACTAGCAGCAGTTCAGCATAATCCGATCATGTGTTCGACAACTAAGTGTTGATTGCGGTCTAGGTAAAAGTCGTGTACATAGAATACTAAAGAAACACAAGTATAAGTCCTACCATTATTCTCAACATCAAGAGCTTTTCAGAACGGATGCTGAAAAAAGACAAAATTAACTTTATTAAAAATCTGTGTTTTACTGATGAATGCACTTTTACATTAAATGGAACACCAAACATTCAAAATTACCGTTTTTGGAGCACATAAACCCTAATCTGTTTATACCAGCTCACACCCAATATTCTCAATCAGTAAATGTTTGGGCTGGGATATTTTCCAATACCATAATAGGTCCTTTTTTTATTGAGGATATACTTACTGCTGTTAAGTACCGTGACCTATTAATTGAGCATGTGCTACCAGCATTGCACGAAGTTGCTGAAGAGGATACTGTTGTTTGGTATCAGCACGATGGGTGTCCAGTTCATAGTGCTAATCTGGTAAAAGGCCTCTTAAATGATACGTTGCCCCGAACTTGGATTGGAAGAGGTAGTGAAATTGCTTTAATGACTCTATTTCTAAAGTGTATTCAGATCGACCACACATCACTGTCGAGTCAGTGTAAAGGACAGAATTGTAGAAGTTTCCTTTAATGTTCCGGCAAACGTAATCTCTAATGTGCAACGCAATTTTTATAATCGATTAGGGCATTGTTTAGCAGTAAATGGACAGCAGTTCGAATATTTAATATAAGCAGTTGCTGGTTTAAATAAAATGTAGCTTTCACTTCTGCATACCTACCCAAAAACTAAAACGGTCCTTTTCAGAACCACCAAAAAATCACAAAAAAGAATTTTACACGACTTTCAAAGAAAATAAATTTTATTAATAAACATAATTTAAATTCATTTTACAAAGGTTTGGCGATTGTGTGCATAGATCTCATGTGTGCATTTGCAGAGATTTAAATTTATGATCTGAAATTTAGAATATGAAACAAAGAAAATAATTTAAAATACAAATCTTATTCTTTTGTGAGTTCAAACCGAAGTTCAAACATTCAAAGCTGTTAACTATTGGCATTCTCAAATAATCACAACATTTTTTCCCATTATTTAACCTTGCAAATAATATTCCAAGTTAAATCACTTTTTAGGTAGGTACTAAAATAATAATAAGTAAAATGTGTGTCTTGCGACATCTCGGTGTAAACATTGACACGTATGAATAGTATAAACTAAGAAAAATGCCAACAGTTAACTATAACGGCATGTATGTGTTAAAGTGCAAAGAGCTATCTAAGCAACAAAAGAACACTTGATGCAGCATTTCGTTCTTATTGTGAGCTTATCAGAGGTGTACTTAAGTGCGGTATACAATTTGCGAACGGTTATAACTGAAATATAGGCAACTTTCCTTACATGTTGAATTTTCATTATTGGCACGCAGCCAATTTTTGATTGTCGCGGGATTTTTAGGGAATTTCGGTTGTCGAATCTCCCATGGCGAGAAAATTGTTTTTCCGGTTTTCTTTTCTCGAGAGTGCTGTTGAAAGAATCGCCAGCTGCAAGCGGACAGGGAATTCTGGATAGAAATGATGGAATAGTTGTTCAATTGTTATCCAAGATGTTCCTAGAAAAAATTTATGTACTAATTGTTACATTTTCGATGGTTCTTCTCATTTAAACTAGCCACCAGCAGGTTAATTTTCCTCTCTGCATTCTGTAGGGTTTCTGCAAACATACATTACTAATAATCTCTTTTACAGCGGTTTCTTCGACCTCGGTCCTTGTTTTTTTTTGTGTCTTCCTACGTCATCATCCAGGCGTTCGTGTTTTGATCTTCGTCTTTAATCCCCTGAGGGTTTCTGTCGACAAGGCCATTCGGTCCCGGCACCCCAATCTCTAATTACACCCAGGGTCCACCACTTCACAAGGGGAATGCGCCGACCAGTTGCCCCAATGACGAACTACTAGGGAGCTCCTTCTGCCGAATTAAGGTCGTACATTCCTTTATTACTTTACCATCTGTGGACACAGTGCTAAGCGAATCGTCACCTTAAAGACAATGCTATAAACCGAACAGCTCGGGCGAACCTTTAAGCTTTAAAATCTCACTTTCCTTCTACGTGTAATTTTAAACTAGTTCAATTCCTCAACCTGAACGCTTTCATCCCATTTATTAATGTAAGATATACGGAAAACTCACTTTGTTAGGCACTTGTAAGTAAACATCAATTATCCTGAAACGGTGTAGATACGATGAAGGTTTAATATAGTTAACCCCTTTACCCTGATGCATCACGGAAAGACCTAGAGATACCGACTAACTATTTTTTTCCGGGCAAAGCATTGAGCCAATTTTTTTAATACTTACAACGCTCCTTGAGTTTCAATTTATGGAATTATAAAGAAAAATGTTAAATCAAGGTTATGTCTGTACTTGCGGATTTGACATTTATCATCCCACCGTCGCGTTCTATTAATAGAGTGTTGAACCAGTAGCGCACTAAGTTGTATATTTTTGTTTTAGCGAATTGCGTAAAGTAGTAGGGATTGAACAGTGACGTGCTCGAGTTTTATTTTCGCGGATTAAAAATCTCGCATTCAGATATTTTCTATTACGTACTATATATTTTGTTTGTATGACATGTTATTGTTTTACTAGGTAATATAATTGTGTTAGCTGTTGTGTTTGTGGTATTGGCGAATTTCCTTTCCTCAAGTGTTTAGTTGGAATTTAATAGTTCGGGAAGACTCCTGACCATTGGTCTGGGTAGCTGTACTTCTAGATTTTCTTCGACCTGGCGCCTGTATTTGAGATAAGAATATAATTGTTTCTTTATTTAGAAACTCTCCCACGACCCTCTCTGCCGACTGAACGGGTTTTCTACTCTTTCGAACTATTTTAACCCCTACTATGTCTTTACATTCAACCCGATTAATATCGAGGTTACGACGTACAGGAGACGGCGGTTGGTCTTTTAAGATCCGTTGTTCATGACGGCGGTTGGCATGCTCCACGAGTGCTTAAAAGACCAACCGCCGTCTTGTACATGTCGTATACCGAACTTAAAGTACACCTCTGATAAGCTCACAATAAGAGCGAAATGCTGCATCAAGTGTTCTTTTTGTTGCGTGTATACTTCTGTACAAGTTATCTTGACTTTATCGGCAACGTGTGTTACAAACATTAAAGCTAAAGCTTAGATAGCTTTTGCACTTTAACCCACACATGCCGTTACAGTTAACTGTTGGCATTTTTCTTAAAATAATAACATTCCTTCAAAGGAAAGGAAACACCAACTGCAGCGTTTTTACCAACAGAAAACACAAAAACTGCAGAGTAAAGTTTTTGGTGCAGTTTTGGTGTTTTTCTGTTGGTTAATAATATTTCTTGCCTATAAAACTGTCGTCTTCTGGTTCTTCCTTCATCGTGTTTTACACAAGTATCGGTCTTATATCGTGAAGTTCTTAACATGCTGTATAAAAATGAAACCTGAATCCGTTTACATAATTATACTTTCATATGCACTTTTAATCATATTGATATAACTGCATCTTAAATCACCTTAATATTCTTTATAATACTAAGCACTACAATGTACTTTTTGTTCATAACCTAAAAATTAATTTATGAAAATAATTATGGTAATTATGTAAAAGAATTAGTTGTACTACTTGAGAAAGCGATCACATCAAAGCGACTAAACAATTAGAATTTTGCGCAAAAACAAAATAATAAATTTTTAGGTTGAGAAATGTCAAAAGGAATATTACATTTGTGGTAGACATGACAATCGTCACACACACAAACCGCTCTCTCTTTCTTACTTCAACTGACACTTACAACGCACGTCGTATCGCGACGGTGAAAAATATTACAGCACAAGTAAATCCGTTCTATATTTTGCCTTAATAAAATCCTATGTTGCGTTCTCCCTGGGACACACGGTATATAAGCTTCCCGTTATTTTTAATTTTAGTATCGGTATTGCTGATGATGACAGCTTAGCTGTTAAAACACGTGTCCGAGTAAAGTTTTTAGTGAAGTTTTTGGTGTTTTTATGTTGATTTCATAATGCGCATGGCTTTTGTTGGACATCAATGAATTCACTGCTGACATAAGATTACTTACAGATTATTAATATGCAATGTTCTTCGAAGTGACAAACTGATATTACTTGCATACTTACATCTAAAAAATATTCGCTTTGAAATATTTATTTTCTTGGTACCACAATAAATGTCTATACAATTAATGGGGAGAATAATATGATTGTGTAAAACATTATTTTAAAATGTATTTGTTTCTCTATATTCACCAGTACAAAACTTTCACTTTTTTTGTTTTTAAAATATTTTTTCTTATTTTTTCCATAATTGTTTTTTTTAATTTAATGTCTGTGTTTTATGTTCTTAAATTGATTTGGTGAAATTTTAAATTTATTGTAAAATCTATATAATATTTTTGCTTTAATTTTTCTTAAATCCTTTATGCTCAGTAACTTACATTAAGAAGTGTTTTATGTAAATAATTTTTTCAACTCTTAATATCGTTGTTTGAAAAATCTCAAAAATTTTTGACGATTGATGATGTTATGTATTAGTGGTTATTTTACATGATTACTATAAATGTTTTAATAACATTCTTTTATTTTAAAACGTTTACCCTTTTTTAATACTTCATAACTTATTTGTCAAAGAATTAAATTAAATTTATAACATTTTTTCTATTGTGAATTTTTGTTTAATAAATTTTGCTTCTGTTCAGCTCTGCGCCTTGTGTTTAGGCAACTTAACTTTATTAGATCAACTGTGCAATTCGTTCTCTCGAGTTCTTTAGTTTGTTCGTGGTTAAATACCACATTTCTTTTATTTGGTTTGTGTAGATTGTCGACCCCGTAAGTTTTAAAAAATTTCCTTATCAGCAAAAACGCCATTTTGTTAAGTTTTTTAGAACTAAAACTTGGAGACAAATTAACTAATACCTGGAGGCAAAACTAGCTTATGAACTACGTTTCCATCCTTCATTCTTATTGCTGGCGATGATATGTCTTGGATGTATCTTTTAAGACAAAAGCTGTTGCAAAGTATTACAGGCGACCTACGTCTTTGGCATCTGTCGTTTTTGGATATCAACCAGTATCTAATTTGTTTGAGATATAACAACTTGGAATACACTTGAAGCATATAACAAACCCCATCCGACAACAAGTAACACGACTCGAAAGCTGTTGATTTAGTTAACTGATAGTTATCCGTAATTAATTAGTACTTAGCGTCGTCATGTAATAATTTTGGACTCGACGGGTACCCTAAAAATCATTTTCACATTTGTTTGCTTCAGTATTTTCGTACTACATTTATTTATTAAATCGGTCAAGTCTCTATAACTACGAATTAAATTAGGAAAGTCAGTGTAGTTTGTTTAATATTGAAGTCGTGTTTGTATGATTAAAGTAATTGTGCTCAAGAAGTAGATTTCGTATTTGGCTTTGGCATATTATATTTCTTGGGAGAAAACGATATTGCTACCAGATGGAATACTACTGAAGTTGTATCTGATACAATCTGTACTAGTTACGGATCTTATTTGTTATTACCAGCGTATAATTTTATGTTTTGTGTATGTACACCTGTAACACAAATTGTAAACTCTCTTTATATTATTATTTGTTTTTTCGTCATCAGTTTGTTCTTTTGTGGCTTTAATTCACTGCTTGAGATTAATCACTACAACTCATAGGGTGGCGCCCCTTGTCTCAAAAGCATTTTTTTTACCAACTACATCTTTAAAATTTGCCTACGTTCACTCACAAAAATTGTCCTGTACACATTGTGAAAAAACCGAAATAAGCAGTTCGTAGTCCTCTTCCATACAGATAAAGTGGCCTAGTAAAAAAAACAAAATAGTTTTAAAATTTTAAAAAACATTTTGTGTTATGTCGAAAAATACACCAAAGTAACTTGATAAAAATTTAATAAGCACTCGTCTGAAAAACTCGAAAAAATTTAACAAGACGACTGACGAAGTTTGGCAAAAATATTTTTTCTTGCAAAAATTGCATATTTTTAGGTTAGTGTACGAAAAGGGGGGTGTTAATTAACGTAATTTTGTCCCAAAAATTTTTTGCCGTGGTTTGTTCTCATAAAATTTCTTTGTTACGCCAATGTTTCTTTGCTTTTATATAGGCTTACAACCATCTAATTGATTGAACAGTTGCGAAACAATCTAATTTAATTCAGTTTACAAATTATACTTGTATACGAAGTGTAGGTATATCTTGACTGTAACTTTAATTACGTTAATGTTTCTTTATTAACTAGACAGTATTCTTGTTGGGATCGATGACGACTCATTCGCCGATAATCGTTTTATGAACGCTAATAATGTATGTATTACACTTGTTTTGAGTTACACTGTAATACAATGCTGACAACTGATATTGATTGAATGAGTGAATTAATTGGACAAAATCCAAAATTATTAATTCAAAATAAGACCGACACAAAGAGAAACTTTATTCAAGATTGATTGCCATATTTCCCTACATATTGAACAATTGTTAAAATGCAAACAAATTAGTGTATTTGCAAGATTTAAAAAAAATAAACCATTGCAGAAATATTTGAAAATAAACAAATAATCAATTATAACAATTTTATATCAACAGTTTTATTTATCATTATTTTCAAAGTACAAACCCAAAATACAATTAAACTTTTTAAGTTAAGGTGTGGCATTGTTATTTTATCCGGACCATACAATACAACTAGTTCGTTTGTGTTCCTTTGGTCGCATATCTCAGTATGTTCCCGCAGAGAATGTTTTGGTTCAGAAAAACAGAAAAAAATAAACATTATCGATGATCTGCCGAAGTAGAGTACAATAGGCAATAAAATTGATTTAAGCTTAGGACCAGTTTGTAAATTAATATAACCACGATTCTAGTTTAAAAACTATTGTTGATTAGAATTTCTTTACCTCTTTTGTTAACGCCAGTGGTTAGAATCTTCAGAGGTTCTTTCATCTCCGATGTTGGATGTTTACTGATAATTCTGTTTTCAAGATTGTATTTGCATCGTGACGTAAAAATTCAAATCTCCCACGGAGTCTTCTTTCCTGTTAAAGTTTTTCTTGATGTTTATGACTCTCAATAATTTCTCTAACCAATCTCTTGTGATAACCGTTAATTGTTGCTACTAAACTTCAAGTTTTTGAAGAATAACCTGTGTTTCCCATTGCTAAGCGCATGTTCGGCAACGGCTGACTTTTCAGTGTGTCACAGACGGCAGTTTCCTCAATATTCTTTAACTGTAGTTCCCATCGATCTCTTGGTAGATTCTGTGTAACCTTGTCATAATAACAAGGTATATGGCAAACTCTGGGTGTTGAGAGAGTTTTTTTTTATCTTTGTTGATCTATTGATTTGATGAATCTTAGCTGAAAACAGTTTTGATGTCGTGCCTTTATAGTTTTTTCCGGCGTGGTGCGTGATTTTGTAAAAGATCAACTCTAGGTTTTTAATATCGATCTTTAAAACTTCATTGATGATTTGATCTTCTTTCTGGTGTACCTTTTAGCATCAAAGGCAGTTTTCAGGTGTTTGAGTTTTTCCTGAAGATTCTTTGGTTCA
Source organism: Abscondita cerata (assembly GCA_030710515.1). Classification (NCBI taxonomy): domain Eukaryota; kingdom Metazoa; phylum Arthropoda; class Insecta; order Coleoptera; family Lampyridae; genus Abscondita; species Abscondita cerata. Next base: position 131,162 of record JALBCR010002253.1, read on the forward strand.
CAAATTTCTCCATCTCTCTTTGTCTCAGTTATGAACATTCTTTACTTTTGGCCTTGGTGATGGTTTTATAAGGAATGGAAGTACCGTGTATGTACGTTTTCTATTCACTGAGTGGCTTAATTTATTTCTTTGTTGCTTAATTTTCTGTCGCTGCTGATTGTTTGGGTATTAAAGAAATTGGTTAATATTCTTTTATGTCGTGTTACTAAACGACAAATGTATCATCTACGTACCGGAACTATGTCGTTTGCTTGTTTTCCGAGGTCTCGATGTCATTTTTTCAAACTTCTCTTTGAATAGATTGGTTGTTACTTTTTTTTTTTTTCTTTCCTGAAATCAAAATTTCTAAGAAGACAAATTTTGAAAAATTTGCTGATGTCAGTACTGAAGTTTTACGCCACGACATCAGTGGCACTTTGGTAAAAAGCAAGACCACGTTGGGATTTAAAGTTGATAACTTGAATTTTGCTGTTTGTTTTTTTTATATATGGTGAGGAGCGATACCAAGTAGTTGGCTAAGTACTGTGTTAGTGATTCAGTAACGCTTCCTGTTCGTCTAAGTGAATCTGCCTTGTGGATCTTCGGTAGTCCGTAAAGGTTTAGTGGAACAGTTACGGATCTTATTTGGTTCTGAGTATCTTTTGGTAGAGAAAATTACTTGATGACATCTCTGTTAGAGGTTTTATAACTTTTCGGTCAAAGTCTTTGGTTTTTATAAAAACGGAGAAGTTTCTTTTATTATCTGATAGAATGACGATTTCATTGTTTGCATTCAAATTTTTGATTGTTGATGATTCAGTTCTCGAATAGTAAATTTTTTGAAGTTTTGACTTTCTGAAGGCATCAGCCGTCTCGATCTTTAGCTTAAATTTTGTTTGCTCTATTGTACTAATTATTGTTGGATTATTTAACATACACTTACAATGATTCATTACATAATCATCACCATTATTGGGATCATCATTATTATGATAATGTTGTTATATTTGAGTTCATCAATTTCAACTAAAAAAAAAGCCATTTATTATAATTTTTTGTCATTAACTGTCCAGCATCACTATTTTGATGGCATAAAATAAAGTGATTGGTTATAGAACTAGTAAACTGTGCTTTAGTAAATTTAACTTAATGTAAAGCTTACAAAACTCTGCTTTCTTAATATTTGCATATTTCTAAAATTGCCAATTTCCAATGTGACTGTGAATAGTTTTCAAATGATTATTGCTCAAAAAATTTGTATTAGATACAGGTTGTGAAGCATTGCAAAAGATAAGAGCATTTTCAAAACAATATTTTACATTCTTGCCAACCGAATAAAACAATACCTCGTGATAATTGTAGAATTACGAACGGCACCTACATACAAGTGTTTCGCCTTATTTGAGGTTCATCAATTCTTTAGGGTAAGCTCAAATCCAAGTCGATCAATATGAATTATGCCACAGTATTATTGATATATTTCATTTATTATTTAACCTAATTAAAATTATCACCCATTGAAATTTGAATTTTACTTTGTTTTTTTCTTAAAGTATAATATTAATTTTATTACAAAATTGATATTTTATTTTTCTAAATAGTATGTTGAAAGTTTAACTTTTCCAATTGGAAAAAAAACTAGATAAAAATTTTTATTGATTAATCTCAATTGCAAGAGTTTGTAAACTTTTTCAATGGTGTACTGCTTTTGCGATAGAAACTTTACTCTGCTCTACTCTCATTGCGATTATTTTTTATTTTCAGAAAGCTAGCGAGAAGTCTTTCATCAATAATACAACATCGATGGTAAGTTATTACTTTCTGAATAATTAATTAAATACACCAGTAAATAATGAATATACTTTGATAAAAGTCATCGTAATTACGAAAAGTAATATTTTCTTGCAATATATATCTGAATTAAAATAACAAAAACTACTAAGATTCTAAAATTTTGTTTTAGTTGTTTTGTGTGCATTTTCTCAAAAACATTTCCTGAAAAATGTAATGTGCAAAACGAAGAAAACGGTTGAGTGCTTTAATAGTTCCAATATTTTTTTGATTTTTTATAATTTTCAGTTAAAAAGGTTAAGCGACTTTACAAGTCATGATTAACTTAATATTCCTTAAAAAAATTTTTATGAAACGAGCTTATACTCGATCTCTTTAGGATTGGTTTTTCTAAGAATGTAATTTGATTAATTAAAGTTAATTTCTTAGTTTATCGTTTACTTGAGTTAAACTTTTTGTATAATTTCTTTCACCCTAGTTACAATTAGGCCGGGAATTATTAATTGTAAATTTGTTTTCAAGTATTGGGATTTTTTAACTGTGGAAGAATTGTTTTTCTAATTAGTGTGAATTTTGAATTTTATTATAGAATTTTCGATGCAAAGAGAGACTAATTTTAAAATAATAATTCACGTGTGGGGGGATGATGAGGTAAGACGGGGTAGTTAAGGTTTTGAAGCTTAATAAAACAAAACTTTTCATTAATTCTAATCAACTTTAATAAAATAATCATTTGAGTTATCAGTCTTTGATAATTGAGCAATAATAGGAACATAACTTTCATTCTTTTGCCAGACAAAATCTAAAATACAAAAAAACGCCTACTTCTCCGTTTGCCCCATTAGGAAGGGTAACATGGGGTACCCTATGAGGTAAGATATAGTAAAGACTATCGTATTATTCTTGCTGATAAAATTTGCGAGTAAAAGTCGCCTTTTCGTCTTCGTCGTCAGTTCCTGCACAGCTGCAGTATGCCTACTTTCTGCAAGCTCAAAAGCTAACCAACTTCGTCGGAGTCCAATAACGTCCCAGCACAAAACAAACATAAAGTATTTTCTATTTCACTGTCATTATTTTCATGACGACTTACGTTTTACACCATTATTCTTTTTTCTGTTTTCTCAGCTTCTTCAATAGATTTTGCTTTATTCTCTTTTTCTTTTCCTTTTCTTTTCTTTTTTCTTTGCTTGCTTTTTTCTTTTTTTTTTTATTTCCTCCTCAACTTTTTTTTTTGTAAGGGGGGGGGGTTAATAGTTTGGTTTTTTTTTCTTTTTCTTTGGAAAGGTTTTGTTTTGAGTAAAAAAAAAAGTTTATATGTGTTTTTGACAAAAAATTTCCAATTTTTTTTTGTATGGTTGATACAAAAAATAGATGCCCAGTTGAATTGTACTATGCGTATAATTAGTGGAACCATTAAATCTACTCCTCTCGATTGGCTTCCTGTTCTTTGTAATATTACTCCATCGAACATTCGACAAAAGCTGCGTTAAAACGAGAATGGGATAAATGCCAACTTAACAAAAGTTACCAATTTGGAATGACATTGACAACCCTCCTGCTAAAAGACTTAAATCTCGAAGTCCTATATGGTTGCAAGACTACTTAAGTACGGCTTTTCTGAAGTTGAAGAGTGGAAAAAATTATGGTCTGGAGTTGATGTTTTCAATAAACATCTCATTGATGATCCAACAATAGAAATCCCGGGCTTTGATCAAAAAGAAAAATTTGGTCAAAAGTAAATCGCATAAGAACAGGCCATTCAAAATGCAACTCTATGTTGTTCAAATGGGGTGCGATTTCTAATCCAAATTGTGACTGTGGAAACGAACCAGAGACCGTTACACATATTGTAGAGGATTGTCAATTAACGAAGTTTAAAGGAAGGTTTCCAAACATTCATAATTTAACGGATGAAGCAATATTATGGCTTACGAATCTGAAGGACATCTGAAGTTTAGCAATATTTTGTATTCTTGTCTTGATTATCTGTTTTTCCATTATTTTGTTTTGCTATTTCTTTAACCTACTATTTTTTCGTCATTGTCATGACTGGCGCTTGGACCGGTCCATTATATGTCGTCATGCAATGGCTGTGCTGTTATATTTTATGTTCTTATTTACCTTCTATAATGTTTACACACTTAATTAATATTATTACATGTGAACACTAGGGTGGGTAAGGGTTGGCATGTTTAGGTTTTAGTGGTTTTCCTAAACCTTGAAGTAAATGCTTTGCCAAGACGAACCAATCCACTATTGCACACGGTTTCGTCACCACACTATACAGGTTTATACTGATCTTCTGGGGCACCATACATAACACTTACATCACAATACAATATTTATGTAATGTACCATACGAATAAATAAATAAATAAAATAAAAATACTAAATCTCTTGGAGTAACAGGTCTTCGATCTATGCCAAAATTATCAACCCAAATTGAATAACTAGGTTGAGGTTCATTTTCAGGCGTACTCATGGATTCTGGTAACGTTTTAGGACTAGTAGGTGGTGTGGTTAAAGCCGTAACAAAAGTAACAGTAGCAGTTGATAACTGTCATTGTTTGAGACTCTGCAACTAGTGGGACTACTGATATTTGTGATATCTACAGATGCGTTTGAAAGCATTGAAATTGCAGTTGACGTAGCTGCTGGAACGTCCGAGGCAGGTATGCAAGTCGTCGCTGTTTGAGACGCAATATGTAGCAAAATTGCAAAAACTTTGGTAGATGTCGCCATATTTGAGACGTGAGTATCAGCACGTGATGAAATTTCAGGTTCCGGTGAAAGCAAACTTAGTGAACTTGCATCTTTGCGCACTATATTTGAAGCAGTTAATGCTACTTTTCTATCAGTTTAACCCTGAGTAACTGGTCTCTGAACTTGTGGTATGTCTGTCGCCAAAGAAAACGCAAAGTTGCTTTTTGAGAAAACTGTTGGATCATACGGTTAGATTCCACACTTTCTGAAATCATTAACAGTAGTAGACATTGTAGAAGCTTGTACATAAACTTTCCCGAAAATTTCTGCAACTTGACGTACTGTCACTACCATCCCTAGATGGCTGCAAAGCCATGTTGTTATTTTCTGATCGTAACAGGTGCTCAACGGTCTCATAAAAGCAACGTTCTCTACCTGGAGACGGTGAGTTATCACTCCATTTGACCTGGCTTCCTTAATTAAATCAATATTTTCCGTGTGAGTGCTATGTCTATCAAGCAACAGCAAAACTTTTCGGTCGACTGTTGCACCGATGAACCTTATGAATTCTTTGAACCACTGCAAAAATTACTCACTTGTTATCCAACCTGATTCGCTGCACACACTCCAAGCACCAGAAGCTTCATTTAGCATCAGTTGTTTGTCCATTCGTTTATGGGACAAATCATCATTGGAGGCATGTAATGTCCACTAGCGCTGAAACAAATTTTGATAGTGATAGTTGTTCCTTTTTCAACGGAAATTATTAAACCCACTTGTTTTCTTCCTCGTGTAGCAACAATTTTTGACTTAGTTTTGGGCACGACTGAAATCCCCGTTTTATCCCAGTTATAAATACTATCTGGAGTTAGTTGCTGTTCATCATACACATTGCATGAAAACGTGTAAAAAGCATTAACTACTTCTTTGTTGAAACCATACGCACGCGCTGCAAAAGTACTTTTTGGATTTCTTATTGATAGCTCTGGATGTCTCTTCAAAAATCCTAGAACCCATTCTTTACCAGCTTCTTCTTTTTTAGTATTGAATGAATGGACCTTATTGTTTTTCTTAGCTAAACAGTAAGCCAAAGCCATTTTAAATCTTTCACTGTAAGCCCATAAAGTCTACTTTCTATGTCCATAATATAATCACATAGTTCAGTCCCTTCAGATTCTGTAAATACTTGTTGTTTAAGGCCTACTGAAACTGTAGGGTTGACGTTTCAACCCCATCGCAATCAATACGAATTCTAAAACATTTGCAACAGCGCCAACGAAAACATACTAAACCGCAGTATCTGCAACAGTGCCAACAAGAGCGCAACAAACCGAAGCATCTGCAACAGCGCCAAGAAAAGCGGACCGAACTGCAGCATCCACAACAACGCCATCGAAGACCACCAAATCGCAGCATCCGCAACCGCACCAACGAGAACGCAACGAACCAAAGCATCTGCACGGCGTCAACAAGACCGCCTTACAACGCAACAAGAAAACAACCGCAAAACAATATTTTTTTGCCTATCTTTGCGTAACAATCTTTGACACTGTTTATCGTGAATCAATCCGCATAAAGGAGGGACCGCATGTCAAGGACCTTGTACAAAGCAAACTAACCTAATTTGTATATGTACAATAGCAGAAGTCAGTCGAGAAGTCAATAGGTCACTAGTCATGGGTAGTAACCAGTCAATAAGTCATGGCTAAACAGTCAAGAAGCAGCAATCAATAACTCTCAGTCAGAGTTCCGCCGACATCAGTTGAAGTATTGGCCCGAGTTCGAATCCATAGATCTAGTTCAACCCGGTCTGCAATCTTCAGCTCGACATATGATACCACGGTGTAGAGTATCATCACGCAATACATAGTACGCAACTTACTATGTTGCTGACATACGCTGCTTTTATTTATAATTGTAAATAGTGCAGTTTGATTACGGTATGTGCAAATAATAAACGCTAGTAAAAAACCGACTCGATTCCGAATTCTTTCTCTGGTTCGACCCGGAGTCTAGAGTATACGCTCTAAACGCCACAGAACCTTTACTGTACATTTACTGGTTTTACTGTACTGAAAATGTTCATAATGCCAGCCAATATTCTATTCTTCCTTCAATGACGGCATCCATAACGCTCTTCATATTGTCTTCCGACCAATCTTCTCTATTTTTTATTCTTTTGTAATTTCTAACCATCCTGAAATCAATATAAAGTTTTGTAATCCCGTGCGATACCTCATCTTGCCCTCGTGCGAGAAAAACAAGAAAAATTGCATCACAAAAAATGGCTTCTAATTGAGTAATAAACACGTTTTTACCTGACAGAACAATCATCAGACAAAACTACTCACAATCAATAAATGCAGCATCTCAAGTATTTACGGAAGTAACATAGCAGAATGAAACATTAAAATCGTAAAAGTACTTTTTTTTGAGAAATGAAAAAACTCTAACACTTTAAAAGGCAGTTAATACTGTAGGTATTAAAATTGGAAAGAATTTTTTATTAACGAGATACCGAAGGAACTCAGTGTTAAATTCTAAATTATTCGATTAATATTTTAGCATTAATTACCAAAATTGGTTTGAAATTTGGATAAGAAGATTGTATATCTAACATTTGTTTATTTGTATAATTTATTTGCATAGGATGTATGAATAATATCACGAATGACGAATTCGATAAAAGTTACTCTAACAGAATTAACATAACACTCGAATGTTTATTTGGATTATTTATATTGTATAAGAAATGTTCTGTAAATTAAAGTATATATTTTAAACTATGTAAATTTTTTTGCAAGCGTTTTTAAGTTTGTAAACACCACAGTTGCTTGTTATTTTAAATAATTTAATCAGTTACTTTATGCTGAACTCATAAAAAAATTATGTTGAAGTTAAACTTAGAATAGGTAACTGTAATACTTTTCTTTAAAATGTTTGATTAAAATTTAATTGATTGTATATTAATTCATATAATTGAGAACAGTTCTATCATGACGTATTAGGATAATTAAACTGTTTTATAAATTTAATAAAGCGCATAACTTTTATCGCGGCATCGAGGAATTCACTGTTGACATCAGATTACTTACAGATTTCTAAAATTTGTGGATTGATAGGCAATGCTATTCGAGGTGATCAACTAAGTATTATTTGTTTTATTTAATAAGTGATCAGTTTAAATGTTTTACATTTACATACAAGATCAATATTGACTCTATTCAAGGTTTTCTGTATAAAATAGTATATTAAAGAACTAGTTTCAGAAGACGCATTTTATAAGACGATTATATAAGTACGAGTCGCTAAAATGCCTTCTGAAACGAATTCTTTATACTATTTTTTCTATTTTGGGCTTTTCAGATTGATTTTAAAATAAAATTTCTCGAGTTTTTAAATTTAAGGAATTTTGAAGTGTAATTTATAAGGTGGCAATATTTTTATTAAATTTTGGTTTAAATGCTAGTTTAAGTTTAATTAGTGCATTTATCATGTTTCATTAAAAAAAATGACTGAAAATAAAAATAAGTAGATAAATAAATCTACTGAACATTAATTATGATTTAAATTAATGCACACCGAACGTAATGACAGCTTGGACGTTATCAATGTTACCACCGTTCGGAATAAAAATTGTTCTATTTCTATAAAAGAACTCAAACTTCTATAAAAGAACTCATTTGGGTGCTTTTATAACTCTGTAAGCGACCCAAAGTAGAAAAAATAATTTAATGGTGATAACAATAATTTTAACAAACGTTGTTTTGAAATGAATTTGTTTTGTTTTTGTTACCTATTATACACTTGTCAAACACCTTCATTTGATTTTATTTATTATTTTTTCTTGTTCTTATTGTGCCAATGTCAATTGATTTTATTTTAAATTTTGTGAGATTAGATTCAAAATTTAACTATGAGTTTTTGTTGAGAAGAAGTCTGATTTACTTTACCAAACCCATCAACATTAATTTTTAAATTGTTTATGGCGTGCTCCATATTAGTATGTGATTGTGTGTTTGGAAAGGTCTTGATGATTAGGTCCGGTAACTAAAACGGTGATTCTCGGCAACAACATGATTTTGTGTTGACCATGGAGTACTGTCAAGTACTGATTACCTTCCATATTTTTATTTGCATTTAAAATGCCTACAAATAGTTATAACAAATATTGACGTAAATAATCTTTTTAGATAGTAAATTTAATATTTTGAGGCCGTTTTAAGGTTTTAGCTTATTAAAAAAAAATTAGATATTAAAAATGTTCAAATATAATTTATTAAAAATTGAAGTATTTTTAGGGCAGAACAGGCAAGCACATTTTTTAAAAATACCATTGTGTTATTGTATAATTGTTTTATAAAATTTTTGGAAATGTGACTAGAACATCATTTAATAGTTTGTGTTGGGGATTTTCAAAAGCAGACTGGATCTAATTTTAGATAATAGAAAACGTAATAAACCACAGAAGCAGCACTAATGAGAGAGAGGGTAATTGAGAAACTAACTTTTTAATGTTTTTAAGTCAAATTGTTGGTGTCGGACTACCTAGCAAACTATGTTATTGTGTTGAAGCGTTTGAGATTCTAAAGAAGTCGATATCTTTCAATTGCTCAGAAGACAGATAGACATTCTTGCTTGTTTGTGCTATAGTTTTTCTTATTTCCTGTCAATAATTTATTAGTTTAGCAAATATAGGCATTTGTCATCATGTAATGTAAAAACCATTTTCCTTCCCCATCTTTGAACTATTAGAAAAGGTGCAAACAAACGCAAAACACGCAATTACTCGATTTCAGATTTGGGTAAATAATAACATTTCTTTCTTTTTCTAACCTAAATTTAAATTATTAAAAACCGACATTAAATAAACATTTTTAAACAAATTTGTTGAATTAATATCAATACTAAGAAAACAATTCATACATTAAGTGTAGGCAAACATTTCACTAACAATGCAAATAATTTGTTATATAATCAGAGGGGTAAACTTTCCCAAATTCTATACTACAGTTTTCTAGTGTTTACACAAAATTGACTCCATTTTATTAGTTGCTACCGCGTTGATTACAAATAGCGCTTCTTTGACTGATATCCAAAGATACTTAGAGTTATTTATTTGTGGAGTTATATAAGTTAATTTAACTCCTGTATTAAATGAAATTTTCCAGACAGCTATTGAAATTTTAGAAAACCATTCAAAAACAATTTAGCCATTAGAAATTCACTTTTAAATTGTATAATGAATCATCTTAAAGACAAAGCACAGTTATTTCTGTTAGAGAATTTCTAATTACCATTAAGGGTAAAACCATACTGAATTGAGCCTTAATGTACTTAATAAGAAAACTGGGTAACGGTACAACATCAATCCGAAAGAGATTAAATGATAACTCCTACATTAGAAGAATTTTACGAAACATCAAGTAATGACTAGAATCTTAAACCCTTCTATCACTTTATGACGACGTCAGAATTATAAACGGAGAAAGTCCACTAAGGTATCATTCCAATTTAGTGTATCATTTAAATAATGTACAAATTTATTCCAAGTGGTGGTACTGCAAACCAGTGAGCATCATTTAAATGTGATAAAAACTTCAAAATCAACAACGCTAATTTTTAAGATCACACCTTCATGTACTTAATTACGTTACATTTGCTAACAGTATGTGCGTCTTAGATAAATTTCCCAAATTCAAATGTTTGTCAAATATACTTACTTTTTTATGCCAAAAAATTGATGAGTCAACGTATTAATTCTAATCAAATTAGAGGTTTCCATGGCGTCGCTTCTCAACTGCAAATTCTTCTTTCCGCTTAAAAAACTATATCAATTCTTATCCCTCTTTCTTTAAGATCCGGAAGTATTACTAGTCTTAGATGTCTTTTGTAAAAGTAATCCATCAAGCTTTTGACCCTACAAAAGCCTCAAATTTGTAACAATTCGCTCCAATCTTTTGGCATCAAGTCTACTTTCAAGCTCACCACTTTTAACAAACTGTCCGATATTGGTATTGTTGCTTTACAGTATTTGAAACATAATTACCTTTGTGTAGCCCTTTCAGTAATTGCTTCTAAATTTCCGAAACAGTCAAGGGCTATACTTTTGTGAAACATTTGAGATGGCTGATCTCAACTATTACATCCTACGCGTTGATGTAGCTGATTCTAAAATTTTATGTGTATAGTGATTAATTTAAGTAACGGACCTTTTTTTATTTTACTTATCTGATAAAATCAGACTGTGTTGCACAAAACTTTGCTGAAGTAATTATTTAAGGGTGTTTGTAGCATTTGCCTTGGCGACAACACTTGCAGAAACATAAAATTTTAAAACATCCAATTATCTACCGTTTCTTCAAAGAACTTAAAATGCAAATAAATTTTCTTTAGCCAACAATAGCTAAGTGGACGATGTTCTACATAGTTCAGATTTTTTTTCCGAGTTAAAAGATTTACCATCAATTCTTCCACAGATTGATACAATTTCTAAAAAAATCTTCTTTCAAAAACTTAACTAAGATTTTCTGGGACAAACCACATTTATGCGAAAAATCAAAACAATTTGTGGATTCCGTTGAGTCCATAAAATTTCTAGGAATTCCTAGATGTGGTTTTTCTGCCAAGTTTATCGCAAAAATTTAATTTCATAGTTCCTATCTGCGTTTCTGTGCCAGTTGTTCATAAAATATCATCATTACTAGGTTAGTCAATTTCATATCCAGAGTTACTCCGTTAAACCCTTCCGCCACTTGAGTTATGCGCAATGATAAATTTACGCAAAAAATATGTTTTTTAACTGCATTCAAACAAATCTTGCTTTGGTGCCAATTATTCGCAACTTACAGTCTCAATATTTTTCCAAGAATATTTTAAAACTAACATCCTGCAAGCCATATCTGAAAAGCTAAGTTTATCTCGTAACTCTTTCAGAAATTAGCAAGGAGTTTGTGCCTAAGGACAATTGCATCACGCATACATTCTCGAGCACCAAATGCATTCTATACTCCATCCTCCCAAAAACAATATTGTGTCATTCTTCATTAAAAGAGAATAAATATAATTCATATCGGCTTAAAAAATTATATCCGACCATCCACTGACCGAGTCAATTATCTAAACGTTTTGAAAAGTAAGAGTAGATTTTGGTAGTCAGTCTTTTTATTTTAGAAACGCATCAATTATTAAATGGTAATTGATTGTTTTCATCCATATAGCTCCAAGATAGTGCATTTGAACTTGTATCATCTTTATCCACAAAAACCATTCTCTTGACGTTGAAGCGTTTTACTGACAGAAGAGGAATTTCTCCCGCAATCTACGATAACAATGTAACCTAAGCGCTAGAGATCATCTTAAGAAGTTGCCTGATTTTTATACGAAAACAAATATTTTTGACCAATTAAATGTTTATGACTCTTGAACACAATTTTAATTGAAATTCATTAAACCTCTTACCCGCATTGTGGGGAGCTGTAGTTAAGGAGCAAAAAAATTCCAATACCATATTGTTGGAAATGCTTAACTCTTCTTTGAGGATTTGGACACCAACCTTGTTTAATCTGAAGCTATTCTAAATTATAAATGTCCTATTTCAACCGACTTGGAAGTCTATTCTCCGGAACAACTTACACATTAGTTTTAGCTTAATTTCTTATTCACTCACTTGCTTGAAAACATGTTTACATTCTAACAGAGAATTTCTAAGAAATAGTTGTTATGCTAATACAAAAATTGAGTACCTCAAATACCTCAAATTACAGAATTAGCCGTAATGGCTGTATCTGACCAAAACTTTCAAAACAAAAGGCTTAGCCTTACCAAAGGAAAGTGATTTTCCTTCTTGTTGTTACTTATTTACTTAGTTACTGTTGATAATTATACACTTTTATTGTAACTTTATTTTGGGTCACTGGTAACAAAATTTGCTAGTTTATTCATAAAAGAATATCTTGTTCATCGGTGTAGTTGGAGGAATCGTCTCAAAGATATTAGCAGGATAAGAAACGTATCCCAATTTTTCTGCTCGGAAGGAATTAGTAATCCTCTGGTAATACTATGTCGGTGAAGAACGTAATAAGTACATTAACTTTGGGTTTGCCAAACAGTAGTTTTATTTCGGCAGATTTATTTTCCAAAATTTTTCTACGAACTTCATTCGTTAGTCGTGATTCTAATAAAGTTATAGTTTTCTTCAAATCACTTTGATTCCAAGAGAGACCGTATCAAACTTTTTGTATTACTGATGGCACAATATTTGAACAAAATAATAATTTACATTTAAAAGGATTCACTTTAATGCTGAGGTTCTTTCATTTAAAATTATTGTCTCACAATCTAACAAAACTTGTTCAAGATTCCCGTTCAAGTTCAAGTCCCGTCATCCAAGTTAACCCTCTAACTGGAACATCTTTTTTTTCCTCGTTATTACAGAAAAAAACTTTATAACCTTATACTCCGCCTCTTTTTTTTGGTAAGGATAAAATCGGAAATTTTCTCTACGTTGAAGTCCAATTAAAAATGTTTCTTGACGTGGATTTGACACAGTACTACGGTCATTTATTTGCCGACGAATGAATATTGCATGAAAAACATGCGCATTTGAACTTGCCATAGTTATCATGTTATACAAAACTGCAAGTGGCTATCTCCTCGTTTTGCGGTTGGCGCTATAATTACTACACTTCATATCGACCGCATCAACGTCACCTTTCGTGGCATTATAAAAAGCTATTATTTTAGGTTTAATTATTCTGTTATCTGTGAATTCTGTATATCTGTGGTTCGTCTTTTGAACATATCAAAACAGTGTAAGGAGGTGTTCGGTAAATCCATATAGACTTGAAGATACTTCTCTTTTTTCCTTGGTTGGAATTTGGGAGGAATCTTCGGTTTGTTTTTCTTTAATGGTCAATTAATTGTCCAACAATACATTTCCCAATTTCAAAGACATGAACCAATTGTCAAATGTCAGATTTCTATTAAAACCCAACAGGCCTATAGCCAAATGAATCACCGCCTTGGTAGGAATAACTAGTTTTTTATTATTGTCAAAAAAGAACGGCCTCATCACTATTATAAAGATATGAATTGTGAGCATGTGTAATGCTCATTATTTGTATCTTATATTTTGATAGTTTATTTAGGTTATACACGTAAAAGCGTACTCGGCCTCCTGGTGTATAATTCGCTTGAAAATTTAAAATGAAATTATTAAAGAGTTCTGAAATGCATGCACTTTTGTCTGTTCTTTCTGTACTTGCTTTAGTAGCACTGTCATCAAACCGCGGTGTTCTGAAAAGTACTGAACACCTCTTTCAGTCATTATAATTTGAAGTATTGGACGCCCAGAAATAGTGGTTTAAAATAAAAAGGCAGCGATTTACGAGATGATTTGAAAATAAAACAAAAAACCATAACTCCGAGTAGAGCATCTATTACATCTCTTATTGCTTTTTTATAAGAGATATTGTCGGTGTTCTCAACTGTTGCACGCATCACTTTCAATTTCTTATTGGTATGCACCACGATTTTTTCGAACATTTTTGTTCCGGTTGCTGTCTGCTTGATGCTTATTTTCATGATTCTCATCGTTACTTCCTTTACTACACCCTTTAATTCTACGTCCTTGTCGTCTAGGAATAATTTCTTCATCGTCTGAGAAATCACTTACGTCTTGGTAAGTACTTGATTGATGTGAGCTAAGCGCAATTTGATCAGGATTTGGAAGCTGTAAAAAAGAACTAGAATCAGTGAGCAATTCTATTCCATCCAAAAAAATTCATCATCTTCTGGCTGTGAGTGACTGCCTTTTTTATCGTTTTAACTAAGAATATTCACATCTTCAAGAACGTACGAATTATCTGAGTTTTAATACGAGTCAGTCACTTCGCCTTGTTTAACCTGAGATAATGCGTAAGGGCATTCTTTAGTATCTATTTTAGATCAGTAGTTAACCGTAAATAAAATAAATCAAATAATGATAGAAATAATAATTGGAGGAGAAAAGATTATTGGTTGCAGAAATGTGGTGCAGACAGAACAACCGTCATTTTGCCTGGTATGAGGATTATGGTGCACACAGTACATCCGTCATTTTGACTTAAATAAAAATCATAGTGCTGACAAAACATCCGTCATTTTGACCAGTATAAGAATTGTATTATAGGCGGAACATCGGTCATAATCATCATCAAGCTTACAGAAAATAGATGACTCACCGCCAAATTTAGATCAGCCGCACCCACGGAAGCTCGCATTGGTCCTACTGAAGATGTCACCGAGTGCTAGGCTACTAGTGCTGACACACACGACTCCATCGGTAATAATGTAAACCATATCGGTCATTATGACTCTGACCAGAATCAGAGGGTTAAACATTTTCAATTCCGATTCTAGTATTTCCAAAATTGGTTGAAGCGATAGACCAAATGCTAAAGGCCCTAATAGGTCCCGTTGCTGGCATTCCACTTGATATTTAATTACATCCTCGCAAAAATAGATATTTGTTGAAGCAGAATAGCTTTGCAATAAAAAACTATAAAGTTTGGGAACCTTGTCTTTAACAGCAGTTAAAAGAAAATCATTTTAGAATGAAATGTATTATTTTAGTCAATTTTCTATGAAGGATTGCGCAGTGTGAACTACAGACGTATACTCTCTTTTGGTAGCAAAGCCTAATTGTCTAATTACAACTAATTTTTAGAACGTATTGCCTGCAGCAATTGGGCAGATGCCTCCATTCCTCTTAGTCAGGGCACACAAGAAATTGGAAGAATCAAAGTAATAATTTTTCTACTAAGCATTATATTACATAGACCAGTAATTGATGTAAGAAGATCAGTGAGGTCTCAATCCATCTGCATTGCTCATTATCTGCTGCAGAAAGATATATTGATCTTCTAGAAGGAGCTGCTTGTTTCTCTAACAATAAACTAAAAGTCCTCTTATCTTGATAGTCAGTTCATCATTAAAATAGAGCAATTTGATTGCCCTTCTTATATCCCCATTTAAAACTTTCTACTCTACTGTTTGGAATAGGTAGTCCTTAGTGCATCTAGCTTTTCCATGTTTAGCGTTTCGCCTTAATTTTTGATGTCAGAGATTTCTTGTATTTTACTGAACTAAGACAGCCATTACTCTTGTTCCTTTTGGCAATCATTTGAGTATTCTCATATCTTTCTTCAGGAAAGCGATATGTACTTGAAACGTATCATAGTCGTTAGTTTCTGAATTTGCATAAACTTTTTTCAGGAATTCATTATATTCAGTTTTCCTGCCTTTGTGGCAACAACCAACGCCGCAGGCCATTTTTATTTTTACATGTCTTTGGTTTAAAGGGATGCAGTAGATTTTGATGTAAAATGCACTCACTGCACAACCACTGCTTGTTAGAATATATCATCCATCTAAATGTATTTGTATAAAACCAATGTAAGCATCCATCACATTATATCCCTCTTTCAGAATAAATTGATTACAACAGGAACTTGAAAAGACTTCATCTCTATTCATGATTAGAATTTTTTTTTCTTCCAAGCTTTGAATCACCGTTAAGCAACTGTTTGAAAAAACAATAAAGGAATGAGAAGTGAATAAAAGAGTAAAAAATCTACCCAAAAAAATCTTGCTGAAAGCTCCCAAAGGGATGATGAGTTTTCAAAAAACTAACTTTCCTCCACCAAATAAAAATCAAAAATCCATACAACAGAGAGAGCACTCTTCTTTCAAAATGCTCCAAATCCCATCAAAAAGTAGTTTAACACGGTATTAAAATTTGACTTCAAAAGATCAAAAAATTACGTTGTCACAATTGTTAGATTAATGGTTAAATTTTGTAAAAATAAATATTAGTTTTAGTGAAATTTTCTTGTCTACTTAACATAAATCTTTCTCTGGAGGCTTTGTTCGTCAGAGAATTTTTGCGCGGTGCGGATGAAAAATGTCGCCTGTTTTTGATGCGATTTGTTTTAAATTTAAACTTGACTTTTTTTATTAGTTATAATAAAAAAATGCTCGGCTGTTGAAGACATCAATCAGTCAAAATAAATTACTACAACTGAAGTATTGCTTAATCTTATTCAGCGCTATATTGCTCTCTCATCAGTCCACTTATATTGAACACTTTTTTTTTAATAAAGTAGACTAAGGTAACATTATTGATGATAAACTCAAAACGATGACATCAGAACGATCATTCTAAATTTGCACCAGTATTAGGAACACGACAAATGATGCTTTAAGGGACGGCAAATTCATTTTTAAAACGCCTGATGTTTATTTTGAAGTTATATATATATAACCACCTATAACTTCTTCATTTTATTTTACAATTTTTATGTTTATTTATTCAAAATAAATTTGTAATAAGTAATATAATTTTAAAGAGCTTCTGTAGTTGAATATTTGCATTGTGCATCCTAAATTCAAAAAAGTAACAGACTTCTACGTTAATAATCTGAAAATGAAAAAAGTTAAAATTAATGGTTGAGTATATTCGCTTATCGTCATAATTACAAAAAATTAAATTATTTAGTTCAATAAAAACGATTTCAATTACAGGTGCTATAAAAGCGTTTGTAGTTTTTAATTAAGCAGCTACAAAAATAAAAAATGTGATTTATTCGTTACACGTTTTTATGTTGTAATTTTTGATCCAGTAAATTGTGACGTAATAATACTTTATTAATAATGAAAAATGTTATAACTCCCACTCTCAAACGCCATCATTAAATAATTATATGTCTGATATTAATTGAAGGTTATTTGTCGGAAGATGCAATTGTCGCTTGCACTTTAATAGTAATAAAAGGAAATAGTACAATTTCCTTAGATTTTCAACTAGATAAGTTAATGAGCTTTGATAGTAAATCGATAAATCTGCGGATCGTTGATTTTGAGAATTATAACTTTATTGTACCTTTAACTAGATACTTCTTGGGGATAATTGAAGCATTCACTTGATGGCAGCATTAAACTAATTAAACATCACGCAAACATTGCTTGATACACTAAAATCATTGAGCATTGTTAGTTTATGTAGCTGCACACAACCTACACTGGGTTTATTACCGCAAAAACCACAAAACATCTTCTCATAACAATTTAACTAAAAATTAATTACCAAAATCTTTCGCATAAAATTTGAAAAAAATCGCGCATTAGTTTATTTTAATGAACATCAGCTCGCGGTTTCTATTCTAACTATAAACTTTAACGTACTTCACGATTCAAAACACGTTGCCAACTGAAAAGTTTGTGGAGGTTGTAGCATACATAATTTTTCTTTAAAAAATTCCTTTTTAATATCTCACCGAAAAGATGGCGAACATTTTTCGTGGAAAAAATCATGCTTAATAACTTTTTGAGCTTTTGACCGCAATTGCCAATGTATTTTTCTCGAAATATAATAATTATATCAACTAATAATAAAAAAAAAACCAGGAGCAGCTTATATTAGATCAGCTGTGATGCTATAATAAAAATATTTTCAGAAGTCAAAAAAGTGAAATATCAAGATAAAAATCTAAGTATATATTTAAGAATTTTGATTAATTTGTTTTTGTGATTTGCGCCAGAAATCGTTATTCACAGAAAATATCTACCTTATTGCAACTATATTTATTTATAACGTGTTGCGATTGCATTTTAATTTTCTCGTACAATTGCGGCGAGACACAGATAATAAGAAAATAAAATATTTAAAGCGAAAATAAAATTAAATCCCTCGTTGTCGAGCTGTAGTTAAAACCTTCCTAAAGCAGATTTAACCTGTCGTATACTATAAATTCAACATAAGGTTTTAAGCTGTTTTATTACTTGGTCCGTGTTTTTCTGTAATGTTTTGTTCTCGCGATTCGTTTGTGCATGTAAAACGTGTTTTTTTTTAATTTATTATTTTGCTGAAAAAAATTTGGGATGTTATCATAACATTATTATGTCACCGATAAATTAAATAAAAACATGGTTATGATTTCAATTGAAGCAGATGTTGCACATGTGCGAATATATACAATAGGTATTTAAAAGTTTGTCATTTTAAAAATAGTAACCAAAGTCGCACGGATATTTAAAATTAGTTTCAGCAAGTTTTTTAAAATAATAAAGCTGTAAGCAATAGACTTTGTTCTTGGCGTGATTAATCAATTGAATGGACTGTATAATTATTGCGGTTTATGTTTTTTAAGAGAATGATTAAAAATACATTTATTTTTATTTGACAAAAACTTGTTATTAATAATATATTTTTTTATTTATAAATCAAACAGAATTTTATTTTGGTATTTGTACTGTATAATAATAATAATAATAATAATAATAATAATAATAATAATAATAATAATAATAATAATAATAATAATAATAATAATAATAATAATAATAATAATAATAATAATAATAATAATAATAATAATAATAATAAGGCAGAGGGGTGCTAGCTAAGGCTTGCTGGCACTTTGGGTATGACGACCCACCTACCTCAGTTAGGGTGCCTCAACCTAAACGAGGTGGTAGTCCCTGCCTTAAAGGGGCCGCGGAGTTTCCACCGGCCGGATCAATTGATTGGGGCGTATGAGAGATCTGCGGAGGCGGCGTCTGCCTCTAGAAGAGCGGCCGCCCGACAGCGTCTGACTCCAGAGGGGCGGCTGAAAATTTCGGGGGTCCCCGGCCTGCGCAGTAGGTTAAAACTGTATACCATTAAACCATGATGAGTAGTAGAATATTACGGAATAGATTAAAGTCGCTGCCTGGGGATCGCCAGGGCACGTCTGGAGCCGGCGCTGGACGTGACAGTGAGCGGGACGTCGGTGGCAGGAGGTTGACGAGGCGGACACCTGTCGCACAACAAACTACAGCCCAATCGAACCAACGGGACGTGGAAACAATAAATGGGGTTGAAGAACAAAACACCGCTCTGCCTGCCAGTTCGCCCCCAACAAGGAGGGCTGCTCGTAGGAGAGGCTGCACTGGACGAATAAGATGGACACGAGAAATGAATATAGCTGTTGTTCGTGCTTTCTATCGCGTCAACAAGTGTAGCGATAATCCACTCCCTGGATGGAGACACGCCCTTCATACCGAGTTTACAAGGGCTCATCCGGATCTTAACCTATCAGAACAGAACCTAGTGGATAGGAAGAGTGTCATCATAAGGAAAAAGTACTTAACGGAAACTGAAATTGATCAAATTAAACGGGAAGTTGGCTACGAGATTCAACAACAAGATATGTTTGATCAAATAGAACCAAATGGAATAGAAATTCACCCGACCCCACAACAACATATCGGTGATCAAACAGAACCGACTGGTGCGGAAGTTTGTGTAAGCAATGTACCCATTGAAACTGAACAGGCAGAGGAGAATAATGCCGCGTTGGATAAATTTCTTAGTTTGTTGGCTTTCTATGAAGGTACAGATCCACTCAAAAGACCAGAGATACCAATTTTGCATAATGCCCACCGTGCACAATCAATTCTTACAAGCGTTAATAAGGCTCTTGAGAAATATCTTAATATAAACAGAAGTATTGACGAAATTCATTTGGCTTTGTACTGTGCTGCTGTTACTGCCATTGAGCTAAATGGACAAAAACCTACACCATAGAATCAAAAGACCAGAACAAGAATAAAAGAAAACCAGCTTGGAAAATACGCCTCGAGCAGGGCGTAGATAGACTGAGGGCAGATATGGATATTATATCTGAATTCTTGAAAAACAACAAGTCTAAGAAGGTGTTAAGGAAAACAAGAGAAATCGCCAGAAGAGCTAAAATCCCTGAAAAGGATCCAGAATATAATAATAAGCTTATTGACCTCCAAGATCGATTTAGGCAAAAGCTAAAGCCAAAGGCTCAAGATTAAGACGATATAACGAACTATCGCAAAGAAAAGAACAAAATAGAGAGTATCATACTAATCAGAAGAAGTTTTTCAGAAAACTAGAGCAAGGCGACGATGACACTGATATCAAAATAGGACATAATGAACTCAGTCAGTTTAAAAATTTCTGGAAATCTATATGGGGAAGAGCAGACCCGTACAATCAGGAAGCTGAATGGATTGGAAGTATGAGAGAGCTAACGCGCAAATACCGCGTATGAATCTCCTAGAATTCACCAAGGAAGACATAGTAAAGGCAGTAAAAAGATCACAAAACTGGAAAGCGCCAGGACCAGATAGACTTCAAAATTTCTGGATCAAGTACTTTAGCGCCACGCACGAGAGACTCGCTTATTGCTTTACGCAGGCGCTTCACGACCCAAATCAAATACCTACCTTCTTATGCCAGGGCAATACTTTCTTACTATATAAAAAGGGCGATACCGCACAACCTCAAAATTATAGACCAATAACATGCTTATCAGTAGTATACAAATTATTTACTTCGGTAATTAATGAAAAAATATACCAGCATTGCAGTGTTAACCAAATTTTCTCGGAGGAACAGAAAGGATGCATAAAAGGGACGCTGGGCTGTAAGGATCAGCTAACCATAGATTCAGTAATCTTAAAACAAGTCCAGAAAATGAAACGAAATTTAAATATATGTTACATCGATTACAGAAAAGCATATGATTCTGTTCCCCACGACTGGTTAATAAAAGTCCTCGAAATATATCAAATATGCCCACGCATAATAGCTGTCCTGAAACACCTAATGACGTCATGGAAATCAACTATGTGGGTTTCAAGGAAAACATAGGAACTGTGGACATAAATAGGGGAATATTTCAGGGAGACTCTCTTTCCCCTATATGGTTCTGCTTAGCTTTGAACCCAATGTCTTCCTTATTAAATAACACAGATGCTGGATATAGGTTGAATCTCAGAAGCAAATGTCGAATATCTCATCTACTGTACATGGACGACCTAAAGATGTACAGCGAGTCACGGGAGAAAATGCAGTCACTGATCAAGACTGTAAAACCTTTAGTGACGATATCCGAATGTCATTTGGGCTTGATAAATGCGCCGTTATAAACATCAAAAAAGGGAATATTGAGAACAATCCACAGAGCATGGGCGATATTGATCAACTACCTCTTCATGAAACCTACCGTTACCTTGGTACCCCTCAAAACCAACGACTTGACCATGCCGAGCTTAAAAGAGAGCTCACTGAGAGGTATAAGAAAAGATTAACTAAGCTACTTAACACTAAGCTTTCAGGCGGTAATTTGTGTTCGGCAATAAATACCTGGGCCGTCCCGGTATTGACGTATTCATTTGGAATTGTGAAGTGGTCCGACACTGATCTTGATGAACTAGATAGAACAACAAGGCGATTACTAACAAAATTTAGGAGCCTGCACCCAAACTCCTCAGTGAGAAGGTTGTACTTGCCGAGAAGTGAAGGTGGAAGAGGATTGCTTAATATTAAGTATCTGTGCTTAAATCAAGAAAATAACATGAGACGTTACTTCCATTCAACTAACAGCGATTTGATGCAGTTAGTGGTTCAATCAGATAAGGGTTTTACTCCACTGAATCTTGCACAGCGTATGCGGCAAGATGAACTACCAACAAGAACTGAAAATATTAACGCTTGGCAAGAACAATCGATGCATGGTAGATACCCCAAACTGATAAAAATGGATAACGTAGATAAATTATCATCGCTTAGGTGGCTTCGTGATCCACAGTTATACCCGGAGACAGAAGGCTTCCTTATTGCAATACAGGACCGGGTAATTCGAACACGTAATTACGAAAAACATTGTTTAAAGCTAAATATAGAAGATAAATGTAGAAAATGTGGAGCTGTCGGAGAAACCATCGAACATATCACAGCAGGGTGTCCAGCTCTAGCTGATAAGGCATACCTTGGCCGGCACAACCAACTAGCCAAAATAATCCACCAACAACTTGCACTTAAACATAGACTTTTAGAAACTACGCCCCATCCTTACTATAAATATGAGCCGATGCCAATTCTTGAAACACCGGACCACTTATTATATTGGGACAGAGTCATAACAACTGATAGAACAGTTGACTATAACAGACCGGATATTGTGTTTATTGATAAGAAAGAAGCAACAGGCACCATTATTGACATCGCGGTACCTTCTTCACACAATATTATGAAGACTGAACAAGAGAAAGTCACAAAATATGAAAATTTGGCGTATGACCTAAAAGGCAATGGAAACTGAGAAATGTGACAATTCTTCCTTTTGTGATCTCGGTTGAGGGTATCCTAAGCAAAGGTTTCCTGAATAACTTAAATAACATCGGACTACCCAATAAAATCGTTAATGTGGGGCAGCGTGCCATAATACTGCAAACTTGCCACATAGTCCGAAAATTTTAGGCTAGCAAGAGGAGTTGAATTACTTTCTTACTAGTAATAAAACCGTAACCAACATTAAAAGTTAAGAATAAGGGAATAATAATAATAATAATAAGTCTTTCAAAGTCCTACCATATGTCCGGCAGAGACCTACCATGTCACGTGAGAGACCGGCAACGTTCGTAGACAAATCCACATTTCACAGAACGGCTAACAGGGCAAAGGTAATACCCACATGCTGAAGTCTACAAATAGTAAATGCCTCGGAAAACAGCCGCTACCTGGGAATCGCCAGGACACTTTTGGAGCTACCGCTGAAAGTGACAGCATGCGAGTCGGTAGCGACCGCACGTTGAACATGCGGGCCCCGGTCGGGCCACCTACAGCCGATACAGTTGGAACCAGCAATGACCCAACACTATCTATAGTTGCACCTACGAGAGATGTTTCATCTGATGATTTGTCTCAAATGACCACTTTCATAGGAAAGCCGCGACAGTGCATCAAATGGACTGTTGATATGAATAAAGACATCATGCGTTGCTATTATAAATGTACACATCTGGAGACAGAGACAATAGGGTTACGAGAAAAATTTCATCGATTATTCATTGGTTTATATCCAGAGCTTGGTAACCGAGTAAACCAGCAAACTTTGATTGACGGAAAAAGGGCTATCACAACAAAACACATGCTTTTGAACATTAATTTAGCAGACCTTAAATCTGAAATAGCAATACAACTGAATGGGACACGGAGTCCAGAAAATGTAGAGCCGCTAACACCAAATCAAAACCTTGACAATGAAATGCCTATCATCATACCGACAGAAGAAGCATCAAACCTTGAAATCAACACCTGTAATAAACCGCTGGAAAAAAACAAAACTGTAAACGATGAGCTATTCGTTCAACTGAATAATAATTTTTGTACCGCAATTATGCAGTTTCAAGGTCTAGATCCTTGTAACTGACCAAGTCTCCCCAGACTGCGAAACTCCAGAAAACTGAAACTTCTTTGTAAATATCTGAATAAATATGTTTTGCCAAACGAAATGAAATATTGTGACAATATTGGAGACTTACAGTCAATTACATATAAATTGCGCTGCAATGGCAGCTACCAAGACTCTTAAAGTTAAAATAAGAGAAGAACGAGAAGCCGTCAGACAAAAGAAACTCTAATAGGACGCTACCCTGGCTGATAGAGGCTGCAACAAAGCATTAAAAATGTAAGAACAAGACTGGGACGACTCTATGAATTCAAAAGGAAACCGTTCTATAAAAATAGTAGAAAGAAGTCTTGCGAATACTTCATAATAAGAGCCCTTCTGACGACAAGATAACAGATTAAATGTGCTGGCTAAACGCATAAAACGGTACAAGGAGATTGAACTAATGAAAAAACAAAATGTGGATTTTGACAACAATTAAAAGAGATTCTATAGAGAATTGAATAAAAAATCGGATAACACCAGCCAAAATAGCATTCCTGATAAGTATGTAACGTAGAAATTTTGGGCAGACATATGGAAAAAAAAGAAAAACAAAATGTACAGGAAACTGGTTGAACAAAGAACAGAAAGCTTGCTACTCTATTGACAATATGCCGGGAGTGATTATAACATCAGATGATCTCAAGCAAGCTTTATCAAAAGCTGGTAATTGAAAAGCACCCGGTCTTGATCGAGTTAATAGTTTCTCATTGCTACCCACCCAGTTTTACCAGAATGTTTCAGAGAGTTATTTCCTGTGCTGAAGCTGTGCCCGAATTTCTTACCAAGGGAGTAACTTTCTTATTACCTAAAGGCGGTGATACCAACAAACCATCTAACTATAGACCGATCACTTGTTTACCAACACTATATAAGCTGTTAACGTCTGTGATATCAAACAAAATATATGATCATTTACTAAAGAATGATATCTTAACTGAAGAACAGAAAGGTTGCAGCAAATACTGTCAGGGATGCAAGGAACAGCTTATCATCGACTCAGTAATTGTCAAGGAAGCCGAAAAACGTCAAAGAAATCTACATATGGCGTATATTGACTATAAAAAGGCTTTTGACTCAGTCCCGCATGATTACTTACTAAAAGTCTTGGAACTCTACAAGATACACCTTCAGACAATCAACTTCTTAAAAACCTTAATGCTTTAATGGAGAATAGAAATGCAGCTATACAGCCCCAGGGAATCTTATACTACTAGAACAATATTAATCCGTAGAGGTATTTTTCAAGGAGACTCGTTGAGCCCTTTATGGTTCTGCCTTGCTATCAACCCCCTGAGTAAGAGCCTACTTAAAACATCATATGGCTCTAAAATTAAATCACCTAACGAAGACTGTAAGATCAATCACCTTCTATACATGGATGACCTAAAACTGTATGCCAGTAACAAAGAAGAGCTACATAAATTACCGTATATAACGCAGCAGTTCTCGAATGATATTCACATGCAGTTCGGCATAGATAAATACAAGTCAGTTCACATTGAAAATGGTAGGGTAGTAGAAAATGCAAATTCTTATAATACATCCTCCGATCAGATTATCGAATTCTTACTTAGAAGCGATACATATAAATATTTAGGTATGTCTCAGTTACAAAGCATCGAACAGAAACTGGTTAAACAACAACTCAAAAATGATCCATCCGAGTGTTAATGAACAAACATAGAATCCATCACCCTAACGCAGCCATTCAGAGAATTAATTTGCACAGGTTTATTGGAGGTAGGGGAATCCTTGATATTAAGCAATTGCATCATTGCCAAGTGGAGAACATGAAGAGATACTTTAGAAGCAAATTACATTTAAGATTATGTAAGACTATATGTAGCTGCGATGCGAACTTTACACCATTGAATTTGTCGGATACAAACCATGAACCTCTGTCATTCAACGATGAAGATGCTTTGAAAAGAGCGTGGAAGGCAAAACCACTCCACGGTACCTATCCAAATAGACTATCTCAAAAAGAGGTTGATGGAAAATTATTAAATATTTGGCTATCAAGAGGCGAATTAAGGGCAGAAACAGAAGGGTTAATGGTAGCAATTCAAAATCGAGTTATCAACGTTAGGAATTATCGTAAATTCATAGTGAAAGAATCGATTGACAATAAGTGTAGAATGTGTGGTAAAGTGCCGGAAATCATTGAATACCTACCAGGAGCCTGCAGCACCTTGGCGAACCGAGAATACACCGCCAGGCACGATGACGTTGCAAAAATTGTGCACCAACAACTGGCAAGGGACAGGTAGCTAATCCATGAGATCAAACAATATTATACATATGAACCTACCGCAGTACTTAATAGCAATCAATATAAAATGTACTGGAATAGACTTTTGCTGACAGATAAAATCATTCTGGCAAATAGACCGGACATCATTCTCCATGACAAACGGAGAACATTAAACTGCATTCTGCCTAGTATAAACTTACAGTAAATTTTATTGTTCAATTAATTATTCAAAAAATTAATGGTGCGTTCTTTAGTAAAGTTTTTACAGATTCGGATGACAAATCTTAACGATTTATACGCATCAGATTTGACATTATTCAAAAGGTTTTTTAAAGTTCAATTGCGCATCAAACATTTATTTATTTTTTTCAAAGATGGTGTTGTTAATATAATAAACATATCAATAATAAATGGCGAAAGAGTTCAATAATATGAAACATAGTAACATTTGTGATATTCAGTTTTAGATATAATTTTATTATGTGATTGAGATTTTGTTGAATGAGTTAATTTCCCTAAATAACTTTATATCATCTGCGTATACCAAATTAATCCAAATCCAGTAGATCGTTAATGTACAGAACAGAAAGCAATGGTCCAAAATTAGAACCTTAAAGAACACCAACTGAGTTATTATTTCGATGGAATGGAAACCACTCTACATATGACGTTCTATTATTAAATATGACGAAATAGAAGTTTGAGAAGAACCATAGTCTCATAATTTATCAATTAATAGTTCATGTCAAACAGAATCAAAAACTTTTGTAAAGTCAGTATCTATTACACCAACTGGACCACGCTTATCAAGGATCTCCGCTCTGAACTGTAAAATGCAAGCAATGTTAGCTTTTGTGGATCTACCATGTTGAGTTGTAGATATTAAATGTAGTGCATGACAACGCTGCGAGTCATCAAACATTTTTTTTTAATGGAAGATGTTAAAACTAGCGGCCATGAACAAGTTGGCAATGTCCTAGTCGAGTGTAAACGTTGTCGATTGATTTTGAATAAATTCTGGGCGAATTGATCTCATTTCGGCGTGACTACGGACCTGACTTTTTAAATAGCTCTATAAAGAAAAGTCTAGTGGTGTCAGATACAGTGATCTGGTCGGCCATTTAATTGTCCATCTACGACCTACCCAAAATCCTAAAATAGGGAAGGACACCGTCCTGCTGAAAGCAGATATCTTCTCTTAAAAAATGAGGATCATCAGGATTTACAAACATTGCTGCCAGGGCAGGAACTAAATCATCTTAAAGAAATCAAAGATATCGTTTAGCTGTTAGCGTCCCTACCAAAAAATACAGTCTAATAAGGGTTTACCCAATGAATCCTGTGCACAAATTAACCTTTTGATGATTCTGTGTGAGAGCTTCTAGTGCCCAATGGGGATTTTCACGGGCCTAATATCGGCAATTATACAAGAGTTAATTAAATAAATAAAGTTTTGTGGCAAAAGTTATTGTCTAACTGGTTCGCAGTTGCGGATTATGATTATACTTCAGACCTATATACTCAGTTTTTATCGTTTTTGGGGGTATTCAACTATCTAACCCCGTTTAGTATTTTATGGGTTTAAAGACGCTTTCAAAATACATACATTGTTTATCTACGCAATGTAAAAGTTTTTTGAAAAGAACTTGATTGTTTCAACGCTAGTTTTGATGGTTTGTTAAAATTGATTTACATCTCATTTTGCATATTACATACTTCTCCTCGAGACATTCATTATCATATTCTAGTTTGACCAAATTGTGTCTCTTTTCCTATTTATATTTACGTGTTTTAAAATTTTTACTTAATTCATTTAGTTTTCTCGTAGTTTGTTTCTTGTTTGTCTGTCCAAATATTCCAATATTTTTAATAGCTTGAAAACAACTCTTATATTGAAGGAAATTATTGACATCAAGTACTTGAAACTAGTCCGGTTTTTTAATTTAAGTGCATGTCCGAAAAATTCACGCCTGAACAACAACAAATTTTATTAAAACCCCAGTCGATGAGTATAATGAAAGTATTTAATTTAAAACTGTTATTGTTAATTACTTTCAAATGATGTTTAATCGGTACATCTTGTTTTGAGTTTATAGCCACCTATGTGTTTTGTTGGAGTGACTAAGACCCAACTGGTGGTACTGAAGATATAATTTCAGTGTTTTGAATATATAAATGACATCAAATGGCATCCCAACATTGATTATTTATATTAATTTCAGAGCTGTAAGATATATAATCTAAGATATTGGAAACAATTCGTTGTCAAAAATTTATTTTGAAAAATTCTAAAGTTTTCTTTAGAAATTTTATTGTCTATAATTTTATTTTAAAACAAATTTTTTAGCAAAATTTTAGTATGCATTCCCACGTAATTAAAAATCTTTAATGACTATATGATTAACTATAAAAATTTTTAAATACTATCAACACATCTTATTACTAATTGCTCGTAAGTTGAGGCAAGTTGGAGAAGGTCCTCCGCAAAAATACAAATAAATTTTAATCTCAGATAGTAAAAATGATAATGACAGTTTTTATTTGCCAAAGGAACGATCGCAACACAAAAGTTGATTTCTGAACGAGTTATGACCAGTTCTGGGAAAAGAACTGTGACTACAGTTTACATCCAATAATAATAAAACTTTGTCATCATGTTTCCAAATAGTTCCTTGGACGGCATTGCGTATGGAGATCATGACATTCTTTCTCAGGAGTGAAATACGTAAGACCAAATAAATAATTTTACCTATGGCCTTACTTCCCAGCCCATCACTTTTAATAGAACAAAAAGAATGCATGGACACTATGCAATGTCGCTCAAAGAACTATCTGGGAACACGCTGACAAAGTTTTATTATGATTGGACTTAAACTGTTGTCACAGCTCTTTCCCCAGAAAAAAGGTAGAATGGTTTGCACGTGGGGTAGTGGAAAAAGTCAACTTAATCATTTTATGTTAAGATACTAATGTTGCCAAACAATTGACTTTTTTTGATGACATCTTAGGGTGCCCCATTTAAAAATCTTATGACCTTTATTGATTTTCACATCGTATCCCAACGTTGAAGGGTGTTAGTGTTTATTGATATTGATCATTATGGCTGGGGTTCGAAAGTACAAGTACAGGTACAAAGAATAATGAAACGAAAATTAGTAAACTTTCAAGTCGCAGATGGGCATTTCGAGGCACGAAAACAAAGGAGTTGAAAAAAAGCAAGTATTGATAGAGCGACAAAACCAAAAAGAGCTTAAAAAGAAGAAACATGAGAAAGTGCAGTACAATGCTTCTTGCATCGTCCAACCCAGATTTGTCGTCAACGTTTTCCTAACCTTTGCTGCCTATTACTCTAAAGATGATGAGTGTGAGTCTCCTAAACTTGTCGTGGTAGAAAAAATGAACAAGCTCATCAAAATGCAATATTTTTTCTTGCGATCCTTCTGGTGACTATGAACTCTCCATCAATCAAGCTCTGGTGTGGGGCATATATGTATTCGGATGTTCTTTTCAACAGATTTAAATGTATTGTTTAACCTTAGAAATGCAATGTCTCTGATTCAAGAATATAGAAAAAAAAGTTCTATGTCTTCGTAAAGAAAGCACTGAAAATGGTGATTTTGCCTGAAGTAGTGCATTCACGCAAGGCTAGGAATATGTATCCGGATTCTCGAGCAATGGGAAAAGCACAAGAAAAGAGAAGACAGAAAAAAGAACTTGTAAGAAATGAAAATATGTTAGTTGATGATGTTGCACAGTTTTTGTTAACATCTAAAATTCTAGGGAAATTATGAGTTTTCAATGATGTTTTTATCAAAATTAATATTTTCAAAAATCAACTTACATTGCGTTTACTAGGGTTGTGAACTTGTACTGGTCATAACTCGTTCAGAAATCAACTTTTAGGTTGCGATCGTTCTTTTGGCAAATAAAAAAAATATCATTATCATTTGTTGCTATCCAAGATTTAAACTTATTTATACTTTTGCGAAGAACTCTTTCCATCCTGCCCTTAATTTGCGTTTCTATTTTTTCAAGTGTGCAAAATGAGTTGGCAAAGAAAACCGTGACAGAGTAAACTACAAGTAAATATCCCGTACCTACAAAAAATTAAAAAAGGAGAGTAAATGTTTAAAATATACAACTCCCAAAAATTTTAGGCAACGAGAACAAAATTTTTATTATTACAACAAAAAATAAAATAAATATTTGGTTTTTCTGACATCAATTTTTCTAAACTTTTAGATGCTTAGTGATTTTTTTTAGATTTTTGGAACATGACACTACAGATTTATTTATTATGTTAACCTGATATACAAAATCGCAAATTCTAGCCGCTTCTTCGAGAACATCTGGGGCCTAACTCATACAAGGTGGACACATCTCGCCGCTTACTTTTTTATAAAAAAATATTATGCCATACAAAAAGGTAGTGTACCATTAACAATTGAGATATTTAGTATTTGAGACTGTTAATCTTGTTTAATCCTCAAATTAGTTACAGCGCTTTTTCGGTGACTGTACTTAGCAATTTTAATGAAATAGTAAATAATAAAAATGAGGTGTGCGGGTGTCTTTTAAAATTCAAGTTGGTGTGAAGATATGCTAGTGTGAACGCACCTTTCCAAAAGCACACTTAGTGAACGCATCATAATTTTTGAACGTGTCCAATACTGTCATTGGTTTTGCAATACTGTTATAGGAGACATATTAGACTAAAGATTCTTTATTGATGATTTAAATTTTAGATGTGCAAAATTCAAAAGATGGTAAAATTTTGTATACAGAGTGCTTATATATAAGCCACGAATTAGCAGATGGATAAATTCTAGCATAACTGAGTTATTTACTTTTTTCGAAAAGTCAATTTTTCCGGAAACAGGGAAATAATGCGAGAACCCTCAATTTTAGACACTATGTACAATGCATAAAGTTACATTAGAATTTCCCAAGGAATCCAAATTTGTTATAAAACCCGAATGGTTTTATTCAAAAAAACGTAACTTTGTATATTGTTCAAACAAGAGCCCTGAGAAGGCGTGGCTGGTGGCGTCGTTGTTTGACAAGTACATGCCAAGTAAAAAGTTTTAGGTGGCAAATTTAAATATTTGTGGCCAATTTAAAATTTTTTAATTTTTGTATTAAAATTAAATCTATTTTTACTCAAGATTTATTTATACCAAAATTTCAACTCAGCGAGCAATTACAATTATTACGTAAAAATGACAAAATAGAATAATGACAATAACACGATTGTGTATCGTTCTACACGGTATGTGCAGTCTTTCGCGTTTATAATGGCGCGGTTTACAGCAGGTACATAAATTAGTCATTTCACTTTAATTGCGTAGATACATAAACAAAATAAAATAGGATAGATTTTGGTATTGTATAGGTAGATTCGATACCGGATTAACAAAACTTAGGGCCTGAAACTATAACTTGAAACTGTAAATTATTGCAAAGATTGATTAATAAAATTCATATTTAAAACAGATAAAAGGATAGTATTTAATAAGAAGGACAAAATTAACAATTTTAAATAATCAGGAGTTTAAAATTTAATATAATTCATAGGACAATATATTAGAAATTTTAAAGTAAGATAGAAGTAACTTTTGATTGCTTTTAGAAATAAACATCCAAACATATTTTGGAATCAAACTATTAATTAACTAATTATAAAGAACTAAAATTAGAACCATTAGAAATTAAACTTCATTTAAATATACAAGACCTTATTCTATGTGCAAATACCAGATTAGCCATTTGTAAATGTTGATAAATAAAAAACAATTGTTATGTTTATCACGGTAATTATTGATTAACTATATTACCGTGCGTATCTTATACTTTTCTGACTTAAAAACAAATATTTTCAATAACAATACATTGGTTTTCGGTCAATAGCAATCTTAAACTATTGTGATGACAAAAATTGATGTTTTATCAGAAAAAGTATAATTTCTAAATTAAAACACATTGCAATTTTTATTTATAAAAATCTCCTTTTATAGTTTTTTTTTTTTGACAATAAAAGTAATTTATTATATTTTACACAAAACTACAATATCTATTTAGCTTCAGACGAACGTTGAGCTGATTGAATGAATGAATAATAGTTTACAGTTTCAATTTATAGCTTTTGGCTTTCAGTTTTGTTAAGCTTACCCATACAATAGCAAAATCTATCTCATTTTATTTTGTTTAATATATATGCAATTAAAGGGGAAGAACTAACATATACTCTTAACCGCGTCACTATAAACGCGAAAGACTGTACCTGCATGCTGTGATCGGATGAATATATCATCTCTACCAGTTTTTAAAATTACTTTACATATTTTCCGGGGTTTTTGTTTTATTCTGTGCGCTGTATATTTACATTGACAAATATTCGTAGAACAGCAACTTGGTTTAGAGTTTTACTGCAAATGCATGTTTAGTTGCTTAAACTAAAATCGTTTATTAATAAGGGTCATTACCGATCAATTTTGTTTATATTAACATGCCATAAAGGCACGAAAGATATTAATATAGTGGAAAAACTTTCTCTTAATGCTATTTTAAACATCTCCGTTTTATATGTCAGTTCTAGTATATTTTGTTATCTATTGTGTTCATTTTCAAACAACTTTTTTAGTATGAAAGGGAAGGAACAGAAATATTTGACAAGATTTCAAAGAAGATGATACGACTATTTGCTTTTTTAGCTATTGTAGCATTTTGTATTTTAAAGATACATGTTGAATACGTAAACGTACGCAGTTGTGATGTAATGATCCGTTTTATTTCGCCTATGCGTACATACAGAGATTTTAAAAGTGTCATCATGTCAACATTGTTAACGAATGTAAATTTAACGATAACTCACGTGATTTTTCAGAAACCAAGAGCAACTTGATTTGAAATTTTATCTAAAAGAGGAAATTAGTAAAATGAAATAAAATGAAATTTTCGTTCAGAACTCTAAAGGGACAATTTAACTGAATGATTATTTATGAAAAATGTAATAAACTTGAATTTTACGTTAATACTGTTTCTGTTTTTTAATATTTTTGTGTGTAACAAATTTTAAACATAAAAATTAATTTTAAACTAAAATCTGAAACAATATAATAATAATAAGTTTATTACCGTAAATTCTACAACATAAAACAACTACAAAATACAACAATTAATGAGTTTCACTTAAGAATTCACTCCACGAATAATAACATTTATCTAATAAAAACGATTTCAACTTTGTTTGAAATTGCTTGATGCATAAAGTAGCTTTGACATCTGACGGTAGAGCATTAAACAACTTCATCGCACGATACTTGCGTCCTTCTGTGTAAGTGAGAAGTTATGTTTAGGAATACTGAGGTTTTTATTTCCTCTTAAGGTCATAATATAATTATTATAATTCGCGTTACTGGAAAATTTCTTACTATTACATCTTACATACAAGGAACAATAAATATCTTTAGTTTTTTTAAATACGGTTTACATGAGTTATCTCGTTGTAACTGCAAAATCGTTCTTAAGATTCTTTTTTGACCAGTGATTACTTTTTTTGAATGAGCCGATGGATACCAAAATATGATTCCGTAAATGAGAACACTTTGAACATACGCAAAGTAGAAGATTCGAAGGGACTACACTGTAAGGTTATAACGTAAGATACAAATTACGTAACAGGCAGAATTTAGCTTGCCAACTAGACTTGAAATATGGTTACACGATTCCAAATTATTTTTAAACTTAATTCCCAAAAAATTTAGAACTTTCAGAAACATATATTGTATCACTCTAATCGATAGTATTATAAGTATCCTTAAATACCAATAAAGCTGATTTATTAGTTATTAATCTTAAAAAATTACATTTACACCACTGATCCATACTCTCTACCACCTTTTTTACACTACAAGATAGATTGGTGGCACATTCTTGCACTACTACGCATGAAGTATCGTCAACAAATTGACAAAAAAAAATTTACGTCATTGATCTGCTCACACAAATCGTTGGTGTATAGTAGAAAAAGGAGCGGCCTAAATATTGACCCCTGAGGAACGTTTGTTTAAACCCTAGCATAGGGCGAATAGGAGATCTCTACTTTATCATTGACAACAGTACTTATACAAATCCTTTGGGACCTGTTACTAAGATATGATTTGATCAAATTATGGCAAATGCCACGTAAACCATATGTTTTGATTTTTACTAATAATGATGAAGTTTGTCAAAGGCTTTAGATAAATCAAAATAAATTCCACTTACCCAGAGCCTTTTGTCCGTATGCTCTAAGATGTAAGTTAGTAAATTGAGGATTGCCATCTCCAAGAACTTATTTTGAAGAAATCTATACTGAGACTTGTTTATAATAGTAAATTTAGCTAAATGGTCAATAATACGCTTATAAATAATAAATATGATTTCGTTAATTTAAGCGAATTCAATTACGACTTAAAAAAAACAGAGTGGATCTGTATACCGCACTTAGAACCTATTCAACAATAGAATATTTACTTGATCAAAACTTATACAAAATATAATTTTTAAATGATGGTTATTAATTCCTTGTCAAAATTATTTATTTTGGATCAAACTAGATTTTAAAGTTTTCTTGTGAAAGCGGTACTTCTACGGTTAAGTAAAACCAATAAATTCTAACCAAAATACGATCATTGTGCCGCTCTTGCAGCATATCGACCCATCTAGGGTCTGAGAACAATAGTTTAATCTGTGTAAACACGTTGCCATCAGCCCAGGTACTGACAGAAACGAGAATCATAGCCGTAGATGTGGGTATTATACCAAGATACAAAAATAATGGTATATAATACGTAAGAAGTAAAATTTGTAATATGATCTACTATACAAATAAAATAAATAACATATAACCACATAATAATTCATATCAAGGTAGATTTTACTATTATAATATATTTACCTACTAAAAATATGATTTTCCAAACGTATCAGGTACCTACGCCACTGCAATACGGGAGATTCAATAATTCTGACAGGTTTATTACTCCGCGCCAATAGTATACTGAGTATAGTTGTGTAAGAGAACGGTTCCGTCTTCTAGATAAATGCTACTCTATTTTATTGTTTCGTTTTTTTCTGAATTCAGAATTTCTCCGTGTTGATGTCGTCATTTTTACTAGGTTGCAAAATTTAAAAATCACAAACTTGTTAATGTGAGTAACCTGTTGATTAATTTGTACATCACGACCTGTCTTGCCAAGAATGTATCTCTGGATTTAGTGAGCTCAATAAAATAAATGCCAAGATACTCAATTCTTTCAAGTTTGGGTTTTTTTGGTCAAAAATATGACTTCTTGCGCTTACTGCATAAATCAAAAATCAAAATTTTTGGGAGCTTTAACAAAAATTACAACCAGTAAGAAAACAGTAAGTATTAATCAATGAAGCTAATAATAAATTAGTCGAGGCTTTCGCGTAGATTGTGTTTATACTCCTCAATTACGGAAGTAGCAATCAGATACCTACCGGATGAAGATGCAGAAGCAATTAAAATCAAAACGGTTAATGTCCTTCGAAAGGCATAACTTCCAAAAAACATCTAGTCAAAAAGTGAAAGTTTAACACTAAAGTTTGAACCTAAATAAGGATTATTCTACCAAGGGATAAAGGAAACGCTACAGTTCTTTAAAAACTGGAGACTACGCAGGCTACAGAAATCTGAAGAAAGATTCTATACAAACAGGTCTACGACATGATTAATCGACGCATCAACCGGAAGATACTTAAAGCAAATCTTCAGATTCGAAACCGTTTCTTCAAGACTTTAAAGACTACCCAAGATGCACAAGCCAGATGTCCTTCTGAGTGCTCTTGAATCACCAACAGCAAAGAACTTGGGATCTGTGCTTCAACCACATATAGGAAAAACCAACAGCTACGTTAAGACTTTGTTCACAAAATTTAAGACATCAACAGTGTATCAAAGTGCCGCGGATTGAATGTCTTGATATTGTGACTAAAATATTTCCTTGTGACATTAACAAGCTTTTTGAGGTTTATTTCACTGGAAGTTTTTTTTTGAAAATGAGAATTTTAGAACAAGTGGATGGAATGCAAGAATAGTCTAGTGATAGCCAATATGGAGAAAAAAAAAGTTATTGACACCGAACAATACAAGCCAGCGACATGGTTTCGGTACGTAGATGACACTTTTGTAGTTTGGAAACACGGCATAAGAAAGCTCAATTTCTTCGACACCTGAATAGCCCACATCCCAGTATTTAGTTTACTATGGAGACAGAAGATGAACAACAACTAACCTTTTGAGATGTGCTGGTGAAAAAACGAGGAAAGAAATTACGTCACACAGTGTACAGGAAACCTATACACACAAATAGGTACGTGCATGTCTTATCGCACCATCACCTAAGCCAAAAGTATGGTATAATCAAGATCTTGACAAAACGAACTCGAAAGATTTTAGCAAAGGCGCCGAAATTCCAAAATCAATTTATTACTCCCCACGCATATCTAACAAAAATTGTTTACAAAAAAAACGCGTTGAATTCGAACGCTGCTACACGAGAGAAAAGGCGGCAAAAAACAATTTTCAAGAATTTGCCTTTTTAGAATCACATACCTCAGAAAATATTGGTATGAGCAATTCGCGGGATAAGACCAAAATTGTTGCCCGCAAAAAAATTTCGCAATCTGAGTGCGCTAGTACAGCATTCAGTGGTTTTTTTGCGTGAAAATATCGCCATCGCAAAGCTATAACTCAGAAAATGTTAGTCCAATTAATTTGCGGGATACAAGCAAAAATGTCGCGCGTCAAAAACTAATTTGTGAAACGAATCCATTTGTTTCTAAAAAAAACCATTTTTGAGCTTATATCTTGAAAAACATCAATTTTTTGCGTTTGGTCAAAACATAGAAATCTATTTTTTTTCGTTTGCGCTATTGTTTCCCACTTACTTCCTTTTTTAGGACAGGATTGTTTGTACTATAAACTTTGAGATTATTAAATGGATATTGCACTTATCATTTTATTAAGACCGATTTTTAAAACAATTTAATTGTGCCATTTTTTGAAGTAAAGAAATTTTAGTTTTCCGTTGAATTTTAAATATAGAATTTTTTATATTTAACTTTAAGATATTTGCCAGGGACGTATTAAGGAACTACTAGACCCCTAATAGAAGATGCGAATGTTCCGAGAAAAAACTCAAATTTTTGATAGAAAAGCCACCTTAAAGTGGGTGCTAATTCGATGCCAGTGAGCAAATGAATAATCCCTAGCCTGGAAAAAGCACCTAGTTTAGGGTGGAAACGTCGCTTTTACCAGAAACCTTAGTTATATTTTGGAACATTCGTACCTTCCCTTAGAGGTCTAGGCTATTGTTTAATACGTCTCTGACAAAAATATTAGGGTAGAATACCCATTTAACCCATTGTTAATCATATTTCACACATTTTACGTACAGTCACTTAAGTAAGAGCATGTGCAGCACAATTCAAAGTCAATTAATAAGAATAATATAAACATTTCCTTAATTGGCAAAAGAATTGTTTACCGTGTACGTTAAACAATTTAAAGCAGTACTACTGTGCATTCATCCAAAAGAGCCACAACTGTACTAATCACCGGCAGTCAAGTACATTAAGAAATCGAGAGCTTTAGAAAGACGTAGGTTGTGACAGTTTTTCTGTTCTACGCCTGGCGTATAGCCTACTTAACTTTGCGAGATTAGTCGTTGGTTTATAGCGTGAAAAATTGGTTGGTATGTTTATGCTTTATAAAACAAATCAGCGAATTATTTAATTACTTGTAGGTGAACGAGTTTTGTTGTGACTTAGTGTTGCATTTCTTTTTGTTTAGCTTTGCACATTGTCGAATGCCGTAAGTTTAAAAATGCCTTTATCGACACAAGCTCGATTTTGTCAATTGTTTTAGAACTACCACCTGGGAGCAAAAACATCCTCTAGGCAAAATTAGCGTATGAACGAAATTTACCTCGTGCTAGCGACGTCTTTGGGATTTTATAACCTATAGGTTAAGGTTGTCGGAGTTTTTGCAAATTATTGATAAGCATGACATATTCGGCCATGACGCCAGTCTATTACCTTAGAAGCCAGGTTTTGCTCTTTATTTCTATTTTTCTCGATCACTGACGTACAACAATTTAGAATATACCTGCAAGATGTAACAAACCCCACAAACAGCAAGTAACTCGACTTGAAAGCTAGGTTGATCTATTATTAAAATATTTTTATAAGTTTCATAAACACGTATGTTTAAAACCAATTGTTAACAACGGGAATTCATTATTATTTAAAGCCGTTTTTGATAATTTTTGAGTTTGAGACAAATTAATTACACGCTTGTTTGCGCCGGAATATCATTAATAGAGTTAAATGTTAAATCAGTTATTTAGACATAATTAGGGAAGTAATCGGAATATATTTAATATTAAATTCGCGTTCGTATTATAAATAAAATTGTTCTCGAGGAGTGGATTACGTATTCGGCCCATGCCGTATAATATATTTCTTGAAAAAACGTTATTTCAGCCATATACTAGACTATTGTATTAATTACATGTTCTATTTCTTAACTATATTATCTACAATTATATCTGTATTTTGTGTGTGGCTTAAAGGCAGTTTTGTAAAATTATGTGTTTATTTTTTTAACAGTTGGTATCTTAAATCCCTACTACTGACTAACAACTTTTTATAACTGTTATATTTTTAAAAATTATCCATAACCTCTCAACGATTACAAATTTTTTTGAAATAAATTGGTCTACGACAACAAATTTTAATAGGACACAACGCTTTAAAGCTTCTAACAACGGCGACGGCCTTTAAGATCGTGAAGGAAATGGAAAACCAACCAAAAACGTCGAAAAGCCGATGGTCTCATTCCGTCAAGAGTATTGAAATATTTCACGTGACTATTTGTGAACAAATAATTTGAAATAGCAAAGTACAGTAAAGAGACCACCGTTGTCTGAAAGACACATAATATCAAACGACTTGCTTGTTCGTACGAAAAAATTGATCGCGGCTAGAAAAAAATAGTTTTCTCTAATGAAGGTTTGTTTTGTAAACGTACCAAAGACCTGGTGTTTTCTTTAAACTAGTTTGTCTAGTCTACCACGAAGCATCCAGTTAAGATCATTGTTTAAAGCTTATTTTCAAAAAAAAAAGTGTTTAGCGAGTTGTATCTCTTTTCCAACAACTCGAATGATATGAACATGGTCAAAATTTATGAAAAAGCTTTACTGCCAACTTTCAAACGCCGATTCAGCACTAAACTACAGGACTGGATCTTAGAGAAAGACAATGAACCCAAATACCGCAGCTGGCTCTAAACTGACTAGAAACGGGAAAACAGAATAGTCACGCTGGATGGGCCTTTACAATCGCCCGACACTCATCTGACGTCTTCACTCTATACGCTTTTGCCAACTAACTGTGTTCAATGCAATTCGATACGTCTGTGCTTTTAGATACTCTATAGTTTAGCTTCAGATCAACCTCTAATTATATGTACATCAAATTAGTTACATTTTAATTTTAACTTTATTTGGTTCTTGAATTTTTATATGTTGTTACAAATAATATAAATACAGTCCATTACCAGAAAATATTACTGATGATCTTGTCCAGTAATTCTTGACATGCATTCTCGCACTCGTAAATAATACTGATTCACTGATACATAACAATTCATACAGAAAAATAATATCTGCTAAATCTATATAAATCATCAACAATAAATTGACACCTCGTGGTTTATAACCAAAAACTAAATTTCATGTATGTAATCAACAATGTTAAGTTAAGAACGACCTTTGTTGTTTATTCTTGTTAACTTATCTCACGAAATACCACTAAGTACTTTGTTCCCTCCAAAATAAACATTTATTGTGTTACCACAAACTTGCTTACTTAAGGTAACACTAAACATATAACATTTTTATACAGTTTAAAATTAATTATTCAGCATGTACCTATCAAGTTAATCATAATTTTCGTAATGGAATTATTTAACTGCATTAATAATTAAACAACAAAACGTTATCATCGGTGATAAAGTAAATTGAGTCAAACAAACATGTGG
Organism: Abscondita cerata; assembly: GCA_030710515.1. Taxonomy (NCBI): domain Eukaryota; kingdom Metazoa; phylum Arthropoda; class Insecta; order Coleoptera; family Lampyridae; genus Abscondita; species Abscondita cerata. Next base: position 171,288 of record JALBCR010002253.1, read on the forward strand.
TTGCATTTTTCGAAAAAATAAATGCTTTTACTGTTACACTTACAAAACAAAAAAGTAACTTTTGCCAATTTATTATTTACAATACGAAATATTTTGAAAACGTTGAGCGTTGGTAAATTATTCCAACACTCTTGAGTGCCTTAAAGCTGCTGTGAACCTTAGAGTAAACACTAAACTAATCATAATTACGTTCAATAAAAGCAGCTTTGTGCTTTAGGGTTTTACATAATTATTTATAGATACTCTAGTTTGAAACAACAAAACCCGTCTTAGAAGGTTTGTATAAGATTTTATACGCTGAATTCTTGTGGAGTTTCCCTCAAGCTCATATTGAGCTTTCAAAATTTTGTACGCGAAAACTTTTTGGATGCGTTTCGTTTAAAATTTCAAGAATTTTCTAGCGAAACTGTAAGATTGGAATTTGTTTACTGCAAACATTATTAGTTTTGAACTATTATTATAGTTGTATCATTTCCCGTTGAAGCTGAAAAATGCATTAATATTGAATGGCCTAGGAAAAACATAATCACGAAAGCTCCTAGTGTTGTAATTTTTTTTTCAACGTAATGCAATAAATTTGAGTGTGAACAGTATTTTGTTCTTTATAATTTACAAAGAAAATACTTTATGCAGCTTTTAGTGAGTTTTAGCTTGGGTTTCACTTTAAAACTATTTTTATACTAGATAATGCTTCTTTAGTTACATTAAACACGAAACCCGCGGCAATTTATCTTTTTACTTAAAAGACATTTGACTTCTTGGTATTCTTACTACTATAAAAACAAATTAACGCGTGATGTATGTATTTTGTTTGGAAAAATAGAAGCATTAATGTTATGTATGCTACTAGAAAACAAAGGTTAGTTATGTTTTTCTTCTTTCCAAAAGCTTCACATTTATTTATGAATATTTTTTTCCGTTTTCATGTTTTATGTAAATTAATTTGTGTATTCCAGTTTGGAATTTTAATAAAACAATCAATAACAGAAACGGAGTGGATGTACTGTTCGTAACCTAAGCTTCTCAATAAGTAAGTACATACAACGTACAAGATTGATGAATTTGTTTCTCTTGGGTATACATGCGAAGATGCATGTATAAAACGTACAATTACATGCATACATTACACCTCGACACTTTATTAATGCGATTATTGAAATCAAAATCTTATCAACTAATTTTAATTGTACCGGGTGTCCAAATAAGCGAAGTAAGCGAAATGACTCGGGGTAAAAAATTTTATAGTAAAAGTGGGCAAAAGAAAATGGTAGAAATTATTTTGAAGTTGTTAAAATGGCGGCTAGAGCGCGTTTTTGTAATGTTAAATGAAAGAAACAAAATTTTTTGTATAACTTGCGTAGGTAAGCTACATCGAAAATACCTAAAATCAAATCTCACGTTCATTGTGAACAACTTTTGTCTTAAGCTTTTTTTTGTATCTCTTTAAATAAAGTGGTGAGGGTAGACGCCGATTAAACAAAATTTAATATCTTCAAAGGCCTTAACATAAAAAGCCAAACTTAGTTTTGTTTTTTATAAGTATTTTTTTTGTTTTATCAGGTGCGTTAAAAGGAATCAACTTCTCGTTCTCACCACGCTCGGTAGATGCCGCATTAGATAATGTATACAGGGTCACTGGTAATTGGATACATTTCTTTGGAACTCTGATAGAACAAGAGGTAAGGAGTAAGTTTAACCTTAATATGTATTATACAAAATTCAATGGATTTTGAGATATTTCGATTTTCAATTTTTCTTAAAAAAGTTGATGTTAATATGTTAAAATGTAATTTTCAAAAAATTTACTTCAACTTTGTGGAACTCTTTTGATGGAATACTTGCCGAACACTATGGTCTTCGGTATGGAATATTAAATATCCCTTAGCATTTCCATCATGTGATAATTTCAAAGAAAAACTTGTGCAAAATAATTTTTCAAAATCAGTTGTGATAATTCTTTGAGGTTTTTTCAAATAATTCTCAACGCTTCTTGCGTACAAATTGGGTTAAAACTTACTTGTTACAATAGCTATCGAACAAGCTGCGAATCTTACAACAAACCCTTAACTGTTCCAAAAAAAATAGTAAAAATGAAGCAGTCGACGAAATTTATTTAACTGCTGTCCACTATTAGACCTTATACATAGAAGTCAGCTGTAAATTAAATTAACAATAAGTACATTAGTACTTTTTATAAATCTTGTTCAAAATGGGAGCCAATATTACGTATACACGCACTGCAGCGTCTTTTATTTCTGTTTTTGCCACTCTGGTGGTCAATGTATTCCGTATGGATGCGGCAGCGTTGACTATCCTTTGCCTAAGGTCAAGTCTTGTATTGACTGGGGTTGCGTATACTATATATTTCATACGACCCCATACAAAGTAATCCAGAGGAGCTAAATCTGGACTTCGCGCTGGCCAAACTATTGGGCCTGCTCTTCCAATCCAACGGCTAGGGAAATGTTTATTCAGCAAATTCCGTACCGTCAGCCTATAATGCGCTGGACAACCGTCGTGCTGAAAAATCATTCATGCGCTCTGGTGGCTAAAGGAACATCTTCTAGAAGCTCCTGCAGCTTGTTCGATAGCTATTGCAACAAGGAAGTTTTAACACAATTTGTACGCAAGAAGCGTTGAGAATTATTTGAAAAAACCTCAAAGAATTATCACATCTGATTTTGAAAAATTATTTTGTACAAGTTTTTCTTTGAAATTATCACATGATGAAAATGCTAAGGGATATTTTTTATTCCATACGGAAGACCATAGTGTTGGGCAAGTATTCCATCAAAAAAGTTCCACAAAGATGGCATAAATTTTTTGAAAATTACATTTTAAGATATTAACATCAACTTTTTTAAGAAAAATTGAAAACCGAAATATCTCAAAATCCATTGAGTTTTGTATAATACATATTAGGGTTAAATTTACTCCTTACCTCTTCTTCTATCAGATCTCCAAAGGAATGTATCCAATTACTAGTGACCCTGTATATATTTTCTGATTCTACTCAAAAAATCAAAATACAATATTATATATATTATTATGACAGTAAATAGAAAAATTAAAAACTAAATCAAACAGTGCACACCACAAGTGTCTATCATTTTCTTGCCAGAGACATTAATCGAAAAGTATCTATCTCATCCAATATTGACTTTTTGTTTGATAAATTGTAGAAATTCAACCGTTGAAGCTTCATATGCCTTTACTGGTGTGTTTTCGACTGTCCGAAGGCTATTGTTCTAGAACAAACAAGACCGGACTTATTGAAAATAGTAAAAAAATGTTCTATAAATTTCTATTTTTAAGAATCCTTGTCGTTTGTGCTTGCCCTGAATATACGAGCGGATCTATCGAAATATGCTTTTGGTGTAAATTAACCCCCTATAAATAGTTTTTTTTTAATTGCCTCCTACCCCACCACCAAAAAATACAAAAAAAAATCAAAATTTTTCAAAATTACAAAGTTTTAAGCCGTTTCAAAAATTCAAGTTTTTTGATTTTTAATTTCTTAGTTTTTCCTATTGAACGAGATCTAGGTAGTAAAAATCGAATAGGTGGTTGTCGCATATTGTAACAAGTAAGAGATAAGACAAGTAGGCTTTGGAAACAAAAAACAGTGTCTAAGCAATATTGGTTTTAAACGTCAACTGTGCGTTTTTATTGTAATTTGATTTTAATGAAAATGCTTTTTACGAATGTTGAAGCTTTGTATATGTTAGCTGTAATAGGCGATACAATTGTTGGACCACATTGCTTTGAACAAGTATTAACTGGGAACGTTTTTTTAAGAAAACTTGACGGTTGTCCAGCCCATTTTGCAATTGAAGTGCGAGAGCACTTAAATGCGGTATATCCCATTCGATAGACAAGAAAAGGATGCCATTTTCCCTGACCTGCCCGGTCGCTCGATTAACCGTTTTACATTTTTACTTATAGGGAGAAAAGATCTTGTTTTCCAGACCAGACCTACAACCAGGAGAAATATGGTTTTCAGAATTTAAAATGCAATTCATGGTTTGCCTAGATTGAAAATTGAAACTGCCGTTTATTCTACACTACGAAAGGTACACCAATGCGATGGTAGACATTCTGAACATCTAGAGAAACACTAAAATAACACCTGTATTATAACAATTGGCCTTTTTAAGGGCACAATTAGTTCTAAAAAAATTTTTAATTTTAAAAAGTTAGTAGGGTTGGCTATAGTTTTCTATTAGTATCTCTGGCAAAATAAAATGTTAGAGGTTTACGGTTTGCACGGTTCGATTTGGTTTTAGTTCTCTATTTAACAGTTTTCTAGTATATTGTTCAGATTTTTGAGAAAATCACAAATGTATATATTTTTTTTTAATGCGCCATTTAACGAGCGTGGTGAGAACGACTAATAGATTTCTTCTAACGCATTTGGTAAAACAAAGAAAATAATCTAAAACAAAACTAAGTTTGACTATTTATGTTTCCAAGATATTTTACAAATGTAGATTCTTGTATTTAAAAGGTAAAATACGTCCTCTGGGGGTTACCGTAGAAACTTGAAAAAAATTTTCAATACTTTCTTTTGGCCACTTTAGTCATAAAATTTTTTACTCCAGGTTCTTACGACTTCTAGTTGTTCAGATACAGCCAGCTGCTCTTCTTAGTGGGCCACCCAATACTGTACATGTATTTGAAAATAAAGTTTTGATCCTTGTCATATTTTGCGAAGATTGTCAAACATATTAAACATTTGTTTTTGTCCCAAATTTAACATAAAGTTCACATTTACATCAAACCACCTGTTAAAGAAAAGGATAAAATCATAATTGATCATTTTTAAAAAGTCAAAGGCTATCAAACAGTTATAGCTTTTTAACTTTCTCTAATGACTTTAGTTTGGTTTACATGTAACTTTCGTTGCTATTCTGTTTGTAGATTTGCGTAAAGTTTTCTCTTTGTTTGTTAAATTGTAATAAAATGTTATTTAGATACCATTATTACGTATAATACTTGTAACCCTTGTAAATATTTTTGTTGTGAAGCGCTCTAATAGTTTTGGTTTCGCATAAAATTTATACTTTTGCTTGTGATTTTGTGTTAGAAATATTATTTAGACACAATTTGTTACCTATAACATATTTCAAAAGTTTACTTCAGTAAAGTGTTCTAAGAGAGGTACGTGCAGTATAGTGCTACTTTTTGTTTAGGGGACATTCGTCGTCACGTCCTCATAAAGTTAACATGCGCGTGTAGCACGTATTGTGTTGGTAAAAACTTTGGGTTTGAAGTTAGAAAATTGGTAGTTACCCTGTTTTGCTAGACGCGGTTTAAATAATCTTTTTTCCAAAATATTGTGTTGTGGTTAAAATAACTGATAATATAGTATTCTCACCCAGTATTCACTCAAGCAATTTTTAAGGAATTTCCCGCATTAATCTACTATGTCCGTAATTACACGCTTTTTAAGCAGCTTGTAATCAAAAAGAATCATTTTAATTTCCGACCTTTGTCATATGACTGATACCTGTCAGGGCCGTTCCGATCTATTCCCGTTCGTTATGCAGGCCATCGTTACCTTTGGCTCGACACTCAAGCTATTTCTAATATTGTTTTAATTAAACAACCTAAATTTTTAAACTTTTCTGTAATTAAATAAAAAGGTTTTAAATTCTAGTAATTATCTGGATATTGTGAAACAAATAATTCTTGTGAAAAAGTGTTTTGTTCTTAAATATTGAGTTGTACCCTTATTACTCTTATTGTGTTTGAACAAATTCAGTTATTCAAGACAATCCCAGGCCGTTACTTAATGTAATTAATGTTGCGACAAACAAAGTTAATCATACTCTTATTGACCAAGTTAACGTATGTAAAGCCATACACATTTTTTTGTTGTAGGTTAGCTAAAAATTTGTAAATTAGGGATCACGTGGTCGACAAAATTTAATTGTAGATTCTTGTGACAACCTTTATTATTATTGTTTAGTAGATTCTAGGATATTTATTTTTGACTATGTAGATGTTTCAAATGCAATAAACTATGTTAATTTTAGGTTGTCAGAAGCATTTTTAATACATAGTTGATTACGTTATGTGTGCATTTTTTAAATCAGTGATAGCGCTTTAGAAAGGAAGGTTTTAGAAAGTATCCTTTTAGGTTGAGACACCGGTAAAAGAGTACTCGAAGATAATCACCAAATCATTCTCGTTTGGCGCCCTCTTATTTTTGACAAATTTCGTAATGTATGACGACTCAGGCTATTTCACAAAAGCAGACTTCTAGCGAATCATACCCGATTCCCCTCTGAGCTACGTAATACATTTCCAATTTATGTTGCGTTTTTATTCATAATTAACTTGGAAGTGCCTCTAAAGGCAACAGCTCTGCTGATTTTGAGTATGTTGCTTTTTAAGTTCTAAATGGGCGCTTTAAATTTATTCTTCAACATTTGATGCACATAAATAATGCCTGAAAAAAAGTTGTGCCAAATATTGACCTATGTCTATTGTGCCCATTTTTTCTAAAGTCTTAGAAAAGATTGTTTTGTCATACTAGATGATTTTTTTGGAATTAAATAATTTATTTTCTTTAACTAATTTAGCTTTAGAAATGATAGAAGTACTTTGAATGTTACGTTACCTCTCATGGACATGTTAAAACGTTGAATAAGAATAATCTCGTTTGTAGTATGCTGATGCTTAAAAAATGACCGTGTTAAGGTAATTTTTCCTTTAATCTAAATTTTTTTGACTTTGTGTGTAATTTTGTCTTGGTAATTAGTCAATTGAAGTTACTCTTAAGCATTATGGTGACAGAATCATTTGGAATTGTGGCTCTAAAGTTTCTTTTAGTTGGTTACTGTTTAATCACGTTCCCAAATTAAACGCATCTTTTTTTTTCAATTTTTGCCTTTAACGTTGAAAGAAAAATTAATTGATAACTCATATAAGTCCCATGACAAGTTGTTAATATTATCGAAGGATTTCTTAACATCTACGTCGTGAGTAACATTTCTTGATTTATAACCGTTGTAAACTTTAGATCTTATCGTTTTCTTACACACGTTTTGACGTTTTAGAATTTTCACTAGATAATTTCGGATTGGAATGAATAACTACAAAAAAATTTCTATAATTATGGTTGCTTAATTGAGAGATAACAAAATAACATCAACATTACTTCGGAAGGTGTCCATCGAAGATAAATCGACTGACAGTTGGGCTTACTTAAACATTCAGCCGAGGACATCTTTGTTACTGCTTCTCTCTTCTAACCTGTCTGTACTACTCTCCATCCGTTTTGCAATTACAAACCGTATCATCAATAAACCAGATAAGTTAAAAATTCTGCTTATTATTATTAATTATTATTATTATGTTATTTATTAGTTTATTAAAACCGCGATTGTATCTGTATTCTGAGGTAAATTTACTAACATAATTCTTGCGCTTTATAATTGTTTGATGTGATTTAAAAGATAATTCAAAAATTAGATTTATATGCTTGCACCTTTTGTTTACTTTTAGATTTATCGTCGATTGCCGGTACGCAACGTGGGTACGCAAAGTCAATAACAATAAGGTCACTTGTATTTGTGTGATCTCTTTAAGATTCAATTGTTTGTATTTTGTTTTTATTACAAAACTATTCTGCGACAACGTCCACTCAGTGGCGTACCTTGTGGAACGGATATTCATAAATTTAACATTTTTAATTAATTATTTGTAAAGGTGGCGCCCAATGTATTAATTCTTTTGCATAGTGACAGCCATTGACCTAATTACTACCAGAAACACCCACAATCCCTCTTCGACTGGTAGAGCTGCGGGGCAGGTTTTTGACATTGTCATTCAATTTAATACTTGAAATTAATAAATAGTAACAACCGTCTTTTTGACAAAAAATGTAATTTAGAAATAAAACAAACTGTCCATTTTTAGTTCAAGCTGTATTTAAAAGGCATTAGACTAAATTCATTGTTAATGACTTAAAAAATACCTATTTCAAAAATTTGTTTATCTCCGGTTCGTCTTGAAAGAGAATGCAGTGTAATTATCAATTTTGTTTATTTCAGATTTGAAAAGCATGTAGGTGGGAAGTGAAACTTCCTTCCCACGATTTGTAGAATAAATAATTTTCGATTTATCAAACTTTTGTGATATCGAAGTTTTATAAAAATTTTAACTTTGTCCCGAAAAAAGAATACAAACGGTTTGTGCAAAACTAACATAGTTGTTAACAAATCCTATAAGACTATTATCATTGAGAAATTTGCTTTGTTAAATAAGGGTTTGATGTAGGTTCTGGCGGGTTATCAATTCAGAAAGCGTTGTCGGGTACTTAATTATGAAAGACCGATTTAAGAAACCAATATTTAGTGCAAGCTTAGACGGCAACCTTACGTGTACGGAAATTTGAATGGTATTTGCTACCAGACGATTATTTATAATACGTAAATTTGTGAGCAGTTGCGTTAATTTTAATTGAATACTTTGCTATTAATGAGCGAGTAAAATCGTACAATTACAAATACACGCACAAAGGGACTGTTTGTTACCTGGTTTATCGATCCTACTTATCAGAGATGTATCCATAATTTTATGTACAGTGGACTATTAAGCAATCAGACCAACAAAATGATAGTGTCAACGACACCTCGTGTTTGCGGTTCCGCGGTAACCACAATGAACCTAATAACATTAGCAACTTTGCAACATTTATGGAAATAGATACAACTCGTGTCTTTACTACTACATATTTATTTGTCTTAGCTGGAAAAAAAAATGCATAACAATAGCGTAACTTCTGACATCTTCAATTAAATTTCATCAAATCGATAAATTTATAATTTAATTATAAAATTACCTAAGTTTGGTTTTGATGTAAAGTTTTGATATAAACCCTACTCAAAATTAATGTATATGTGATAAACTAACTGACGCTTGCATACTACTAAACAATAAAATTGTTTACTCTTAACTCTACTGGAGATTATTTCAAGACAAGCAATAAAATTCGAAAGCTTTACATCGCCTCAGTTTGTCATTTGATCACAACAACTTTAGGTCATATTTAAATTTGCGCTTGGAAATTATGTTACACGTTTGCGCTTTGCTTAAAATTCGGTTGTAAGTTTTGTCACATTACTTTAACAAGCATTGTTTTGGGAACGCTTAGTATTACATTATTTTACGTTCGCCCACTAAGTTTCTAAACTCAAAGAAGGCACATAATGTGTAATTATTTATTAGGCATGTTAGCAACTGAATGTTAGTAGTTGTTTTGTTTAAATTTTTCATTATTAATTTAGATTTTGATAATTATATCTTAATTTAATCATTCGTTTTGAGTGTCGGTACTTACCGAAAGTTTTGAACTTGGAGGTTAACTTGTCCTTTTCTGATCTGCAAAAGGAGGTAATAAATTAGAGTTTTTCCAAATTAGTAAAGACAAACAATATTTATAAAAGTTTGATTATTAATGTAGCAGAAATAAAAGATGAAAAAATAAAAGGAAATTATAAAAAAATTAAAATGTTTTGTCCTGTCAAAAATTCCTTCCAACAGGACTGTTGGAGATATAAAACTTGAACTGGCAATAGTACCTTAATTCCTTGCTGATTTGTTTTATGGCAGACATTTCGTTTTGCATAGGCAGCATTGGTAGGTATCAAGTTATAAAAAGGGCATAACAGTTTTTATAAGAATGTTATTTTTAAGAATAAGTATATACTGCACTGAAAGAATTATTTTAAATAATATAAATTTTTTTTGTTTATTTGAATCAAAATTATATTGGTGTTAAATTTATACTAAATGTTTTTATTTAAATCAAATTAAATAAATCATCTAAGATAGAAACAAAAAATAAAAAACAAATATAAACGTCAAAAAACTTCAAACACTAAAGTGAAACAATAAGCTTTGGTTTACATTTTGCAAAGTTTGAACACAAATTACACACTTGCGTTGATGTCTTTTCTAATCAGAAAGAGTGCTAAGCGCCATAAAATGTCATTTTGTACTCCAAGAGGTTTTGTAATTGAATTATTACCTTTGTCCTAATCTTTCATGACCATCTAATACGCTACATTTATTGTAAGGTCGATTAGGCTAACAGTGGGGTCATCTTTAACGAATTATTTGACAGCCCTAAACGAATTCGTTTTCCAAGCAAAGAAAAGTACACTCTGTGCTTCCAGTTCTACCTTTTGTTACTTGCTCAATAGCTAAACAGGATTGTCTAAGATTTAACACTAGAAACCCTTCAAATACTCTTTAATCATTTTATTTCTTGAAATTTCTAAGTATACATTTTATTTTCATCATTTTAGTTTTTTTTTGTTGGTTTTTGCTTTAAGCTAGTGCCACAGATCCTACGAAAGTATGCAGGTTGATAATGCGCCAAACACAACTAATTTTGTCAATATCTTAAAATTTTCTTTAGAGTTTTTTTTTCGTGTGTGTTTTTTAGGGGTTTTGGTGCAAATATAAAATATGGAAGGTGATCACCTTACAGTACTCAATGGTCAACAAGAAAAACATGTTGTTCCTGAGAATCACTACTTTGGTTTCCGGAATTAAACGTCAAAACGTACGTCAATTTTCTTTAGAGTTTTTTTTGTGTGTGTTTTTTAAGGGTTTTTGGTGCAAATATAAAATATGGAAGGTGATCAGTACTTTGGTTTCCGGACCTTGTCATCAAGACCCACCCGGATAATTAGGAAAAAATGTACAACACAATTTCACAAAACACAATCACATTACACAATTAATTAATTAAGTTTTTTTGTGGTATCCCGTTTGTTACTAGTACTTTCTGTGATAAGATTATGCATTAATCCATTGTTTCATAGGCAACGCACACGTTGTGAAATACAATGTCTACTTCGTACAATAACTTCAGCTGTTAATAGCAATATTCTTAACATTCTGTTTGTTCACTTCTTACTCACTCCAAATTTTTTATATAATCAAACTTACCAAAATGAAATTTAAAACAAACGGTCACATTTTCGACATTTATATTGATGGAATGCTATTGCATTTTAATTTCTTTTGCCATAATGTAAAAAATACCAAACAATAGAGATAATATTTTGGAAACACACAAATATAGAATAAAATTTATTACATAAGAAGTAAAAGGTTTATGTAAGAGAATTGTAAATAAATTTTAAACAGTAAATACTTGAGTGAATATGAAAATAACTAAATGTTTTAAGCATGAATTGATCTGAAATTGGATCCAGTTTCTTACAGATTTATTAAATATTAATTAAATTTTAAATGATAATTAAATTTAAAAAAAACGTTCATTCATGTTATTTAATAATATTTTAAGCAATTTAAATAGATACAGTAAGGTATTAAATTTTAAAACGCAAACCTAGACAGAAATAAATAAGTAAGTAAATGATATGAAAATGGCGTCCGGGCGTTGCCTTTCGTTGCGATATTGCTGATCAGGATTGTTGTAGAATTCCATGTGCTTAGACTTTAGGCAAATACAGATATTTAGAAACGGTTCCATGATTATTTACCCATTTTTGTATACTCAAAAACTTGCATGAGAGATACGTGTCACGTAGTAACGAAAGAGACCAGAAAACGGCAATTGCCCATTGGCGAACAAGGACAAGATATCTTTATCAATAACATTGAAATAGACAACTATGAAATGGTGTCTGTACCTAACTATTTCCAAAAATATTTAAGACTCTTTGACATATATTTATATTTAGAAATCCTTCACATTAGTCATAATCCTTAAGAGTAGTGTTTAAGTATTACATAAAACTGCACTTGGTATAAATTTATCATGTACGATAAAATTGAATTGCATCTTAATGCGTTAGCATCAAATAGATTTCGTGCATCAACATTAAATTTTAATTAAATTTTTAATTAATTATACGCATTTATAAAAATATTACAAAACGAAGCAAAAAGCAAAATGTAACTTTGTTATTCAATTACTAATGGCAAATTAAATTAGACGGATCAAATTGATACGAAATTAAATCAGACGAGATACGTATTGGATGAGTTTAATTGATTTTCAAGTTTAAAACCGATTTAACTCCATACTTGGCTGGAACTGCTAACCATAAATTTTAGACATTTTATGTCCAAAACACATATGTATCCTTTTATGAATTCCGTTATGTATGACAAACTAGAGTAAACACACAACAGTTATTTACTGCTACGTTGCATTTCTGTATTTCAAGCTTCGTTGATTCATTTGCCTGGACATATTTGCCCTTTCCGCATTTTGTTCTTCTTTGTGGTCTTAAATACAATTTTTTAATAAAATTTAATGACTTTAATTTCACCCAGATACTTTATTTTCTTGAGTGTCAATGGCGCAGTAAATGTCGGAACGGCATTTGATGTACTCATCATTAAGTTATACACGCTTTATAACTTTTTTTTTAATGAAGAAAATACACCATTGTTATAATGTATAGAATACGTTTTGGAAAATCAGTTTTTCTCATACGTTTTGATTGTTGTTTACTGCAACTACATATTTATGAAAATACAAGGGATTACAAGTAAATACTGGAAATTATATTTTACTAAAATTGAAACAGTTAGAAAAAAATATAGAGAATTTTTTTCTATTAAAATATTTAAAATATAATTACAAAAGTTACAAGCGTAAAAAGGCTTAGTGTAAGTAACTGTAAAATTAAAAAATTGTTTTAATATTTATATATGAGTAGGATTCCATAATCAAATATTTCATATTTAATGTTAATTTTATAAGTAAACATAAAAATTTATCTCTAGGTGTGTATTACATTGTAAATATGCTTAATAAATGTTTATTAAATGGTGTTGGTATCAAGCAAAGCAAATTTGTTAATTATATTAACAATTTTTATAAATTGTTTTTTTTTAAATACAAACGTAACTTTTATGTTTTCAGATTAGTGCTTTTATGACGCTTTTACAGCCGAGGATTAAAGAGTCAATTAAGTTTAAACTGTAGATTTAATAAATTCACTCCCTTATGGTTTCAAATAAGCAAATAAAAAGTAAAATAAAGTTATAATAAAGTGAACTCGAACAAAAGTTAAAAAGAGTTTCGTAGACAAATTGGAAGCATTTGTCTAGAATGACATGTAATTTAATCAATGTTGAATTCTCTTAGTACACCTTGAAATATTTATGTTCTTTTCAAATTATTGTAACAAAATCAAAATATCTGTCAAGATTAAAATTTAATTTTTATGATTCGTAAATATACTGGAGTAATTTTTTAAATGAAATCTAACTAATGTTTACTGTTTGCAAAACGTTTTGAAATGGGAAAAACAATTTTGTCCAAAAGGAAGCGTCTTTAGAAAAATTATAAACAATTTATTAAAAATGTACCGCGGATTTTATTGTTTATTTCTCTGTATCCTTTCTTTTGTAAGTTTTAGGGAAAAAAGTCCATAGCTTTCTTTGTTCAACGATAAATTTTCTACAAAATTATGTATTTTAAAATGTTAAATTTTTTAATTTATTATTAGTGAAAAACTGCAATTTTTTTAATCTCTCTGAGTTTTATATGCATTAATAATACGTCCAATTAAAGTGAACTAAAACTAAACAAAATGCGACGTGGCCCATTTCAAAATAAGTATTAGTTTTACAGAAATATCCTTTTTGGTGAATTTAAGTATACACTGGGTCCAAGACAAAGAGGGCTACTCCAAACCACTAGCAGATACAGACTTGATTAAATGGGACAAAAGTTATGCCCTCAAAGGCCTAAAAAAATGGCGATCAGACCTCTACGAAATTTTTTTTGAATACTTTTGATTTTTTGATTTGACATTTTATTTTTTTCTGGCCTTAATAGTTAAGCTCCATCAATTTCAATAAAACTTCTTCACAGCAACTTTTTATTTTGTTTAACGAATTGTTACTAATTTTTGAATCCGATGTTTCGTTTTTGTGGGAACATCATAAACTTTTTTTTCTTATTTGTTTGTTCTTATTTTTTTGACATCATATTTTAAAACCCTTTTCATCGGTGTATCACACTTTGCGGGTTATTTAATTACTATTTTTAAGTTTAATAAAGAATTTTTCTATTAGGGACTTGTACATGTACATGACGTTTAAAGTAAAGTAAAGTACCCCATTTTTTGGTCTTTTGAGTTTGCACTTTTGTCTCATTTAACCAAGTCAGTATCTGCTACCGTTTTGGAGATACCCATAGTAGCTCTTCTTATTTTGAACACAGTGATTAGTAATTATTAATGATTTTTAATAAAAAAAAACAATTATATTTTAATATTTTTGGTCACTTTGTTGAAAAAAATTAGTTTTTGTTATAAACAATTAAAAATATTAGGCAAGACCAATATACCGCCACAAATGTTGGAAACATTCATTGAAAATTGGACCTCCAGATTAGACTACTTCCGAGCCAGCCGTAGCAGTCATATGCCAGAAGTCATATTTAAATTATAATACCAGAAGATTATCCTTCTAATAAAAAAAATTTCACGTTAATTTAAAAAATTATCTTTGTTTTATTCTATTTCAGAGTTCTATACCTCTAAAAAAACACCCTTTACATTAATAGCAAAGTTGTAGAAAATTTAATTCTCCATCGATCAGGTAAAAAATGTATAGAGTGTTCCATTTGATTTTATCAAATTATTCATCATTTTCGATCACAAAGTTTGATATTTTTATAGTCGATGTCAAATTTTAAATTACGGATAGTTATGGTCGCTACCGCCCTAAGTCCAAATAAAATTTAAATTTAATGTTTCAACCTAAAAAACGTGAAATATCTAAAGGTCGATTATGATCGAATAAAATGTTTAAAAATAGATGTCTCAAAAGGTATAATTTTTTGAGTACATAAAATCATCACAGTTTTTCAAGCGAATCAAGAATAAAAAATATATGTTTCAATTTAAAATATCAAAGTTGACAAGTGGTTCATGAAAGTGGAACTCCCTGTATAATTAAAATATTTTTAATTGTAGCCACTAAAGGACCTAAAAAAATCGTCAAAACGGATTTTGATAAAAACTATTAGGCGATATCAAAAGTCCGCGTACTACACGGATGATAACAAGAGCATATCAAAAAATAGAATACAAATAAAACTGGTATAAGGGATGGGAAAGTATTTGTAAGAAAAACCTAGAAAAAAAAGATGGCTATTCAATAGGATAGTCAGAGGAGTGGTGACATATAAAACGGGGATATGAGGATAGGAGGAATAGAAGGAACTAGAGGGAATTTAAAAAAAATACTGGAAATAGACGCTGAGACTAGAGAGAAAAAGAGAAACAATTGGATAGTGGAAGGAAAGGTAAAATTGGAGAGGTTAAGAATTCGGACAGAAGGAAGGGCGATGAGGTATAAAAAGAAAATGGTAACCAAGAGAAAGAAATAAATATTATTCCAATATTGGAAAAAATAGAAACGCAAAATGGAAAATATGGGGAAGTAGAAAAAAGATACCATGAAAAAGGTGAATACGCGAGAAAAGAATTAAAAAGGATATAGGAAGAAAGAAGAACTGCGGAAGAGGAGATAGTAAGGAAAGATCAGGATTCACAAGCACCAGAAAAAGCAGAAAAAATGAAAGGAGGAAAGTACAATGAGAAATATTGGCAGATAGGAATAGAAGGGTAACCCATTTATCCAACGGAAGAGAGAGAGAAAGAGAATTAGTAGGGAAGAGAGTGGTAGCAAGATTTATAGTAAGGAATAAAGAAAAGAAAAATAAGTATTGGTGGAAGGACAAACACAGAAAGTGTAGGTTGTGTGGAGAAGAGTGGTAAGAGAGGAGGAGAGAAAGAAGGGCGCTATTGAGAAAGGAAAAGAAAGATCATACAATTGGAATAAAGCTTGAAATTGTTAGAAAAGGGAAGAAAAATATTGAAGACAAGAATGTGGAGTTACGAGGGATGTACGTTTATTTGTCAAATTTGTAAAAACCGATTATTTTGATAACTTAAAAACAAAAAAAATTGATTGATTGATCGATTGTCAGAAAACTATTTTAAATTTCTTTAAATGTTAAGAATTTTGGATTAAACATTAGTCAGTTGTGTTTTCGTCTTGGTTTTAAAACAGACTGCAGCTTCTTATTTAGAATTATATTTATTTTGATGAACTAGATAATTTTGCAAAGTGCAGTTAACTAGACGGAAACACAATCAAATATACATTTGAAAGTAGATTTAAACCCAAGATTTAAATGGCTAGTAATAATATACAATTTTTGCAACAACTACATGTAAAAAAATATTAAATAAACAGTTACGATTGAAGTTTTAATTAAGCAAATTAATCGCATACGGTTTCTTTGAAGATTCTAGAAAATACTTCTATGTATATTTAGCGAACAGCAATTTAATGTTATTAACAAAAAAACAACAAATATACAGACTTATGTGCAAAAGTCACTTTAATGTCGTAATAATAAAACAATCATGTTACCAATTAATTAATTAAATGTAATATGTAGATTTAGTAAAACTTGCAAATTGTAAAGGTCATACCGTTTCTGAGTTACGGGTCAGCAAGTGCGTATAAAAAGGGAGACGGAGTTTGGTAACCTGAACAATATCGGTATTGACTTACTAAACAAGATCTAAACATTAAAAAAATATTAGTTATTTGTGCTTATAAAACTTGCAAATTTATTGCAATTTCAATCTATATTATGCTTTGATATTTTGAAGTGCGCTCTTTTATGAATTACTCCAGCAATATACATTCCCGAGGGAATGAAATTGATTTCTGTAGTTTCATAAAAATACCAATATCATTTGTTGTCAACCGGCCAGTAAGTTGCTGTTGCTGTACTGTCAAAAAGTAAATGCTAAAAGTAATTTCGCTAATTATTTATAGAAAATAAAATGTTGGCGACTCACCTCGCTCGCTTGTCTCGTAATTTCTCGTTTTGATAAAGAATCTCTTTAACTAATACAGTAAAACCTCTAAATAGCGGTCACTAAAATTTGCTGCAAAACTGACCGGTATATGGAAGTGGCCGTTATTGGGAGGAAAAAAAATTTGGTGACCACGACGCCACCAGTTTAAAGGTTCGTACTGCATACACTACATTTAAATTTTAACACCCACGGTAAAACTTCCTTTGGACAATTATAGACGTTGATGTTGACGTTTACAAAAATACATAATTCGATAGTAAAGGAGGTACAAGGTAGTCCAACCAAGAGTTACACTCTGATTTTAAAGCTTTCAATTAAAAATCCGGATAAACGCTCGGAGTGTAAAGTTTTGGTTGGTGCACTTTGTATAAAATATTTTAGAAAAAATGGCGTTTACTTAACGTTGGTGGATTAAACTAGTTCCCTAAAATATGTTATATATACTCACAAGAGTACAGTTAACAGCTAGAGGAGTTCGTCCGACACAAGTCCGCACCCGGCAACTTTTACAACGATAATGAAAGTTCTAGTTACGCACGCATAGGAATATTAGCACGTAAGTTTGGTTGCTTGCCGCCAAGAGCACAGTAAGCAACAAAAAATCTGAACAGTAGTAAAAAAAAAACTAGCTAATAAAATTACCGTCACAATCATTGTGGATTAAATTTATAAAACTCTGGACTGATTTCCTCAGTTTTGTTCCCTAATGTATTTTGAATTTTTTTTAAAACAACCATCTTACAAACACAACTTTTATTAACTAAATTACTAAACACTCTAAAACGCTTTGTTGTCATTGTGAACTACAGTAAAACCTCTAAATAGCGGTCACTAAAATTTACTGCTAAACTGACCGGTATATGGAGGTGGCCGTTATTTTGATGAAAAAACGCATTTGTATGCGTTGTTTATTCAAATCTTTTAAGTATGGAACATAATACGGTTTGCTATAAAGTACTATATATCTGCATTAAGAAATAACTATAAATGTGCTGATGCAATATTAAATAATTAGACGATATAATAATGGAAGAGTTATACATATTGAATACATAATACATACACTTACATAATATGTACCTATTTTCTAATTGTTCGTTATACCTATTACTATAATTAATTACATACATACAGGTTGTCCCACCGGGAACGCCATCGATAGATTATAGGAAAACTGTACATAGGCAAAATTTGAAAATTTGGTAGTATACTAACATCGACGGGGGCAGTTCCGCTAAAATATTTTCAAGATGGTGGCACTTCCGGTTATACCGGAAGTAGGTGTCAAGTTGCTTATTTTAAATAGAACAACCTATATATTATTCCATTTTTGGATTTTGCACAAAATTGTAGACACATTTTGTGTATAATGTCTTATACCTAAGTCTAACTGTTTTGGACTTATTTTAAATTTTTTGTCAAAAATGACGTTTTCATGCCTAAACAAAATTATATAATTTTCCTATACTAATGCCTTTATTATTTAATTGGAATAGGTTTCCTTGTAGCAGGGGACCTATTTTAGTGGGCTATGTCGATATTTTGATAATAAATTAATACAGGGTGATCAAAAAATAAGGATTAAAATTAAATTCAAAAACATCTCAAAAGTCATTTTTTTAAAATTCAAGCACAATGTTTTTATAATTTTTCTTATTTAGCATCAAAAATAAGGTTGACTTTGTACAAGGTTGTCTATTCAAAAAATTCATGGTTTTCGAAATATTAGCAATTTAATTTTTTTTTGTTGCATAAATGCTATTGTATTTCTTTTAATATGAATGGTTTTTCCTAGTTGGCCATGATGGCGTTAGAAAACAATCATCTGTCAAAGATATGTCAAACTGTTAAAAATTTTCAATAATCATGCCGGGACGCTTAAATTATACAAACGAAGATTACTTAAATTTATTTATTATTTATGGACAATGTGATAAAGTTATATTAAGAACATGTGTTACATTTGCAAAAATAGAAACCATTACCAAAAAGCCTTTAAACGAATAATAGAAAACTTCAAAAACAATATTTAAATTGGGGTTTTCGGTCAAAATATCACAATCAGTAGATGCAAGGCATACACGTTGATTACCTTCTAGTAATACAGGAAAAAGCTGAACTAGTAGAATTTCGTCTTCTTTATCGAAATCTTCTTGCAGGACCTTTTCCGAGAATCCTGCTTTCGCAAAACATTTAGCAATTGTAATAGGCGAAACGTTTTTCCATGCTACTGATATTAAACTAAAGCGCTAGTTAAATTGATAGTTTTTTCCGCATCTTCAAAAAGACTTTTGGTATTTGAGAATGTTAGCAGCTTTTTGATTAAAAACTTTCTGTAGGCCATCTTAAAGTTTTGGATAATTTCTAGATCCAGTGGCTGGTATTTGGGGGTAAAAAAACAATGTTCACATTTTCAAGAGTCATTTTGGGATGAGACGTGGCCTTATCCAGAAATAATAAGACTTTTCTATTTTCTTTTTTCATTTTTTTATTAAATTTTTTTAGCCAGGAAGTCATAATCTCTATCGTCATCCAAGCTTTTTTATTAGATACCCATGCTAAGGGCAATTTGTTGATAAGAGAGCCTTTCAATCATCTTGGGGATTTACTTTTTCTAATGATTAACGAATTTTCCTTATCACCTTCCATATTTGTACAAAATAAAATTGTCAATCTTTGTTTTGCATCTTTTTACCACTAAATTTATCGTTTTTTAAAGAGAGCGTTTTGTTTGGTATTGCAAAGTAAAAAAGTCTAGTCTTGTCAGCATTGTACACATTTTTAGGTGAATACTCCTTCAATATTACTGACAACTTTGCTTTCCAAGGTCTAACAGTGTCCAGGTTAATATCAGCTGACTTCCCGCAAATTGTTTTAAAGGTTGTCTTTAACAACATTTCTCAAGCCACCCATTTAGAGCTTTTTATTCCGTCATTTTTAAATTTTCCGCAACTTCCAATTCTTTCTCTTTTATTAAAGGTTCAGAAATAGTGATATTTTATTTTTAGCTTTACAAAACTAATTGTAAACTACTCGGTTTCTAAACCTTCAGTTCTACGAAACCTTCTCTTCTGCTTTGTATTGGACCCTTCTTCAAATAGCTTTTTTAAATCACATTTGTTTTTTAAAATATTGTTAACTTGTGTTCTTCCAACACAACATTTTTCCGCCAACTTTCTAGCACTGGTATTGAACTTTTCACTTTCCACAATTATATCAATTTTTTTCTGTAAGAGACAACCGTTTCTTTTTAGCGACATTGTAATTTTTCTGTACGTCTATATGTAACAACACTGTTGATCATACTAACTCAAACTATGTACGCAAAATATAATTTTTGGTGTGAGCTTAATGAGCCCTTTAATTGCACTTTCTCTGTAATGACAGTCAATTGTAAATCGAACAAATTCTTTAAATCCGTTCTTAAATATCGGCAATTACTTAAGCCTCACACAATGAAACAATATTATATTATGCACAACTTGAACGCTAAGCTGTTGTCAACTAATAACCTTACTTAAGGATGACTGGAAGTGGGAGGTAGAATTACATGTATTTTTCCAAGAAAGTTTACAAATAAGTGGCCGTGGCCGTTATCGAGAGGTGGTCGCTATTAGTAGGATCATTAATACGGATATTACCGTATAATTGGTTTTTGGCTTGGATAACTTGGCCGGTTTTAATTGTACCGCGACTGTACAACGAGAGATGCTATATCATTGAAATTAATTCCATGCATTTTCGGTATACAATCGCTTTTGTTTAGCTGAATTAAAAGAAATATAAATATATAAGTTAAACGAAAGTTTAATGTTGTTATTCAAACAGTAAATTGAAGTACTTTGTGATATTTAAATACATTTTTGTTTTCTGAGAATAATTTTTTTGTTGACTTTTAGATTTTATCATATTTTTTATATTTACGTACGAACAAGATCAAATAATAACTCTCGTCTTAGAATATGAATATAAAACTGATGAAAGTCATTTGAAACATTTGTTATCTTATAAGTTTCATTTTATTAAGAAGTTTGTTTTGGAATTCTATTATGTTTTGAAAAAAACAGAAGTTTATATACTTTTGATTTTATTTTAATATGGAACATCCAAATTTCATGCGTAAAAAGTTTGTTTAGAATTCTGCAAAGTGATATATTTAATACGGAAGCTGTTGGTTTTTCTTTCAAGTTGATTTCCCATGATAATCTATAACCGGAGTTTCTCTTTTAGCAAAATTCTTTTTCACATGAAAAAATCACTTTCACATAATCTTTGATTTGAAAAAAAAATAAGAAATTTTTTATCATTCGATTTGTTTATAAAATTTTTAAAAGTTGTTTTATTTAATAAAAAATTTAATTAGTAATGATCATGGGTTTTACGAAATAAACATAAAATAATACTTTTTTAAATTAACAATCAATAAGTTATACGTAGTCTACCAACTTTTAGCACGTTCTCAAGACTTTGTAGCTTACAAATCAATTTAATATGTGGGTATTTTTTGATATAATAAAACCGTGAATAATAATTAACATTGAAGAATTTCACGGATAATAAGTCCTACACCTCATGCACTCTAATCTAAACAAAAATATAAAATAAAATTTTATTTTTAATTAATAAACATTTAGGAGTTAGAAGGCAATTAATCAAAAATACAATATTTAAACACATCTTCTACGGGTACAATCCCAAGCTCTGCCTATACCCTTTGTTCCAAAAGATTAGTAAAACTGCCTTGCAGGTATTAGCTGACCTTACAAATATGTATATGTTTGAAAGAAAGATTTTATGTATTACGTGTTTTCAATTATAGGTACATATTAACTGAAAAGAATCCATATATTTGTTAAAATCTATAGTTTTTAGAATCTTTTTGGTATAAAAAATAAACTGGATTTACTTCATGACTTATTTATCAATATTATAACCCAAAAATTTTAATATAGAAAATTTTACTAATGTATTGTTGAAATTATTATTATTTCTAAACCGTCTGTATGAGTCTCCTAAATAATAGACTCAAATTAACTATTCGCTTAGAAATTTTTGGGACAAGAAAATTTTCAGGTTTTACTACTTGATCTAGCACTTGATGGTGAATGGGACACGATGTGTTTCTTAAAAGCGTAACAAATGGGGTTTTTTCATTTTTTGAGATTTTTTGTTGGTTAGAGCTCCTAACTGTATGTAGTTAGTAAACAATTTTAAAAAATCGCGTTAAGAATTTTAAAAATCTTAGAAAACCATCCAAAATCTGACATAGAAATCTAATCTTTAGCGGTAATTAATGAAACAATGACATTTACTTGTATTGCAAAATTTGTTTAATTGTAATTGATCTGTTTTATAGAAAAAAAATTGGTCGTAAGGTATTAGAAACACGTTTTCCCCATTAAAAATGTCAAGTCAATATTGGCACTGAAAAGTAGTGTTTATGTATATTCTGCTGACAATTTATTCTACTTTTTTATTTTTTTCTCATTAAGATCATGTCCTTTTCCGTATCAGTATGTATGCCGTGTTAGACACAGGTATGAGCTCAATATCACTAAAGCTCTGAGGGAATATGGAACTCATTGAACAGAAAACCATTAATTTTACCACATACTTTAGTCACAAATTGAGAATTTAGTAAAAAACACTAAATAATGTTGCAAGAAACAGCATCCAAAAACATATGCATTTTCATTGATTTAAACGCAGAAACATTAATGCAAAATTTTAGAGCACATATCTCGTCCTGAGGTATCAGGTCCTATTATTGCAGTATTGCCTCCATAATTGCGTCTAACACGTTTGCCAGTACTGTCTCATACATGCTCTATGGGATTTAAATTTGGGCTCATAGGTGGAAACTCTAGGACGTCATTATGACTAACAGCGAGCATTGTCGTACATTATGAGAAACTGTTCTCTTGCAAATGAAGCAAAATGTGCTACATGTCGGCCAAACCCTTCCTGATGTACTATTGAGGAAACAAAATTTGGGACACTGTTAAAAGATAAATGAGAATAACTACGTTAAATATTAATAAATATTAATAATTTTTCTTTTTATTTTTAATTAAATCTAAATAATTTTGAAAGTCATGTTACTAATGTTTAACCGTTGAGTGAAAAATATTTATTTAACGTAGTTATGCTCGTTTAACTTTCAACAGTGTCCCAAATTTTGTTTTCTCAATAGTACATCAGGAAGGGTTTGGCCGACATGTAGCAAATTTTGCTTCATTTGCAAGAGAACAGTTTCTCATAATGTACGACAATGCTCGCTGTTAGTCATAATTGAATTCAATATTTATTTTGTCTTAAATTTTAGAATTTATAACAAAAGATTCGGGTTATAAACTTAACGACACCATAAAATAGAAAAAAAAAATTAATAACTTAAAATTCTACTAAATTATAACTCAACTCAACAAATTCTTGTTTTCCATCCCTCTCTTCTCTCAACTTCAAAATTTCTTTTTTCCTCTCCTCCATCACTTTCCTCCTCTCCACCACCTCCCTCATCCATTGTTTTCCTTCCCCCTTCTCTCCTAGTAGTAACTTCCATTCCTTTTCCTCGTGTCTTGTTTCCCTACATCCTTCTTTTATATGTATTATGTTTTTCCATTCATCCCCACACAACCTGCATAATTTCTCCTCATCACTCATCCAATATTTATTTTCATTTTCTTCATTTCCTATTCTGAATCTTGCAATCATTCTTATTTCATTCATTCCTTTTCCTCTGCTATGTACCTTAGTGTCTTGTCTGTAATTATTTTTATGTATTTCTTGTTATATTTTTCTTCCTTTATTTTGCTCTTCTTTCCTGCTTCTGTGTATCTCTTGATCTCTTTATCTTTTCTCTCGCGTATTTTCTTCTTTCTTCTTCTCCATATTGTACCTTCTGTGCCTCGACCTCTTTCCAACATTCGTCTAGTATTTCATTTTCCTTTCTACTTTCCACTTTTCTTCATACCTTACTGCAATTCTTCCTGCTTGTATCCTTATTTTTTTTATTTCTAGCTCTTTTTCCACTATATACCCCGGTATCTCCTTCTCTAGGTCTAACGTTCACCTCCAGTATTACTCCTGTATCTTCTCAAGTTTTTGCCATTCCTCCAATCCCAAATCTCCGCTCCATACAGTACCACACTTCTTACCAACTTTTCAAACATCCATCTCCTTTTCTCTATATCTTTACCAAATATCCTTTCCCTGACCCCCATACTTGTCCTACTATTCTATTTTCTTTTATTTTTATCTCTTTTATATGGTCTCCATCTTTGTTATCATATCTGATATTGTAACCTAAGTATCTATACTTGTCTACTCTCTCTACCTCCTCCTCCCCCCCACCACCATTTCACTCTTTTCTTTTTCCTTTTCTTTTTTAAATTCCATAATTTTTGTTTTCCCGACATTTGCTGCTAGTTTTTTCTTTTCCAGATATTTCTTCATAAATTTAACTACTCCTCTCATCTCTTCTTCATTTCTCGCTATTGCCACAATGTCATCCCCGTATGCTAAAACCCATATCTTTTTCTTTCCTACTACTATTCCTCCTACTTGATTTTTTCCATTTCCTCCTCAAGATCACTAATATATATCGAAAATAAGCTTGGACTTAGCGGACATCCCTGTTTTAGTCCATTTTCCGTCCTAAATTCTCTACCTAGCTTCCTCCCTACCCTCTTTCTACATCTTGTTTCTTTGTATATTTCCTCTATTGCATTTTTTATATCTCTGTTTATTCCTACCTCCTCCATCCTTTTCCATAATCCCCTCTTTCCACATTATCAAATGCCGCTTTAATGTCTAGGAATATTGCGTACATCTTTCCTCCTTTCTTTGCTAACTCTTTATTGACTATGTGCTTTAATATGTATATATTGTCTATCGTTCCTCTTTCTTTCCTAAATCCTGCTTGCCAATCCGGTATTATATTCTTTTCTTCTATTTCTTTTTCCAATTTTTTCTAACTATTTCCGCATATATCTTATAGCCCACATTCATTATACTCACTCCTCTATAGTTGTTCGCTTTCTTCCTATTTCCCACCTTGTAAATTGGACATATTATTGCCTCCCTCCATTTTTCTGGTAACCCTTCTCCTTTCTATATTCTTTCGAATACTTCTCTTAATTTTTCTCTCATTCCTTCTCCAATGTACCTCCATTTTTCTCCCTATATCCTATACGTCCCTTCTGCTTTTCCTTTTTTACTTTATTTATTGCTTTCTCCATTTCTTCTTTTCCTATTCCACCTCTCTGTGTCTTATCCTTTTTTTCTAACTTCTTCATTACTTGCTTTTTTTACCTCTCTCCAACTAGCTTCTTACAGTGTTCTTCCCATTTTTTCCCATCTATATTTGTTTCCGTCCTTCCTCCTTTTTTCCTCTTTTTATTAATGAATTCCCATGCCTCTCCTTCATTTTTAATTTCTCAAATCTTTATCTCGGTTTGTTTTTTATGCTCTTCTTTATTTTTGCACATATTCTTTTGAAATTTACTTTTACCTTCTGTATTCATCTATCTCTATCTTTTCTTTTTTTCCATTTCCTTCTTCATTTTCTTAATTCTTTTTTCCCTTCTCGCATTCTCCGTTCCACCAATCTTTCCTTTTCCCTAATTCTTGTTTTTCTTAATCTATACTTTCACTTCTCTGTTGCCATTTCCATCCTGGTTGTAATTCTCTCCATTTCTTCTTCCACCTCTCCTTTAGTATTTACCTCCTCTTCCATTTTCTCTTTATATCTTTTATACTCTCTTCAGTCCATACTTTCTTTTCTCCATACCTCTTCTTGTTCTTGTACCTTTTTCTCCCCTCTTCCAGCATGACTACTTCTAGCGGCTGATGGTGCGATTCTATCTCCTTTCCTATTTTTAGTGATTTTGTCCTCCTTACTTTTTTCGTTTATAATCACATAATCTATTACTTACTGACCTTTTTCTCCTACATATGTAAATTCCCCTTTTCCTTCTTTTTCTAAATTTCCGTTCATTATTGTACAACCTATTTCTTCACATAGTTCTATCAAAATTTTTCCTTGTCAATTTTTTTTAAATGTAACCAAAATTGTTAATGTTTTACAATTAATTGTGTTTTTTCAGCCTTCTCTGTCTAACAAAAATAAATTTCTATTAAAATACATATCTCAAAGCTACTTGTACAATGAAAAATTTAAAAATAGATACAAATTCTGTTAATAGGTATATACAGTGTCCGCCATAAAGTTGGAACCATATGGCAATTTTTTTTATTATTGTAGTTAAAAAAAAACTTTTTGGGCAATAATTTCTGCTTCTGAAATAACTTAAAATGCGCCAAGTCAAAGTTGACAGGTAACAACTGTCAATTGTCAAGTTCGTAATTTTGGAAAAAAATGTCCTAAAAATGGGTCAATTTGTTAAAATTTCAAAAATTGTTACTAGGAAATTATGATGCTAATCACATTTTATGGCCGATTTTTAGAGAGAAATTTTGATGTTCAATAAATTTCATATATTCGTATTTTTTTATGCTTGTTTTTATCTGGGTCCGGCTTAGGGCCGTTCTTTGAATAATAATTTTTTTGTTGCTTAACATGTTGCGCATTGTATGTTTCTTTGTTTTGTTAAATCCCTTCTATCAGTATATGCGAACTTTTCACTCGTAAAAAAATCTCAACGTGGCTTTTACTTATTATTAAAGCATAAATTCTTGATTTTTTAGTGTAGCTTACCAACAGCAAATTTAATTTTAAATATATTTAGGTGTATTTTGACTTTGGGTGCAATACGTTCGTGAATATAATGAAATTTTATCGTTGTGTATAACAATTTTTTTATAGCAGATGTTAAGGCATCTATCAAATTTTGGGGTTGACTTGTTCCCGTCAGATAAATTTGATAGTGTGGAACATCATTATTTGTTTTTAACGAACATTTTATCATTGAAAAACAATGACGAAATAAAAAACCAGGCAGAACCATCACTCATCAAATTAATTCGACAAATGTGAAACACCGCCATTATCAGATTTATTTGATCAAATAAATTTGACTGAAGTAAGAATTTGGCGTTTGATTTGAACAATGATAGATGTGAAATAAGCTTAAAAGATCACTTAATTCCAAATTATAAAAATACTAATTTCAATTTTAATTTAAATCGACTGAAAATTTGAGTATCTGATTATTGAAAATTTTTGGTTGCTACAGAGTTTGTTTATAAAATAATTTTTTTTTTAAAATGAAAATGTGCAAGAGTGATGTTTAAGAATAACTACCCTTATATGTAGAAAAAGAGGATTTAGAGGCAATGAGTAAATTACTGCTTCAAACACCCCGGATGAATTATGTAAAAAATACAAGTGCTTCCAAAAATGGAAAAAAAATCAATAGCGTAAATGGAACGGAACTTATGGCATATAATAATCTTCTTAGAGAAGATCATGTTTTTTTTTTCAGTACCAAGTTTTAAATCTTTGATATTCCACATTCCCAGATTTGTACCTCCCAAGCCTACCAAATGATAAGATACTGTGCCAGTTACTTCAGCGACTTTGGTTTTGATATATTTAAAGACTAACTTTTGCACAAAACCTTTTAATGCACCTAAAAACACAAGATTACGTTTTCAAACAATATCACCTTTTTTAAAACGTAGCAACCTATTTCTCAAAATATAATAATGTTTATAACTTAATAACTTCCTAAATATATAAAGAAGAGAGTTCATCTTTAAATAATTTTTCAGCAATTTCTAAAGAAATATACCTTTTTTTAGAATCGAATAATTTGTCCTTGTAGCCACTACAAACAGGAACCGTTCTACAAAAATTAAGAAATGAATGGGTATAACCAGTAACTCCATAGACAGCATTCCTAATAGCATGTGCTATTTTATAGACGTTGAGAACCTAATGACGATGGTTTTTCTTAGCATATGAGCAAATAACAGCGAGTGTTCAACAGAATTTTAAAAGAGTAATTAATTGGATATTTGAAAACTTTAGTGATCATTTTTGTATATCATGGGCATAATTCGGTCTTGGCAAAAATATTGAACTAGGAATAATATTGTAAATCGAATCTGAGATCACATTGAGTTTTCCTTTTCTATATTTAATTCAAAATTATATTAAAACATATTAACTGTCCAACAAGTTAAACGACCTCTAAAGGATTGCAGTTTGTGTATCCATAAAAAAATCTTCACAATCAGTAATAATTTTGAAATGATTGAGCTCGATGTAAAGTATGAACTTCTCTATTCCAAACAAACAAGCCAAACACTCTCGTTCAGTTACAAAATAGTTTCTTTTTGTGCTAGAGATTGACTGGCATACGCGATAAAAATTTTTTCATAACATTTACTTTGAAGTAAAATACCTCCCAAACCAACATCACTAGCATCGCATTAAATTATGAAAGAGTTTTTGAAAACGGGGCTAGCAAAAATTAGTGCACTGACTAACAATTTTTTAAGTGCTTGAAAAGAAGATTCTGCGTATTAACTCTATTTAATTGATTTAATCTCCTATACTAACTTGAAATTTCTAAAAACCTTTTAACGTCTGTTGAAGTCTTAGGGATAAGAAAAAGAAACTATGGCTTCAACTTTGAAAGGATCTGTGCGCAAACTATTTTTATCTAAATGTTTTCAGCAAGGTCTACAAAATTAAGATTTTTCTAAATTTATTCTAAGTCTAGATTCTTTATTATGTGTATACTCACACATTGTTTAAAGTTATTAAATGTTCAGAGAACGTTTTTGATGCAATGATAATATGGTCCATATACACTCAGGACCTAGAATGTTATCCATCAACCGTTATAATGGAAAAACTGTGAATTCTCTGACAGGGACTGTAAATGCAGTTTTTTCTTTGCTATCTTTAGAGGGGCGTATATTGTAAATTAATGGATCTTAGAAATTTTGCATCTCGGAACCTATCAATATTCCATATGCATACGATAAGGAATAAACATCTAGTTTTGTAAGTTTATTTAATGACCATCAAAACGATTTTTTTTGCCATAACAAGAGGGGAATTATTAAGACGAAACAAAATAGGGGATAACACCTTGCTTTGACAATTTATCGACTTATCCTAAAATGGTTTGCAGTTTCATATGTAAGTTAGATAATGTTAAAGGCACATTAAATTTATCTATGCAAATAAACCTTGCGTTCCTATTATGGATTGATTTGAACCTGAGTCTAAAAAATTGTACATCTTAATATGAACATTAATAAAAGGGCAATTGTCATAATGATAATGAGAAAAACAGAATTAACATGAGAAATTTTATAAAATTTGGTTACGTTTTTGCAACCACGTTTGCCATTTTAAATTTGGCTAAAGATGAGGCTTGCCCTTGATCGTTGTTTTGATGACGCCTACTACATCATACACAAGAGGTATAAGTAACATTTGGAGTTCAAGATATGTAACTAAAAAGAGTAGGTGTGACTTTTTTCTTTGCAATTATAAATGATAATAAATCATGAGTATGCATTTCTTCATCTTCAGAAATTTTAGATAAAAATACAGAAAGCTGCCATTCATCATATAGTTGGTCGATAACAAGTTGTGTATCATTTAAAGAAGAATAAATATACTTTAATCCTCTAAATAAGTGTTCTAATCTGGTGGATAACTTATGGTAAAAAGAAAACCTTAGTTTAATTTCAATTTTTTGCCCTAGTTAGCTAAGAGAAATTAAGCGTTCCTTGCAAAAGTTTAATTCCTGAGAAACCTCTAATGTAGCAGTAGGATAAGACGAGAATACAAAAAAATTATGATTTTCTAAATTTCTCAACAATTTGCGATTTTCATTTACATTACGATTTTCAAGGACTACATTACGAATAAGTTAGAAAGTAAATAGTTAACTTTTATCATTTTGATTAATAAACCACTAAACTTACAACAACGAGAGAGTGTCAATTCTCAAAGCCCCACGGTTTGTGTGCCACTTTATGTGTAACCTCTATTTTATATCTTTTCTCAAGATTCACATTCATCTGCTACCTCTGACGATTCGTGTGTTCCTACGTATGACGCTCTTTCGTTGTGTGGGTTTAGGTAAAAATAAAACTAATAAATAATGGGTTTCAAGTCTTAGAAATTTTTGGAAAAAATCCTTTAAAGTGAAGAGGTGAGAGAAACGTCTACATATTATTTTGAAGTTGGTAAATTAAATACTAGGGGGCGTAACTGCTATAAAAAACACAAAGTTGCTGATATCTCGAAAAGTTG
This sequence comes from Abscondita cerata, assembly GCA_030710515.1. Taxonomy (NCBI): domain Eukaryota; kingdom Metazoa; phylum Arthropoda; class Insecta; order Coleoptera; family Lampyridae; genus Abscondita; species Abscondita cerata. The sequence goes on from JALBCR010002253.1 coordinate 201,444, forward strand.
ACCGATGACCTATAACTTTGAAAACATAATTTGATAAATTATGTGTTACGGTATAATTTTATTTTATCTCTTTTTTGTAATTGTCATAATAAGAAAGGGAATGGCTAATGCATTTTCGATGTTAAATTTTAATATACTCTAAACCATTCAACCTACTTGAATATTCTTAGTCTCATTTAAAAGGCATTTTTAATAAAAATTTTTATACCATTGTTTGAATAAACTAAATAACATTATCTAAAGATTACTTATTTTGAGATTTTTGAAGAAACGTTCTTGCTTTATAAGAGAAACTTTTCCTGTAGTTGTTGTGACTTATACTATTTATTATATTTTAAAAATAATGCAATTTATTAACATGGAAGCGATACAAAATGCCATTAAAGGCTCGTCAAGGGCTAAAATTAAAGCAACAATTTTTGCTACTAAAATTAGAATAAATAAATGCAATAAAAATGATGGAAGACATTTTGAACATTTATGAGCTATTTGTGGCTAAACTTTAAACATTATAGTCTGAGAAAAAATCGTCAGATATATGGTCGGAATAACTCAACGAATTTGTTTTTTTTTTGTAACAAAACTCAAATCCTTGGAACTATTTTCCCATTGCATTTTGTAATATTGGAATATTCTAATAAAAAAATTTTAAAAAATGTCTTCGCCTGTTATCATTTGAAATAGGTTTTTGTTGTTTTTATATATACTTAAAATTACCGTGTATTCTATTTTATTTTCTTCTTGTCATGGAAAAATGCCCAAATTTTATAAGTTATGTTTTAAGTAACTCACATTTTTAAAAAATTTTCCATATTTTATTAATGCATTCAAATTTTGAAAATCATTAGATTAGTATTTCATCGATAGAAAGATTGCGTTTTGTAAGACCATTTCTAATTGGTTACGGTTTCCTATGTCTGAAGGTGAATTTTAGATAAAATATATTATTTATTATTTAATATTTTAGTTTTTGAAACGGTGTGTGTTTGATCTAAGTTCTGCAAAATTATAAATAAAGTAAGGTAATTTCCATAGGTTAATTCTTATTGATCAACATTTGTGTGTTTTGTTGTATCGTATAAACAGTGTCCGAACGGTTCAATGCTGTTGACTACAATATTCTAATTGTATTGTCTAAAAAAACCAAAAACATATGCAAATACCGATTTTATAATATCCATACATTGTAATTAAATTAAAAGTTTAAAAAGATTAATATTTTAATTTTGTATACTTAGAGAGATACTTCAACTTCCATTAGGTCGCTGAGTTCTAAGATAATGAAGAACGAATAAGATTAGATTTGAAGACTCTTTTGAGTAGCTAGTAAAAGGAACATTTTTAACAAATAAACAACAGAACTCAGCATTGTAATTAAAACTTTTTATCAAAATCAAGTAACACTTCTGAATAGACTAATTGTATAAAAATTTAAATCAATCTTACATAATGGAAACCAACTGACTTACATTGACTTCAATTTTAAATTAATTAAAAAGTACAATTTGATCAAAACCTACATCTTTATTTTCATTGGGATTTCAAGGATAAATTTAATTTAATTTTGTACTCTTTTACTGGGATTATAAATTTTCGAAAAAGTTACAAAAATATCTAATGAACTCAATGGAATTATGCAAATTACAAAAGGGATTTTGTTTAAAGAACTATAAATTTTCACTAGATGCAAATTTTTCTAGTTGATCTATTTTATCCTTCCGTATATCCGGCGTGAACGTTTTTCTTACGGGTTCTTCTTACTTATACTGCCAAATAAACCAGCCACGTTATATTGATGGATTTACTTTTCTCAAATGCCGTTTTACTTTATAAACTGTTCTTACATTTAAATTAAATAAACTTGACCGGAAAATAATATTTACTCATTTTTTAAAAGCGTTTCAGTGAGTATTTAATCAACTTCCAAAGCAAATACTAATAATAATAATAATAATAATATAACAAAGTTTTCACTTTAAAATTTATTTTTGAGCAACCGAGTAAACATTCTGATTCAGTTACGACTTAGTTATTATTAATAGAACAAGCAGCTGCTTAAACATTAATTTTCTCATTATAAAAAAATCTTAATCTAAATTTGATTTTTTGCGCATTTAAACGTTAAGTATCATTTATTTTTATTACTTCTACATTGGGCAAAAAATTGGAGATTGTACAAATTTTTTGTGGGTTTTGATACATTTTAATTTTTAATGTTTGTATTATTTTAAAAGTAAAAAAACCGTATTAATTACATATTCGAACAAGTTTGCTTTAGTTTTTGAAGCGCAAATAGTCTAGTAACCCTGGCTGAAAAATAAGGAATTTGAACACTGTGCTCCGAATCAAGTTGCACTACCCGTCGAGAGCTATTGTTGCTATTTTTTTTAAGTATTAATCCTAAGTTTTTTTAAATTATTGTGTTATTGCTAATATGTCAAAAATAATGTACAATTTTTTTTTCAACAAAAGTGACCAAAAATTGTAAAATAATTTTTTTTATGAAAATGATAAATAATTAAAAAACTTTCGATAAATAAAAATTTGCTTTGAGTTTTTTACTGTAATTAATAATAAATTAAAAAATGTTACAATTTTATATACTACTTTGTACAAAATTTATCGGTGATTAAAAAAGTCTCATGACTTTTTTCTCTAAAACTTACAGAAAAAATACAAAGAAATAAACAAAAATTCGCGTTAAATGTTTAATAAATTGTTAATAACTATTTATCCCATTCTTACAAAAATTATAAGATTAAAAACGTATACAGAGCCGTAAAACAATATTTAGTTGAGGTTACGTCAATAAATTGTTTAGCCAGTTTGGTGCTTTGGTCTAAATACCTAGTAACGATATTTCAATGTGTATAATTTATGCTTTTAGAGGTATTTAAGTTAAACCGAAGTTTATTATGTTATACATGCAGTTTCTAAAACTATATGATACAAACTTTAATTATAAAATAATCGCCAGGTTATCTGAGTTAATTATCAACTTGGTCATGAGAAACTTCGAAATTAATTTAAAACAAAACTCAGATCTCTGTCCTAGAAGTACACAAATTTAAAAAAAATCTATTTGAAAATTATGATGACCTTGGACTATTACAGTTTTCAAAATTATTCATACTTCTAACTTCAACAGGTATTGGATAATTTATTGAAACACGTGTATAAATTATAAGAAAGTTGGTTGTCATTAGAAATGTTCATTTCATGAACAATCCAAATATAATCAATAAATTTTATTATTCTAGCAAACAATATTTTAACCAAGTCAAATTCTCATTATATATATTGCGTCAAAAGTCTCCAACGATCCGCCCCTGCTAAATTTTTTATGTGGTGTCAAAGAAGAGGAAAATCTTTTTTTTTTAAATGTCTTGAAAACTACAGGTTTTTTAAAGGAATAATGATTAGTTAATTTCTAGCTTAAATATATTGAAATAGAAGGGTTGGTTAGTTCCTCCCTAAATTTTTACATTTTCTGGTAATCGAGCGTAATATGTTAAAAACACACTTTGTAAAAAAAATTCAACGGTTTCCACTTCACCCCTTAGGTGAGGTGTTGAAAGTTATTTTCTTTTCAACGTTATGTCTCTCAGAGCCTTGACTCATCTTAGTACTGATTTTATACAAAATACCAGCTAATCTAATTCAAATTTATACACTCGATTTCTTAATAGCTATTTGTACAACAAGGGGTGCAAGCGATGCTACTAGGCGTGTGATAAAAAGAACGTTTTTACCCAAGGTTTTTGATGAAAAATAAACTAAAAAAAGGTTTTTTTAAAATTTGTCAAATTTCATCTAGAAATTTAAATTTGTTGCTACAACAATTTGTGACAGTAAAAAACTTTGATACCAAGAAAATCTAAGCAGATGTATGAATTTCAACACAGGGCGTGATGAGAAAAAAGTCACGGAAAAAGTTCTTAAGACTAAGAGCAAAAATCTTCTACTTTGCTGAGCATGTAATAAATGTTGAGAGCGACAATTGCAATGAAGCATAATGTGGAGATCAAAATTTTAACGAAAAAAAGGTATAAATAACTTTATACTGCGAGCTAATGACCCAACATATTCGCTGTTAAAAGTTTAAAGTTAACATGAAATTTAAATCCTCTTGTGCTTATATAGTTTGTTGGTGTCTTTACAGGGAGTCTTAATAGTTGGAGTATCGAGGAATTGACGTAAGGATAAACTTCTCCACATACTCACAGACAATGTTGAAGATGTAGGAAGTTTTTTCAAAATGTGTATACTTCATATTGAAACCAAAACGTCAAGAACGGTTGCAATTACTGAACGAAATACTTCTAACTTCGTCCGAAACTAATTCAACATAAGCGATTTTTATTATTCAGATTAATAAATTTATCTTACCCTAATCTAACTGAACGTCAAGTTGCGGCTTTATTTGTTTAGTATGATTTTCGTTCTTCAAACAATATTTTTGGCATATTCTATATTTAAACGTAAACTTGAGAATTGAGTATGTCAAAAATACTGTTTAAGAAAGAAAATTATACTAAATAACTAAGACGTCAACTTAATGTTCAATCAGATTAGGTAAGATAAATAAGTATGAGTGCAAATTGAAAATTAGGGTCCCAGCACCTCAATAGTATATCTAAAATAGTTGAAAGGATTAAATGATTTTTAAAAAATCTTTCAAATTAGAGAAATCCACTAACAATGCGCAATAGTTATGTTGTTAAATTCACTGCGGTGTACAAGTACGTTATTGTGACCAATATAAACATAATATAAAAGAAAAACATGCAAAAGGTTTGACTTAGCTTATTGGTAGATCTAGGCTGCGATCGGATTGAGATAGACTCGGCAGCTGTAACATCCAGAATAGACAAATGGTAGTTTTCCAGAAAAGTAAATAAGAGAATTACGAAACCAGTTCGCTGAGTATGGATAGTTTGAGCTGCCTCAAATGATTAGATAGAGACCACTGCTTATTTTGAGTGAAGTCTTTGACAGCAAAGGGTACAGCAATTATTTTACAACGACCAATCAATTTTTGGACGCCAAAAATATGAATTCCTCCCGATAGCGAAGAAATACCGTTAGGTGGAATTCATCAACTGTTCTAAAAGCATATCTCGAGGAGTCGGTATGGAAAACAAAAATGAAAGAACTGATACCAATAGTACTAATTTTACGGTGTCCGCGGCAAGTACCTCAAAGACAATCATCAGTTAATAAAGGTAATGGAAGTGATACAGATAGTAGTAATAATGCTTTAGTATTATCCTTCCCAAGAAACTTGCTATTGTAATCAGTGCCGGTTTCAGAAGATACAATTTTATAACTGCGTTGTAAATATTTGTAATTAATAGATGTCTTTTGCAGTTTTTGTCTTACTTAACTACAAAAAAACACTTAAAAAAGATGTAAAAAAAGTTGAGTTTTACAGAGTAGCCCTCCTAAACAAAACAACATTGTGTTTATTTTTTAAACTCAGCCCTAAAACACTACTGAAGGCTCCATTGCTGTAAAAGGGTGTATAGAGGTCCGAAAGTAACCAAATTTACCGGAGCCTTATATAACAATACAGGAAAAGTGCCTTATAACGTAAAAGTGTTTTTTTGTGGTTAAAGATGTTTAAAAGTGTCCGAACAAGCGTAACGCAGAAACAAAAGATCAACAGGTTTGACTTTGAGACCCTAGAACACCCTCACTACAGCTAGGGCGCTCAAAAAAGCTTTAAGAAGTCGTCGATTTGCTTCAGACACGGTGCAAAATTGGTTTTGTGACCAACCAAAAGCCTTCTACTATATAGGCATAAGGAAGCTTGTGGCTCGCTGGATCAATTGCATTGCTCAAAGTAGAGAATGTATCTGTTGTATACCCATCTTAGTTGTAGAACAAAAAGTGTACGTAATTTTTTATTTACCCTTGTTTTTCCACTTAAAACTAAAAGAAGCTGTATTATAACAACAAACATGGCTTTTTTGCATTAATTTAATTAATTAAGAATGGCAGGGAATAGTATGATTTACAAAGCAAAAGAACTATCACGTTTTGATCACAAAGTGTTTATGTGAATAACCGTTTTTTCCCTGAAGAATACGATCTCAAGACGAACCACTACGGCAACAGAAATAAAATCGTACACACTTAGTACAGCGTAAAGCAGTTTTTAAGCAACGTCCTTAAATGCTAATCAGCCAATAGCAAAGCCTTCCGTGATTGTACAACTTACTTAGTATAATGGTAACTATTGCTGTAGTAACCCGTATTATCTTGATCTTTGCATTTCAAAAAAAATTTCGGACGTTTTACTATAGCACGAGTTTACAGATGTCGCAACACTTATTACTTCTTGATCTTCTATGTTAAAGCAAAAATGACAAAGTATAGTGAGATTCACGAAGTAAAGTAGCTTACGATAAGACAGACTTCGAAAAGCTTTGCTGTTGTGAGAACGAAAGAATTTAGTTACGATATCTAGACATTTCTTCAATTGCACTTCAGTAAAGAACAAGACTACGTCAAAGTTTACAAGGATATTTTGAGATTTTATGTTGATGTCTCGAATTGTGCAAACCAAGTCTACTGAGTCTCTAACGTTGTTCTAGGAGCGCTCAACATTGGTTTTAAAGGGACATCTAATTTAAAACTTAAATTAAAATTGTATTTATTAAAGCATGCCTTTTATTCTTTAGATGAATTTTTGAATTGTAAACATAGTTTTTAAATAGTTTTTCAATTTGTATCAACAAGCTGACGTCTGTAAATGATTTATCATATTTAGCAGAAATAAAGAATATTATTATTATTATTATTATTATTATTATTATGGATTTTGAGTAACTCGTAAAGTCTTGGAGGAACAGCTTCTGATCTTAAGATTTCCTTTTGAGTATATTCCGGTAAAGGAGATGACTTGATGAGTTGTTTAGTGAGTCGTAGTTGTTCTTTGGTGCTTTTATCTTTCTGAGGACATTAGTCGTTTCGATTTATATTGTTTCTGCATCTTCGTCCGGTAGGTGTTTTTTTTTGGCCACCACTAGTCAGTTAAAGTGATCATAAGTTACCATGATCTTCAGTGCTTGTTTCCTCTGAAACTCATAGTTTTGGACTTGTCATGTTAATTTTATTTTTGTTTTCGCTTATCGAGTTTTTAAAAGATAAATATTTTAATTAAACGAGTTTATTTACTTGTTTTCAATACAAAGGCAGAACTAATACTAATTAAAACTAATACATTTTCTTTTCATGAGTCGATACATCCGCTGTCGATGAACTTACTTTTGATACGTTTGCAAATTATTGAGTATCAGTAATTTCCGATGTCTTCGAACTCAATTTGTTAAGTTTGCGGATTTCTGAATATAACTCCTCCATGGCCAGTGGGAAGACTGTCCTCAGGATTCGGAGATAGAGCACTTTCACATTTTTTTGTAACACACTTTACTCAGTTTCACTTTTATCCTATCTTTAAATTTATACAATACAAAAATACTTAAGATTATTACTACGATAACTATTAGATAGTGCGAAAACTGATATTGAACCGGTATTTCCTTCGAATACGTTAAATCATCTTGCATGAGCTGTTCTTTAATTTTTTCGTCTAAATTAATTGGGGTGAACTCGAAAGGCCTACTATTTCTTACGCGGCTTTTGAATTCAATTTCGGTTAATTTTGGAAGGTTCAATTCTTTGAACATTTCGTTCTTACTATTACTATACAATTGGTTATTAAATTCTATTGTACATTTTTGAGGTAACTTTATAAGAGAATTTTGTTTTATTTCGATAGTGCCTCTTGTGTGGCATTGGTATTTTAACAAACATTTTTTGTCGGTAATCAACAAATAGTTTGCATCATTCAATGCTTGAAATTGAGTTTTAATCTGATTCATCTTAACTATAGTACAGTTATTGATATTGTTTTGCATAAGATTATTAATACAATAATCATTACGTTGTCTATTAGAATTTTCTTTAATTACATACTTATTTTCTACTAATAAATAGTCTGATACACACACTAAATCGTTGTAGGACCATACTAAATAATCACATTGTTCTAACACGTAAGTATTGCGATAAGGAACTTTCGCAATTTTATATAAAGTTGAATTTTTATCTTCCATTATTGGAAATTGTATTGATACAATAATTCTTTCTGCATCTAGTCCGATTTGTACCGAAAGTATTGAATAATAATAATGATCATTGTCTAGATGTAGGACTTTATTCGGATATAATTTTTTGAGGAAAGCTAACTGTTTATGAAGTTGTGTGTAGGGTAAAAGGAAGGGATGTAATTGATGTCTAAAACCCAAAATAATTGCTTGCTGCAAGTCGTTCATAAAATTTTCTACTTCGTTAATGTTATTTTCCAAAATAAACAAAGTTTCTAAAATTATAATGTATTGGTAAAACAATGTATTTTGGTTATCTAAAGAATTTAGATGTTTTTGAATTATTTTCATGTTTTTGTTCGTATTATTTGCTAAAGTTTCAACCTGATCAAAAATGTTTTGTAATAAACTGGTTTTATGATTAACATTACTTATTACTTCGTCTTGTTTATCTTTTAATATTTTAATAGCTTGATAAATATTTTGCCTTTCATCGTCATCCATGATGCCAAAAAGCCAACTTGCTGCTTTTCCTATAAAATTGAATGGGGATCGTTTTCGCGGTATGCGGAGACAAAATTTTGACCTTTAAGTTTTATTTTTCAATTTGATTTTTTGTTTGACTTAATAATCTAATAATGTTCGCGTCATGCTCTGAAGGTTCTTGCTTAGATTTGATTTCTTTGAATTTTTCTAAAATTAAATTACGTTGTGTACTTATGTTTACGATTAAGGTGTGTATATTTTTACGTTCTAACATAAAAACTAACTTATGATCAAATAAATGGTTAAATGATTTGCCTAATTCTAGTGGTACTACATAATTATTTATTTCTCTAACTTGAATTTCTTCACCTGCTGTGGCTAGGGCCAGGATCGTTAATATTAGTATCTTCATCCTGCAACAACATGTTCTTTTTAGTTCGCTTTACTAAATCTCGTTTTAATTTAGTAATTTGGTTTCTCTTATTTTTGAAAGAGATCGTTTTATCGGTCACATTATGTAATTTTATTTTATCTGCATAGGGTTTGAGTTTATTCCTTTGTGGATTTCTCCTAACGTACACTATTTGATCTGGTAAATTTTCTTCTATAGTATTTTCTGGTTGCTGTTGTTGAACTTTCTCTTTGGCCTTTAATATACTTTCTTTCACTTTTGGTTAATCATATTCATAGTTTTATTTCTCTCGTTTACGTAGTCTTCTGTCACTTTATTAATAGTCTGATCAAATGGTAAAACATTTCTATCGTTTCCGTTGATTATTTGGAAAGGTGTAAATTTGGTTGTTGTGTGGATACTGTTATTGTATGATATTACTGACATACGTAGTTGTGTTTCGAAGGGTAATTTAGATTTTCTACATTTGACACTCTCAATGATTCGATCAGGGTTGAGTTAAATCTTTCTACTATACCATTTGATTTTGAGTTTTCTGTACACGTTTTATGATGTACGATTTTATGGGTCCTAAAAATTCTGAAATTAAATTACTACAGAAGGAAGGGTCATTATCCGTTATTAATTTCGAAAAATACCGTGGTAGAAATGTATAATGTTAAATATTCCAAAATAGTTTTAGAGTTTCTATCTGGAAGTAGGTATGCTTGTGCATATTTTGAAAACGCGTCTACTATTGTTAATATTGCTTTTCCATTTATAAATAATAAGTCAGAATGTATTACTTGGAAGGGTTTGTCTGGTGTTGGGGTTAATGCGATCGGTAATTTTTGTGGATTACGATCAATTTTAGATAGGTTGCATATTTCGCAATTATTGATGAATGTTGTTACGTCCATTTCCATATTTGGCCAATAATATAGCCCTTTCAATGATTTGTAGGTTTCATTAATTCCTCTGTGTTTGGATTTGCCTGTGTGGTAGTAACTCATAAATTTCGTTTGCTCATTTTCATCTTCAATATCTTCTAAAAGTTTATTTGTGATGTGTAATTTAATTGTGTTATTAAAGTGTTCTCTCATAATTCTTAAGATGTCCTTTTCGATATTACGGTTTTTAAAATAAATGCTAATATTCGTATTTGGTTTAATTATTTCTTTCAAGGTGTTTACAATTTCGTCATCATTCGATCCAAAAGGTAAATTACAATAAACTCTCTTTTTCAGATTATTAAATAGATTTATGTGTTTAATTATAGGTTCGGCACAACTAACATGTGTATCGAATATGATTTGATTCTTTGATAAATTTAATGGTGTTTCCTTGTATGGAATGTCGATCTGAATTTCTCCTCTAGATGTATGGATTGTTTCACTGTCGTCTTCTTGTTCGGGTGTTGCTAGATTATTGAGTATTTCGTCTAATTCTTCTATATCGGCATCTGTTGGTCCATCCGTGTTTACAATTAAGGTTTCCATATCTACGTCATTAATATAAGCTTCTTTAGGTGGTCTTGATAAGGCATCTGCCACGTAATTTTCTTTTCCTTTCCTGTATTTAATCTCGTAATTATATTCCATCAATTTCAGTTTCCATCTTGTTAGTTTTGAGTTGGCATCTTTTAATGAGAATAACCAGGTGAGAGGTTTGTGATCCGTTTCAATGATAAATTTATTTCCATAAAGATAGGGGCGAAAGTGTTTGGTGGCCCACACAATTGCAAGTAGTTCTTTCTCTGTTGTACTGTAATTCTTTTCGCTATCGTTCAAGGTTCTTGATGCATAAGAGATGGGGTGGTTTTCTTGTGTTAAAACAGCGCCTATCGCTTCGTTAGAGGCATCTGTCGTTACTGTGAATTCTTTACTCATGTCGGGGTATTTTAGAATTGGGTCGTTTGTTAAGAGCGTCTTGCATTTTTCCACACACTGGATAAAATCTTCATCGATCTTTACTTCGATATTCTTTTTAACATTCGGGTCAGAGGTCTTGTGATTTTTGCAAAGTCCTTTATAAATTTTCGATAGTATCCTATGAGTCCTAAAAATCCTTTAATTTCCTTGGGGTTGCGTGGTATTGAGTAATTTTTAATAGCTTCTATTTTTTTGGGTTAGGTTTAATCCCATCTTTAGTGATTACATGTCCTAGAAATTCCGTTTCTCGTTTACAAAATTCACATTTGTCTAATTGTAACTTAAGATTGTGTAATTGTAATTTTTGAAATACTCTTTCCAGTGACTTCCGGTGCTCTTCTAAATTTGGGGAAAAATTATTACGTCGTCTAAATAAACCAAACAGTGTGTATTTATTAATTCTTTTAAAACATTATTCATCATGCGTTGAAATGTCGCTGGTGCATTTTAAAGTCCGAACGGCATTCTATTAAATTCAAAATGTCCCATTTCTGTGTTGAATGCGGTCTTCTGCTTTGATTGTTCATCCATCTCGATCTGGTGGTATCCGGATGCTAAATCTAATACACTAAAGTATTGCGCTCTTCCTAATTTGTCTAAAATATCTTCTATGTTGGGTATTGGATATCTGTCGTCGATAGTTTTGTGGTTTAATTGTCTATAGTCGATGACCATTCTGGTTTTTGTTTCCCAGACGCATCTTCTTTCTTTTTCACTAAATGTACTGGAAATCCCCATGGCGATATGCTTGGTTTGATAATTCCGTTTTCTAGCATTTCTTCTACGTGCTGTTTAATTTTTTCCTTGTTAGTAAATGGTGTTCGGTATGCTTTTAAAAGATTGGTTCTTCATCCTTTGTAATTATTTTGTGTTTCGTCAAATTTGTCGAAGTTAATTTTTCTTCTGTTGTTTTGAAAATCTCTATGTATTTTCTGCATGTCTTTATAATCACCCTTCTTTCTTCGGAGTTTATGTGATCCATTCTGATAAGATTGTTTAAGTTTTTTAAATTTGAGGTATTTGTGCCACTAAATGGTTCTACATTTTCTGGGTCAATTCTTTCTTCGTGTAAATCTCCTAATTCAAATTGCTTTTCTTCGTCCGATTCGTTTTCTAAAACGATGTTAATTTGTCCGTTAAATATTTTGTACAGTCCTTCTTCTATCCTTACTCCATTAATTTTTGTTCCTTTATAAAGATGTCTTGATCGGGTTTCGGGTATGTCAAATTGTATATTTGTCTAATTCGTGGTTGTATCTTAATTTTGATTGGTTTTTATAGTGCAACAAAAAGTTATTACCATCACTTCTTGTTAGCATGTTTTTGTAAATCAATGTTAAATTTTAATTTTTTCAAATCGCGTATTCCTATAAGAGCGTCAAAAAATTCGTGAAAATTCAAAACTATAAACTTAAAATTTCCGGTTGCCTTAAATTCTTCGAAACAAGGAATTGTTGCCAAAGTTTTCATCGTACTTGTTCCGTTTGCGGTGTTTAATTTTAGATTTATAGGTTGTGTCGAATTTGGATAAAATTTTGAGATAATACGGGGGTCGATAATATTAATTTCGCTGCCAGTGTCTATTAAAATTTTTAATGGTGGGTTAGTTAATTTAATGTACGGTAAGGTCTCCGTCATATTAATTCGTTTGTTGAGGTAATTTCGAAAAAATTTACGTCTGATTCGGTAACGTCGTTTTGTGGGTTATGTTCTACGTCTTCAGATAATTGTTGAACGTCTTCGTCGACTTGGTCGGGGTAAAAGTTAATAGGTGCATAATATTGATTGGATTCTGCGTCAAATATAATTGATTCGGGATCGGTTTCTTGAAAATAATTTTTATACTAGAAATGCCTGACATTGGGGTTGGTTTGGGCAAGTTCACATTTTGGTTGGGTCGAAAAACGTTTGAAGGTGGTTTATTTACAATCTTAGGTTGAAAGCGAGGGTTAAAAATTTGGTTAAAACTTGTTTGTTGATTCGGATTGCTGTTAAATTTAAAATTAGGTTGAATTGGTTTTGAAAATTTTGGTTTAATGTTGGTTGCGCGTTAAAAGAATTTCTTTGGAATGGATTAAACGGCGGTTGTTTTGGAATTGTTTTTGAATTACTAAAATTAAGATTTTGTCCTGATCTGTGTGCGAAATTTAATTCATCTTGCGCCAATGTAATAGCTTCTTCTAATGTTTTTCGGTTTACCTGCACGAATTTGCATCGCGATTTGGTAAGGGATTGTGACTAAAAATCTATCTAATGCGTTAGCGATTAAAATTTCTTGCCTAACTGCTTTATTTGATACTTGTGATAAATTAAGTTTTCCTATTAATTTTCCTAAAGCTAATCTAATTCGATTTCCGTACTCTACTAAAGTTTCACCTTTATTAATTTTCATATTATTAAATTCAACTGTTAACTGTTCCAAATTTCTTGTGTCTGAAAAATGTTCTACTATTGCTTCTTTAATTTGTGTCCAATTAGTTAAGTCGTCACGTGGTGATAAAATTTCTGATGCTTTACCTCTAAATTTAGAAAATATCGCGGCTCTTATTACGGTTTGCACTTCCGCTACTAGCTGGTAACGAATGTGAATATTGTCGCACGCCATGCAGAATGCATTTATTTGAGTCTCTTTACCTTCAAATAATGGGATAGTATCTAATTCTATTTTAAAAAGTTGATAATTAATGATTGGATTTGTTTTTGGTTCATGACATTGGGTTTCAGTGTTAGCCATGATTGTTTTTAATGACAACGATTCAAGTGAATTTACTAAATCGTCCAGTTTGTAATTTCTTAATTAATCTTGCACACGCAATTTCCAATTAATGGATGATATTACAAAAATATTATAGGAAGTTCCCTATTTGTTTTAAACAACAATGTGAATATTAGTTCCTACCTTGCGAGTTGTCTTCTGCAGGTTTGGTACCAGGGCTCTCCTCGACCGAATGCTCGATGCACGTACGGTGGTCACTTGGATGGCTGGTGCTCCGTTGTTATTTCAAAATTATAACGCAAAACTCGAACGTTTACAGGTTGTTATCACTGGGAATACGTTAGTTTTCGTTTTTCACTAAGGAATTGAAATTCGCCGGCCCGTACTTGTTTTTCGATAAAACGTTTTCGTACACTTTAGACCGTGTTACTTTAAAATCCTACCGACTGCGCCAATTTTATTTTTGTTTTCGCTTATCGAGTTTTTAAAAGATAAATATTTTAATTAAACGAGTTTATTTAGTTGTTTTCAATACAAAGGCAGAACTAATACTAATTAAAACTAATACATTTTCTTTTCATGAGTCGATACATCCGCTGTCGATGAACTTACTTTTGATACGTTTGCAGATTATTGAGTATCAGTAATTTCCGATGTCTTCGAACTCAATTTGTTAAGTTTGCGGATTTCTGAATATAACTTGTTTATGTGCGATTGAGCTCATTCCTCATTATAAAAAATGAAATTGCATCCAACTTGTCTCAATGCTGTTGTGTGAACCTGTTCCTGAGTACGAGGTGTGTTTGCCCATGTTTGAAATCAACGACAGCTACTAAGACACGAATCTAGACCACTCTGTAACCAACATTTTTGCAAAGTCCTTCTAATACAAATCAGCCAATAAGAAGCCCTCCAGTGCACATGAATGTAGAACTGCCCAATAGTCTAAATCTCCTTGATTTTGTTTTTCACAGTAAAGAAAAGAGCGATGGTACAACAACGGCTCTTACACACACTACTATTGCTAGATTCTGACCATCTTTAAACAATAATTTTGGTAACTGAGAGCAATTACAACAATTCAATTACAAAATTGTACCGTTTCCCACATTTACAAAAAAATAAATATTTACATTTTTGTAAAGTAAAATTATTTTTACTGACGACAGTAAAAAATGACTGACCAGCACTGTTTTTTTCCTTTTTTTCTTTTTTTCTCGTTTTAATTTTTATTCCCATTTGTATCATTTGGTTTTGTATTTCTTTCCTTTCAGACTATTTAATTGAATTCAGTTCCACATTCTTGTTATATATTACCTTTTGATGTTCAAATAACACATGCTTGCATGAAACTTTCGTTTACTTTTTCCTGTTTCTAATTTTTTTAATTCTTATATGGCGGTTCTACATATTTTGATGCTCCATAAATAATTACTTTGCTCTAACTCCTCTCTGTCTTTTTGCAATTCTTAAGCTTCTTACAACTACCAATTCTCCTATCTGAAACTGCCTCTTTGGTTTTATTTTTTATTTATCTATGTTTCGTTTTTATCAGCTTTTCTATTTAATGTAATTGTGTCATTTATTTTATTTTATGGGTTTTAGATGTTTGCAGGTCTTTTTTGGTACTATTGTACTTACTACAACCATTGGTATTTTTGACCTGTCATATCTATTACATGATCTTCTTTTTCTTCTAAACAAAAGGTATTTGACTCATTCATTGTCTTTTTTATGTATTGCCGTCTTGAATATTTTTGATATTTTTTTATGATCCTTCCCGTTTGCTTTACATTTGATTAATTTTTATTTGTTTTTTTATACTTATCATTCCGTTATTCGTAATAATTTTCTTTGGTTTCGCAAATTTTTCTAATAATTTTTAGTGCTATATTTAATACTTTCTTCAGCTGTGCTGAAACGTGTACGTTTCGTACATCTTTTACTCATTATTTGGGTCACTATTGTATTTCTTATTTTTGTTATATTCTTTACCACTTCTTCTAGTTTTTGTGTTGCTTCTATTTGTATAAAACGTCTACCTATTTTATCATCTACTTTTTTTTGTGTGATTTACCTGTTGCCTTATATTTATTCAAGGTTAATTTATTTTTTTAAATTGTTTTTTTATTACATTATTGTTTCTTACTCTTGCGTGGTCCCACATTCTATGCACCAAAATGTTGTATTAAAAGAACCATCACAGCATGCACTCATTCAAATTCAAATTATATTTTTAAACACAAAACGATCTTAATTTTGATCATCGCAATGTTTAGTTTAGTGTTCAGGAAACAAACTGTAATTCTGAAATATTTAATTACTTCCTTTTGTTCTATAGGATGAGTTTTTAGTGCGTATTTGTTCTATATCGCCTTAGCTACTTGGGTCAATAGAAAAAGTTTGCTATTCCAAGTTTGGTAACCTCTTTTAGTATATTTTTCTAAATAGTATTGATCATACAGAGTGTTCAACATCTCTTGGACAGCAACTAATTGTCTTATATTAAATAGAACACCATATACAGTGGCACTACTCAAGTTGACGACCTATAGAAAATTTTTTTATTACTAATTTTACAAAAAAAGTTATTTTTATTGTTTAGCATGTTCTAAAATCTAAAATACAATCATCGGATACAAAACTGTCACAATCGTATACCGGGTTTGTCAAAAAATATAAATTTTCAAGAGTAAAGAGTAAAATTACATCTAATTAAGTAAAAAACATATTTTTTTCTTTTTTTGTCTACAATACAATGCAAATATAACTGCACTGACAAAAAAAAACAGATATTTTGAATCATTTTGTTAAGGTTTTTTTAATGATCAGATTTTTATAAATAAATTTGTTTAAAATTTTCTGAACGGAACGGAAAAGTTTTCATGTAATAAATAAAAAGATAAAAAGATAAGTAGAAACATGTAATTGCATATTAAAACATAGTTTTTTATTCTGAACAAGTTTTATAATTGGAGTTTTCGATATTATTACAAAATTAAGGTACTTTACTTCTGTATCAAACTCATAATTTTTGTCAAACCTAGTATACGACTGGAAGAAATCAATATCAGATGATGGTAATTTAGATTTTGGAACATGTAAAACTGTTTATAAAAAAATAAAATGTTTTGGTAAAATTAGTAATAAAAAAGTTTCCCATATATTGCCAACTTAAGTAAACACAGTGTATATTTTTTGAAATTTGAAATGGACCCAAAACTTTAAGGCAAAAGCATATATCACACTATATGCTAAACAGCTTGTTCTATTTGAAGAAAAAAGTTTTTGCAGTTGAAAGTCAGCTGAACGTGACGTGGAAATTGTAACACTTTCCAATCGGTCAAAATTAGAGATACCATATGGAAACAGTTATAAGGCTCCTTCCAGATCTTTCTAACTGTAATTTTTCTCTTATTATCTGAAATATCTCCTATATCTTAGGGTTTAATTTAGGGTGCGATACCTGTCTTTGACTTAAATTATTGTGTGCTTTCCGAATTTTGAAGAAATAGAAGAAATGGAACAGCCTGTATATTTACGATAAAACCACTTTTTTGTTAATTTAATAATCTTGCGTTATTAGAGTCTCTAATTTAAATCAACGCTTGACATAATAAAACGGTAGCATTTAGTAACAGTATCATCAGCAATGTTCTACCAAGATTGGTCCAAAGACTGTTGTTTGTGGTACACCAACCGCATAATCGTAGATAACTGCATAAATCTCCAGTTTTTACATATCAAGATGATTTCATAGAAAGACGTATTTCTTCTTTTAAGAAAACATCGATTAACATTAAAAGTCTAAACGCTTTTAATGTAATTGATGTTTTTTACACTATCCGCCGCCGGTATTACATGAAATGAAACCGTCCTATTACAAATTATTTAATTACTAGAATTACACAAAACATCTAGTTTTTTCTTAAGTTTTCCTATAAGTAATCTTTTATTCAGTTAAATTTTAATTTAAAAATATTTCAAATGAAAACAAGTACAATTGAAATTTGTTAGTTAAAAACACGTACAGTTTTTCATGTCTTGTCAACACATAAAGAATTATTTAAGTTACTTTAAACGAATATAATCAAAATTTATGGCGTTTTTATTAATGCTATTAGTCTTTATTACTATTAAAATGAACATAAGGAAATATAACATTTTGTCTGTTAAATTTTAACAAAAAAAACTTAAATAAATTTTATTTTATTATCCAACATTACTAAAAAAAGCAGTAACAAAAAAAAAATTCTAAAATTATAAAACTGTTGTTATAGCAACTAAAATAATGTTTATCTTCAAAGACAAGAATGAAAAAAAAATAATTCTTTTATTTTGTGAGTGTAATTTATGTTGTACCAAATTTTGGCTTGCCTGTGGTTACATCATAAAATTAATTTCGTGACCTAAATTTAAATATACTTAAATTTTTTATCATTAATTTTCCCAAATCGTATAAAATGCGTTAATGCTTAATTTAAAAATTTACAGCTGCCGGCTATAAGAACGTGCTTCACGTTAATAATGTTTGAACATCGTTACATAAAACTAAGCTTGGAAACTTTCTTGAAAATGGGCGTTATATTTCTGGAACTGTGCAAACTTTCGACGTTAATTGCCATTTACAAATATTACCTCTTTTAATTTTTATACTTACCATTTTTGTTTCCCATTAAAGCGACAACTTCATTTAAGATGTTTCTAAAAGTACCTACTTAAACAGTTTACATAATAAACATAGATTATTTGTACAACTTCACATTTTATGAAATGTGTTGCAACTGTAAATATTTGTAGTCGTTGGTAAAATAAAAAAAAAATAGAGCAACCAGTAATTAATTAGGAAAAGGTGATTAATTATTGATCGGTTTGTATTTTATTTAATAGAATCCTTTTTAATAATGTCGTAAAATGATCTTACTTCAAAGATTGTATTTTTTTTCTTTGATAATGTACAGGGTGTAATAATTGGTGTAACACGAAGAATTTTAATTAGAGTTTATGAAAGACCGAATTTTATGAGACTTTTGAAATTACACTAGTAGTAGTTTCCGAGACCCTTAAGTTTAAATATAATGAGTACTTTCGGTTACTCCGGAAGATGGTACTTGCCTATTTTAATTAGTTACTAGTATTATATATTTTTTAGAATTCCGCAGTAAAATTTAGATGAATTTTTGTACCATATTCCATACCTACAATTAACCATTTTTGAAATATTTAAAATTTTTATCTAATTACCGAGTTCTCAAGAAATAACAATGAAATAAAACTGTAACCCGTAGGCAAACCGACCACAAAGATTAATCTTTACAGAGTTTATAAACTCGGAATTCAGATGCCCAATAAAAATCCTTTATAAGTTGTTTACTTTAGATAGAACATCCTGTATTTTATGATGTTTTCCGATGTATTTTTTTGCATAATTTGTTTGGCATTAGCATATATTTAGGAATATTTAGTTTTTGTGTAATTATTGTTTTACTGCAATAAATTAAATTAAGTTGCTTGCAATTACTTGTTTATCTACATAGCAACAGTTTTTTGATGAGGTTTTGTTTGGCAATAAGTATGTAATGCAACTAACCTCCCTGCTTAATTTAATTTATTGGAATAAAATAATAATTACACACATACTAAATATTTCTAAAACGGTTAGATTTAGGGATAAGGAATATACGTACCAAACAATTAGCGTAAAAAATGCTTCAACCATAAAATACAGGGTGTTCTCTTTATAAAACTTCTAAAAGATTTTAGTTGGGCATGTTGGCTTTCAAGTGTAGAACACCTTGTAAGAGTTATCGATTAAGTTAAGGTCAACAAATAATTTGCAAAACTTGTTTGTTTATTACTTACAGTTTTAACTTTGTAACATTAATAATAATGGGAATAACGTTATTTATTGAAAACTCGGTGTAACAATTTTTTATTTATTTCGGAACCAAAATACTCTGTTAGTAATATAAAAATAATTTTTCTAGTAGAAAATTTCCTTGTAGGTGTGCAACAAAGGTTACATGCATACATATTGATAGAAATTCTGTTCGAATACCGATTCCGAATTTTAAAATTTGTCGTGGCATCACTGTTTTTTTTTGGGTTCGTATTTTTAGTAATGTTGCGAAACATCTTCCTTTTCTTTAATCCAAAGCTGACGTGTGCGGATGTCGAAACTTTAGGATTCAGATTCGAATAATAAGCTATTTGCTTGTGGATTAACCGAATAAAGAGCTCCCGTTAATCACGAGGAGATAAGTTAGCCGCACTTTTCATACGTCATCTCTAAAGGGGATACTGGTTTATAGCTAATAAATAAGTATCTAGTTTATGAGCGCATGGAATATTGTTAGTTATCAATAGAGCTACCCATTCTCTAAAGACCACTAAAAATTGTTCCCTGTATTGACTGCTGTATCTGTCGAAGAAGAGGTTCTTTAAAGATTCTGACCTTCTGCGTATCATTTGAAGTTGATCGAGCTATCCTGAGCAAGACATCTTTGTTCCTGTCGTGTCTATATACTTCTATCATCTTGCCTTTCGTTCGTATGAAGTAATGAATGAAGTTATTGTTGGATGCACCCGTGTTTGTACCTGTAATTTGAAGGGGATTTAATTACATAAATTGTTGCGCTTTGTTACTTGATTGATGTAATTTTGAAAGATTTTTTGAAAATGGTGGTGTAACGTTAACGTCAGTATCTGTGACACGTATTCATGTATGTCACAATTGAAATAGGTTTATTTATCTCTTTGTAATTAGAAATTTATGCGGTCATGGAGTACCAGTGGCGTAAACACTGTCGCCGTTTTTAGTTATTTTGGCCGTTTTAGATACTTATCTACGAGAACAAATAGTTCAATGCTTTCTTTGTTGATAAAATAATTTTATATTGTGTCTTTATTTACTTCATATTTATTGTACCTTTATGTACTCTTATGGTCTAGTCGTTTAACAAAAATTATGTCTATGATAATCTACGGTTGTTTCTGTGTTTGGAGCTCCTAGTTACTCTAGAATATTTTCTGCGCAATCTACTACGCGGCTCCTGCTGATTTCTCTCTCTTTGCAGTGTGAGAGCCTTTGACTTCATAATTAGTAAGTACATCCGCTATTCCTCTGCGACTAACAGAGCTGCCAGCCAGATTTTCAACGCTGATTATTATATTTACAAATAAACCGTAACGTTGGGATTTTGATAGATTCTATTTAAAATAAGCAAGATAGACTCCACTTTTGGTATAACCACAAATGTCACATTCATGGTATTACTACTTGTACTCACTAATTTAATTTCAAAACTCTAATACAATTCCGTCTTCCATAACTTTTAATCAAAACTCCTCGTGTTACACCCTGTATATATTTGTTTGCACTTGTTACACATTCGCGTGTAGAAGGGATATGAATACAAAGCTTAAAATACATTTAAATGATGAGAAGTATAATAATATAAAACAATATATTTATTTTGACCTCGGTTTCAACGGTTGACCAGATGATAATATAAAGTCGATACACTCTCTTTTTAGTATTTGAAACACTTAGAGTTTATATTGCACAAAACTTACGAGAATACATTAAAATATTCAAAAAATTCTAATTTGACAGTAAACTATCTCTAACTTTTGACTTTTAAAATGCAACATACTGTATGTTTTTTTATTTTGTGATTAAATATTTTATTTTACATGTTAGTTAGTTTTGTTAGAGTAATATTTTTAATACAATTAGTATTCACTTTAATGCGGACGGGCGCCACCCTACTCTGCAGTAATTCGTCTTAATTAGAGACCTAAATACACAGAACAATGAAATTGTTACCACAAAGAAATGCATATAATTTATAAAGCTTGACTTTGCCATTTGTGTTGACAAACACACTAACAATAAATATATAAATCACAATTATAACGAGTAGTAATAGAAGTAGTAGTAGTAAAAGTAACGTAAACTAACTAGCTATTGTCCACCGTTAACTAACAACAGGTTATAAGAGTTGTCCCTTATCTTTTAACTACTCGCATAAAACGGCTACCATCTTACGCTAGCGCAGTGTCTCGGAAACACTGCCGGAATGAGGTTATCTTTATGCACTTATATATAATATATGTTGGGTTAGTAAAATGTCAATATGATTTTGATAATGTTTATTAGACCTAGTTTAACATAAATGAAATATGTATACTTTTAAAAATACAGAAATAAACAAGTAGTAATTTGAAAATATGTTACGTTTTTCCTCACGCTGTGACTAGAGGACGTAAAAATTATTTTATTGAAATGTATGGAAAATTGACATTTTCTGTGTTTTTCAAAAATTATAATTAAGGAATACAAAGCAGTATATTAAAAAAAAAAAAAAAGAGCGAGTTAAGGTTGCGGCTGCGCAAGCAGTTAAATGTTAAAAGCGCAAGGAACTGTAATATCTACACTAGATTGACACGTTTTTGTAATACGGACAAGTACGTTTATTACGCGTCTAAAAAAAATAAATTCCACCAAAAGAGAAATATTTATAGCTTTCCTAATTGTTATTACAATTAATTGGAAAACAATACGCCGTATGTAAAATCCACTTAATTCGGTAAGCCTTGCGAGCACAATAAGATTGTCACAAAAGCGCGTCATCAATGCTTATAGTAACTACAACATTCGGTCGAAAATATGTTTATATACAAACTCGGAAGTTATGATTCACAACGCGTTAAAAACATGCATATTTTATTATCTAGCCACTTATTCTTTGTTAAATTGTGTCAGAGTGTCCAAAGATGTCTACTGCTGTAGATGAGTAGTGCCGGTTTAGTGTGTTAATTATTAGCTGATTACGTGTTTCTTGCAGGTGTTTGGGAAAAAGTTTGTTGTGGTAAAATGAACGAGAAGTAGAGGTTTTTAGTAGCAATCAACACGAAGGAAGAGAAGACATGCATCTAACCAGTGTGTTCAATATTTTTTCCCGGATGATATTAATTAGAGATATCAAATCCAGGTGAAATGTTTACAAAGGAAAGGATTCCGAAGAATTTTTTTAAATTTTGTTGTAACGTTTTGGTGTTTTATCTTTTAGGTTAGTTCCATAGGGTTGCAATTCATTAACCTACAAGACATTAAACAATACGAAGGTGTTTTAACCAAAGAAATACTTTACCTAAAGTAATATTTTTTGACACGTGTATTACATTGGAAACCAAAATTGAAAATAGCAGATTTTTGAAAAACAATTTTTGTTGAAAAACAAAAATTGATTCGGACGCTCTCTTTAGAGAAAAAATCCGTGATATTGATAATTGAGTGGGAGGCAAGATCTTCAATAACCATAAATAAAATTCCCAAATATATAATTATGCCGCCAAAACAAAATCTTTGAGGAAAAATTACCGGGTGAAATTTAAATTTGCTGCATTGTATGATAAAAAGTTGGAAGTGTATCCATTTGCACTAATACCCGGATCATAATTATCACTGGCGTGTTGTTATAATAATTAACACAAAGTTTAAGATATCTTCGGAACCGAAACACATTCTATTTTATAGCAAATGTTGTGATTGCGAAGTGAGCGAAGCGAGGTTTCACGATATCACATGAGTTACAAAAAATCACATTTTGTTACTGGTAATGTACGTTCAAAACGAATGACAAAATGATGTGACAAGTGACTAACAATATTGTAACTAGTGATGAAAAATTTTTTATATCAAAATAAGAAAGATATCTTCACGTTTCAGAAAATTAATTAAATATTTTACAAAATAAATAAGTAGAAAACGCTTAAACAACACAAAACATATATTTTATATTGTAAACGCTAGAAGAAGATAACATCATTTGCGAAAACGAATGTAGGTATAATAAAACTTTTATCGAAAATTCAATATTCACATTCACGCAAAGCCTAATAAAATTAGAAATTGTTTGTAATTGAATTTTTGCGTAATCAAAAATAAAGCGCATTTAGCTTTTATAAAATTATTTAAGCATTCAACGGAAAACGAAATCAATATAGCGAAAGTTTCTATGTTATTGCAAATTTAAATTAATACAATTTACTTTCATTTCAATATAGCACTAAACGAACAGGTACATTCATCTTTTACACAATTTAATTCATTTTTCCGTAGTAAATTATATTTTAGTACGTAATATTCCTTTTTCGAAATATACATAATCGTATTTTATTTCTACGTTTTATAGACGCGAGCGTTGTTTTAATCCGAAAACTTTATTTATGTTGTTTCACCATTTATTAATCTAATTATTTAGGTTTTTATTAAATCAAATCGGGCTTTAGTGTTTTAAACGCAAACCATTAAAACTTTATTTTAGTAGTTTCGGTTATATAATCTTAATGTGGACTTATTGAGAAAATTTATTGCTTATACTAAAGCAACCGCAAGTTAACTTCCAAAATGGAGCACGTTACGCTTCCTTAATAAAATTAGCGTAAGTAGAAAATTTGTCCACTACTACTTATCTCAAAAATACTTTAAATAAATTTAGTTATTGATATATTTAGGAGAAGCAGTTGCTTTAGTGAAACTTGATTGACATATAAAGTTTGTTGGTAAACATAAAATTAATCAATACATTAATTAGCAAAATTTATGTAAACAGTAAAACCATCTTTAATCAAATATATAACTATGCCAAAAGGTCGTGCTTTATATTGGCAAATAAATATCAGGTTACTTTTATTATCTTAATTAAATATTCCCAAGTTTGTAACGGTTGTAGTTCACAAATAATAAAACTAAGAGAGTGACGGCTCTAGCTATACAACCTAGAAAAAAAGAACAATAATATTTGGCTCGAATTAGCGCTTTAAATTCGTAGAAGATCCCGTATTTGTATGCGTTAGCACAGCAGTGTCTGGCTTAGTCAGTGAGATAGGGAGGTCCTTAAGGTAACTGAAAGAATTAAATTGCTGCGTAACGAGACGCTACCTGCTGGGTAACAGAGAGAAATAAAACCGACCAACAGGAATTTAATAGGTTTTACTTAAGGTCTACTACGCTACAACGAACACAAATCAGAGAGACAAAAGACATGTAAATATAGCAATTACAATTTAAAATATAAGAAGAATTTGGGAGAAGTGAGAGATTCTGTTGCATGAAACTTGTGTGCATTAGCAACAACCAAATAATTAGAATTCGCAAGCAAGTATGTCTCAATTCAGGTAAGTTTTTGTTTGATACAGCGCTCCAACTCTGAGAGAGCTAGTGGAAACAAAACCAAACGTCGGTGGATGGAGACTACCCCGAATAACAATTTGTTTATACACTTGAGATTCAACCGCTTAATGTCACGTGTACTTGAGTTACAAACGCATGTTAAGTAAATAGGTTTCTTAAACAATAAACTTGTTTGTGTACTGATGCAATGTAGTTCTAATAAGGAAGGTTCTTGCTAACGACAGCCAGTTGACAGCTACTAGAAGATCGGTAGGATTTCTCTGAAGAGGAGTAGACGACAAAGCTCTGGAAGCAGATCGTTCTCTTCGTAATAGCAAGAACGCAGCGTGCGCAACCCACAACCGCTGGAGTATAATGGGCCGTGCAGCTCCGAGATAGGCGTCAGCGTGGTAGCCGGCACGTTTTGTATAGCGAAGGATTCCAAATTGCTCGTTCCAGCACTTCCAGGAATTATCCAGACGGTGAGATATGAGTAGAGTATGAGGTCAAAACACGTGCTAAAGCATACGATGTAATTAGAAATTAACCCAACCACTAAACGAACCAAAGAAATAGCAAAATAAAACAGTTACTGGGAAAATCGGTAGGATTTATATTTCCAGACTAAATTATCTTGCAGTTATTGAAGCCACATTGATATTTTACTTGTAATTTTTAGTTTTGTGAAGCACCGACAACCGCCCAATAAGGAAGAGAAAATCACAAGATGTCCACCCGTCGTTTCGATTAATATTTCCAATAAACCGATCTACCAATGAGAAAAACGTAGCATGCGCGGTAGATTTGATTTTTGTCGTAACGTGCAACTTTTGCGATCTACGTCCGGGTTTGAGTATTTTAAACCGTAACAAGTTTTAAAAAGAAAATTAACGAAAAATCAAATGGTTAAATTCTAAGTACATTTATCAACAATAAAATGGGTTTGTAAATATATTTCTCTAGATTTCTCTGTTTTTTATTTTATATTGCTAATTGAATTGAATTTTACATACAAAAAAAAAACGATTAACATGTCAGTAAAGTATTAAAAAGAAAATTATGATTTAATGTGATCATTTATTTTTGGAGGTAACAACTCAATAAACAAGCAATAAACATTCCATTTTTAGTATATAAGCAATTGACGCATAACATCTATCTGTGAAAGCCTAGATAAAGTAATCACAGTGAGGGGAAAACGTCGGCAATCACTGCTTTTTGAGTTCTTTGTTCACCTTACCTCCACAAGGAAGTAGTCTTATAAACAACATTAAATCATATTTAAACAATTTTTGGAGAAAGAATTAAAAGTCTTTTGTACCCTCTAAGTCCCATGTAAAATTCATAAGTCACAGGCGCCACTCACAAGAGTACAGTTTTTTAAAAAAATAATTTTGGATTTTACTGTCATAAACATCGATTTGCAATGCAACTTTAATTGTATCCTTTTTTCCCTAAAATGTTCTGGTTTGCTATAATTACGTTTAGCAAATAAGGTTGTTTCTACAGCTGTTGTCGTCAAATTTTGAAATACTTTTTCCCAATTTATTAATTGATCTTGAATTTAAAAAAACGTCCGCACAAAGTTTGAGAGAACGTTGTAGAATGTGAAAAATAATATTTTAGAAAATTTTAATTACATATAAGAGTGTTATTCTGGCGCTTTGAAATGTAATTTCCCCCTATATAATAGCGCCACAAAACGGTAAGACCTGAAACTAGTTTTTCCAACTTGTCCGTTGCTTTGTTTTAACATCCTTCGAATTAAAAAAAATGTAAAATTTTTAGCGATTTGATGTAACTATTTTACCATGAAAAGCTACAGAATGCCCATAATTTGTAGTTATATTTTTGTTGTTTAAAGGCATACAGTCTTTGCACATTGATACAGGGAGAAGTTGTTAAAAATATTTTTAGACCCATGTACCATCATTTCGTTACAGTAAATACAAACTAAAAAAGCGTAGTAAACGGTATTTAAATGTAAACTTAGATAACAATTTGTATTTCGAAAAATTCCAAAGACAACAATTTTGCATAGCCCGATTAAACCAATCTGTCGGTAGGCGTCGTGGGTTCAAAGATAAATTTCACATACAAAATTATTTTAATTGTCGTGTCGTGTTAATTACATGCGATGGTAACAGAGGCTCCACTTTCTTATGTTCTGAAATAGTCACTGAAGGCCAAAGAAGAAAGCCGACAAGAAAGGTTAAATCTACAATTGAACGGATTAAATATAACGTACAAAATAAATATATTATAGTTAATGATAACAAATTACAACATAGACATTTTTGAACTCAAACTCATAGGTTAAGTAATAAATATCTTAATTTAATGAGTATACATAAACGTTGTAATAGGCGCATACGCATAAAAGATAGTATATTTATATGGCACGTGGTAAAGAATGGAAATACCTAAATTATCGGTGTCTTTACAGTTCGCGGCGGTGGTTTGAGTAAAGGACGGGTTTCGGTTGCCCTCTGTCCATCATATTAACGAGATTTTCTTGCCACAGCAAAACTTTATTTGTAGATTTCTCGTGCTTCTAAAGTGAATGCCCTTGTGCTTGCAGCTCAGTAGGTAACGCATCGTAGAACAAAGAAAATTACCTATTTTGAGTCACAAATAACAAAAATTCGTATCAATTACGACCTAGTAATTCGTAATTGTTGAAGAAAAGAGTAAACATATTAAGCAACATTATCAATACCACAAAATATCGATCCAAATGAGAAAAGGTTATAACGGCCGGCAACCACTAAAAGTTGAAAAGAAATGACAGAAATTTAATTTTGTGCAATGTTGCCAAAAACTACCGTAACCATTTTCATGACAAAATTCGTTTGGTTAAATTTTTTCACAATTTTGCTCTCACTCAAAATTGTTACATGATTATTTTTTAATTTTATAACTAGTATGGTAAGAAAAGTCAAAACTGGACAAATTGACAATTCATTAGGTTTGTGCATTGAAATATTTTAATAAAATAAATAACACTGAGAATTGATTATTTTATTCTTATAGTAATTTAGAAAAAAAAACTAGCTAAACAGCTGTTCACTTTCAACCCAAGAGAAAAGAGAGATAAAGAAATAAAAAGGAACAAGTTTCAGTGTTGCCAATATTAATTTAGCCTGTCAGAAATTTCTGTCGATCGTTGATTATGTTAATAAATTTCCGACAAAGGATTTACCTAAATTATTGTAGAACGCAAGTAATATAACTGTTTTTATCTTTAAAGAGTACTTGTATTGTAGAGTCGCTGTTTTCAGTTTATATTATTTCATAACCTAAAAGTGTATAATTGTTTTCAATTTTGTAGGTCGAAGCATGTGTAGGAAAGGAACGTTGATGTTTCATTTCATTAACAGTACAAGTTGGTGTTGCTCGAAATAATACAGGGTCATGCTATTAGGAACAAACCCATACGTTTTTTGCACCAACTTAAAGAAACCACATGAAACGGTTTAAGCAACTGGATGTATCTGTATAACCAGAAAATGCAACGGGAAGAAATAATTCAAAGGAACAATCCTATTTCATAAGTAAGAAAATGTATAACAATAAAAAAAAAAGTATCTTAAATTATTTTCAATTAGATCCATTCGAGAGTTCATTTCTAACATTTATGGTTACGTTAGAATTACCGGATGCATTAATAACAATAGTTATTTGTCCAACAAGTCAGGAAAGCGATTTTTTTCCTCATGTGTTAGACACAACATTTTTTCCACGACATTCCCCAAAAAAACAATCTCATGAAAGAAGTAATATTTAATAGGTGGGTCCCAATAGTCTCGCTACAGTATTCTGTAGTATCGGTGTGGTCTCAATCTGTCATAGCGCAACCGCGTAATTGTAACCAATAAATGTAGGGTAGAAATTTTTAAGAGTCGAAATATAAGATATTAAATTAAACAAACCTGATTGAATACTAAATTAAATTGTTTAACTAAGTACTAGGCGCATATAGTTCTAATGACACATTTTACATTTTTTTAATGAGACATTTTTGTAATATGACATTATTTTCCTCGCTAGTGAGGAAAAACCAATTTCCTCACTATTTGTAGAGAAGAAACGTCCGTTTTCTAAGGATGTCGTGGAAAAAAGGATATTTTTTGTTTTGTTTGACTGCTGCATACACTAAATTCATTAGAGCTACTTGGCCCGCTGTCATGAGTTGTGCTTGACAACATAACGGTAACTTTTTTTTGGCCTTCTAACAAATTGTCCACATATGACTGCCACCACACTGGACTTCCAACCGCCAAACCGTTTTAACTGCAGAATATAACCAGCATTATCAGCTAGTAATGTAACTGCAGTTCGTCGAAAGCAGTGTTCGATAAATGTTGGTGGTTCTTTTAATTTCAAATATGTTGCAATTTTTTTTTGGAAATGATGCAATTGTGTTATGCCCAAAAGGCTCTTTTGTAATTTTGTTATATCGAACTTGCATAAATAAACTGTTATTTTCAATGTTTCCACGCATATTTATATATTGTTTTAATATGTTTATCCATTCTGGATTGGAGACCATAAATGCTCGTGAATGGTGTATCTTCGAATCTGGAAACAGTGACCCTATGTTTCATAAAATTTATGTCGCCAATGGTCATTTTAAAAAGCTCGTCACTTCGACAAGCTCCGGAAGTACCCAATATCAAAGCCACCTGGAAATTGTAAAATAAAATTATTTGTCACTTCAATAAATAATAACCTAAGGAACTTCTTCGGAATGTGTACCAGAAGGTTAGTATAAGTTTAGTTTTAGATTGCACACTTAAGTTAGGTTATTTTAAGTTTAATTATAAGTTCTTAGCTTTAAGTTGCACCCTTAAGTTAGGTTATTTTTAATTTTGTTGTAGGTTCTTTGGATACACATCCATTCCGAAGAGGTTCCAAACTACTTAGTTTTTGTGGATGAAAGTCTAATGGTGCGTTTTTCAGAAACCTATTAATTTCAATTCTAGAAAACGTACTTGATTTTTTTTGGTTTGTAACCCACATTTTGTTTTTTCAAATATGCTATTAGTTTAGAAAATTTCGAGATATCTATATCTTCATTGATGTCCAATGTTGTTCGTAACATTGAATATGTTGCCCATAATGTTGAAGGTTTTTTGGATTTAGCCAGGTCGCTAACATAGGCAAGCACTATATTTTCTGATGTCTTCTGCTGTACATTTTTGGTAGCGCACCAATCTTTATAATCTCTGTAGAATTATTGATAGCGACTTTTGCTTTTCTCCGGTAACAAATTTTGAACCGCTTCGTTGGCCACTTCCATTAATTCTGGAGGAATGTCTAGCTCTATTTCACTTTCTGAACTTTGAGACATTTTTAGTTCTCAAATTTTATATACAATGATTAGTGAATTTCAAGCTAAACGGAATTTGTTTTTTGTTTTTCTAAGTGAACTTGATCAAAGCATTAGTTTTGTAACAAGTTGATAGTGATTGTGATTGATACTAATCAACTATACATTAATTTTAAATGTCGATTAAATAGTTTCTATTGTTGTTGTGTTAATAAATTTCCAACAAAGTAATTAGCTAAATTACTGTACAAAGCAAGTAATATAACTGTTTTTTATCTTTAAAGAGTACTTATATAGTAGTTTCAGTTTATATTATTTCCCTTCAAAAATGTAATGTAAATAAAATAGTATACATACCTCGGTAGAAATTTCATTTCATCCTCGCGCTCTATCCGACCTCCAGGTTTCGCCTATCGGTCGTATATAATGAGCCCTCGGATGAAATGAAACATTTTCTACCTCGCATGTAATATACTATTTCACGTGTTTCTGTGTAAATTCAGCAATGGTGATCTTGACATGTTTCTGAGTCTTGTTTTATAAAAATCATCTCACCTTTGTCTATAATGAGAAATATTGAATCCACTCACAAGGAGAGTTAGCCTAGTTTTGTAAATGGATACGTTTTAGATGGTTTTGAATGGTCAATTATCTGCACCAGTTAGTGCCATAGGAAAATGAAGCGTAAATTAATGGCGTTGGAAAAAACCAACGACTTCTAAACTAAGGCTAACAAAGCTAAACTAATGGCACTTTTATTTGTTCTATGGCTTTTTAATTGGCGGAAAATTTAAAATTACGGCACAGGTTTAAAATAAAAAATTCTGCATGAATTTTCATGGCTAGAATTTTGTTTAAAAAGTAATAAAGTAAAAAAGAGTAAACTATTTTGATCGTCGCATTTATGATGCAGAAAGGTCTTACATTCGTCCATCCACGTGTTTTTAAAGGCAAAAATAAATACCCTGAATATCAAGTCGAAAAGCTCTTAACAATGAAATATTTTATTTAACCCAAGGATAATTTGTGTCTAGGGACCCACCAGAAAAAGTAATGTTGTTGTTACATGGGCACTGTTTTCTTGGCAGCAATGTTAAAGTGGAACCTTCAGGTATAGTGGGTATGAGTTTTCATATAAAAATGGGTTGTTAGTTACTGTGCGTGTTAAAGTTTAGCTTTTATTAAAAAAGAGCCTCAGTTGATAAGTGTCTAGGTACACTTTTTAAAAATCCACCCCAAATCCACCCCTAAAGGTACATTTCTTATTTCTTTTCAATTTAATTGGAAACCATTGATTTTTAGAAAAAAAAACACAATACAACTAACATTAAGAACAAAATTTCTTATCGATTGGTACATATACTATCCAACATGTGTAAATAGATAGTCGACAAAGGAGAGTTAAAACAATGAAATGTAAAATTTTCGGTTGAACTTAATACTTCCTACCTTAAATAAAATTAACATCTACAACTTTACTTTCTGATGGTTGTAAAGAATTTTCAGTTTTAGTTATTTTCTTTGGGCCATTTTGAAGAGTGGATTGTTTCTAAATTTTGTATTATTTTTAGACATTTTGTACTTTGAATTTAGTAAAAGTAATTTTCCAAACTGAATTTATGGCTTTTTTAATTGGTTACACATTGAGTGCCCGACCTTGTAGTTCCACTTTGTCAATTTAATTTTTTTACCATGATAAATTTTTTATGATCAAAGGTAGATATTTCCTCCTATAAGATTTCAGTAATTGATTTGTTCTTCGTTGAGGAGGGGCTCAAAAACCACTATGTCGTTTTTGCAGGCAACGTTTCGTGCATCATATCATTAATATATTAATCTAATTATAAGCAATTGGCTCGACTACTTACTTAAAACAGAAAAATGGTCCGCCACTTAAATAAGTGTAAAAAGCACATAAATATTAAACAAACACAAAATAAATTAACAATTAAATGTAAATAAATATCTCTAATAAAACACACACTCTATACGTAGAAACGAACAAACATGAATGACTAGATAACAATATGATAATGGGAATTCCTCCTTCTATTTTATTTTCGTGATTAAATTTCTATAAATATTGCTTAAATTTTGTGTGTCCGTATTCTAATTAATGTTATTGTTGTGTTTGATGATGTATATCATTTCAGCTATTAAACGTTTTTTATAATTATTTTCTACATTTAAAATCGTATGATTACCAAAATTGAAATTATGACCCATCTCAATATAGTGTACAGCTAACGCAGAGTCTGGTTTTTTGTTTTGCAATCATAGTTATGATTTTTTATCCTATTACATGTTTTTGTTTGGTTTGGCCAACATAACATTTATTGCAGTCAAGACAGTCTATTTTATACACTACATTGTGTTTGTCAAGAATGTCTGTCTTGTCTTTTAATTGTGTGTAGATTATGTTGTAAATAGTTTTGGTATTGTAAGTAGCTATGTAGACGTTAGTAGTTTTTAGTAATGGGATAATGTGTTTAGTCAAGTTAGGTATATTAATAATTTTAGTGTAGGTATATTGAGAATTAGGGGATTAATTGGTGATGGTGTGTTAGTTTTATAATTATAGTATAAGGTTCTGTTAATAATGTTAGTTAGTTAAAAATATTAAGAGTATTATGTATTTCATCTTCAGGGATGCAAGTGATTACACCATCAACATAACAGAGCATAAAAACAGGTTCAAACAATAAACTGTTACAAACATATAAAAGTAAATCGTGCATTATTAAGTTTTCTAGAATAGGGAAGCAGGATTGCCCATTGCTGTTTCAAATTTTTGCAAGTATATTTTTTATTACATGTGAAGTAATTTAATTGTTAATTTATTTTGTGTTTGTTTAATATCTATGTGCTTTTACACATATTTAAGTGGCGGACCATTTTTCTGTTTTAATAAGTAGTCAAGTCAATCACCTATAATTAGATTAATATATTAAGGATATGATGTATATGTATATAACATTCTACTGCACGAAACGTTGCCTGCAAAAACGACATAGTGGTTTTTTGGTGCCCCTCCTTAACCAAGAACAAATCAATTAATTTTTTATTAAATGTAATTAAAATAAAAACAAATCCGTTTAATGAAGTGGCGGATGACCAAACCTCAGTCTGATTTGCGTTTACTTTACTTGACAGGAAGCGATTCCACATTTTCAATAAGAGGAGGATAAATAAAACGCATTTCTAGCATTTTAAGGAGTAGGACATTTAGTTTTATTTTTAATGTGTAAAATCTTAGAGACACTATTCACAATTCTTAAATTACCCTTGCCACTATTTAATGAATTAGATACTTGTTTTGTTAGAGTTTACTGTAAAGCAACAAATAATTTGGATCGGTTGAGAATGAAGACATTCTGTTACAGTAATAACAATCCGAAAATAATAATAAATAACAAAAACTGCAGTATAATAAACCAATGAAACCATTAAATTTGTAGTGCGTGTAAATATAGATAACACTGCAATAGCAAAACAATTTTTGAATAAAAACAAAAAGTTTTTAACAAATCAAGTTTTACATTTCTGCAGTTACAGACTCCATTTCAAACATTTCCAACGTAAAACAACTAACAAAAAACTGACAACTTTTTTTTACAAATTTTGTTTATGAGAACGGAAGAACTATTAAATGTCCAAGGAAATTATAATGGAGCAAAACATTTTCAAAATACGCACTTGCAATAAAAAAAATTTACTTGAAAATAAATTCGGAACGTTAATTATTGAAATAAAAGTAAAACCCTTAACCCAAAACGGAAGTAACAGTGATAAAGATGGGGTTTTCTATAACGATACTTTGAGTTGTGATAAATTAATCTAAAATAAAAATAGGATAAAAAAAAGGTACAGTCAAACAACAAAGAGAGATGATTGAATCTGCTGCATAAATTGCGATCGGTGGTTGCATGAATAATGTACAAGGTTTTGAAATCACTGTGACTTCAAGAACGATAAAGAATCAAAGAAGAAATTTTTGTTCTTTGAAATACCTCACAAAATAATTTTTATCTCTACAATAACTTTCACACTGCACTAATTTTTTTGATACTGTACATCTACAAAAAAAATTGATATAATGCGAATTATTTAAAAATCGCTGAAGCTAGAAATATGAATTATGGGTTAAATGTACGCAAAATTTCACGAAGTATTTGACGGTGTAAAAATATACAGGGTGTCAACATTGGTTGACTACGTTTTTCTGAACAACCCTTATACAGTGCGAGGCAAAAGTCTTAAGTAAATTCATTAAAGAAACGGACGATTTTTCAGCAAAATCCTCGGAGACGTCGATTTTATTTTTCAAAAAGACACCTTTTTCTGGTGAGATTTTGTTTCGATGTTTTTCGTTTTCCAACATTGACGTCACCATAATTTGTTTTAAATGGTAACTCTAGTTTTTTTTACTGAAAATAAAAGATCAAGTGGTCTTTTGAGAAAAAATTATTTTTTTTTAAAATAACCAAAATTTTTTTCGAAATTCGTTTAACAATGAAAAAAACCTGTTAACAAGCACTTTTTGAATACTAAATTGTTTATACATTTTAGAAAAAAACACATAACAAATTAAGTGTTTAAACTGCCTTACCCTCCACTTCTTAACATTAACCTAATTTGACTTTGAAATTCCTTTTCATCAAGTTAATTTCTGTCATTAATTATTTTTGTCAAAGAATAATTCCTTATTTTTTCGCGTTGATATTAAGATGGTAAAGTTAAGTGAAAAACAGAGAATAGAAATCCAAATAATGACAGGATGCGGTGAAAATAATTTAACGCACGTACGCATGGGTACGTGATGGATCTTAGAAAATCAGGCAATCTGACAGTTGAGGAAAACACACTCTTAAACCTCTTTTTGGATTTGCAAGAGAATCCTAATAGGGCAACCCGAGCTGTTGCTGCGGATTATGGAATTAGGCAAACATCTGTTATTTGAAATTAAAAAAAATGAAAATGGCACCCTTACAAAATTATCTTGTTGCACGAACTAAATGAAGATGATCCAGATCATAGAATAGAAATTACAGAAGTAATGATGAATATGTAGAATAATAATCCCGCATGGAATAATCAAATAGTATTTTCTGATGAAGCGACTTTTTATTTGAACGAAACTGTAAATAGACGGAATTGTAGATATTGGGTTCCAGTGAATTCCCATTAGTTTAGAGAGCACCACGCACAATATGCTCCGAAACTAAATGTATTAGCTGGAATTGCTGATGATTGCATTTTCGGCTCATATTTCTTCAAAAATACATTGACGGGGCCAATCTATTTAGAATTTTTATCTAATGAGTTAGTACCCGCTTTAAGCGAAATTATTCCAAATGACAAACATCCAGATGTTCCCAGCAATTTCTGTACTTTTACCACATTTCGCAGTAGGAGTGCGACAATATTTAAACGAAACGTTTCTTGGAAGGTAGATTGGACGGACGGGACCAGTGGATAGGCCAGCGAGATCCCCAGATCTTACCCCACTTGACTTTTTCTTGTGAGGATACGTAAAATCTAAAATTATCAAGATAAACCGGACAATTTAGAACAACTGAGAGATAGAATCAGAAGAACAATACGTGGAATTACGGTGAAAACATTACACAATGTGCTTCAAGAATTTCAAGCCAGGTTAGGTTATTGTCAAGAAGTGGGGGAGGCAGTTTGAACATTTAATTTGATATGTGTTTTATAAAATGTATAAACAATTTAGTATTCAAAAAGTGCTTGTTAACATTTTTTTTATTTTTAACAACCAATTTTCTTATTGGACTTTTTCATTTTCAGTGAAAAAAACTATGGTGACGTCATTGATGGAAAACAAAAAAACATCGAAACAAAATTTTAACATAAAAAGTGTATTTTTGAAAAATAAAATCGACGTGTCCGAGAATTTTTCTGAAGAATCGTT
Organism: Abscondita cerata; assembly: GCA_030710515.1. Lineage (NCBI taxonomy): Eukaryota > Metazoa > Arthropoda > Insecta > Coleoptera > Lampyridae > Abscondita > Abscondita cerata. Next base: position 237,528 of record JALBCR010002253.1, read on the forward strand.
TGTTTTTTTTTAACGAATTTACTTAAAACTTTTGACTCGCACTGTATATGAAAACATTTTTAAAATTGGAAACTTTTAGTTTATTTGGGAAGCCTGCTCACACACCAAATGGACACACTATATATGAATACTTTGTGGGCAAAGGCCGTTCTTACAGATGTTTTCAGCCGTTGGTATAAATTAAATCAAAGAACGTCAGAATCTTTCACCACTAGCCATTGTGTCAATTTGTATATTATACAGGGTGTCCAGAAACTCTCCTGACAAACAAAGACCGGAGATTCCTCAGATAATTTTAAGACAATTTAACCCAATTCACCTAGTCCGAAAATGTTTCCGAAGGGAGCTAGAGCTATTTGAAGAAGGCGCCTGGTAAAGTAAAAAATTAAATTAAACTTCGCGAAGTGACAACAATTTGACAATGAAAAACGTAGGTTTTACTTTTGTTGGCAGTTCAGAGCCAACTAGTGCAAAAAATATAAATTTAACTTTAATGACAAAAAAACAAAAAAAATTCAAATCCATTTTTCTAGAAAACGGTGTATCCTAATGACTTAAAGTAAGAGTACCTTTTAGTACTAGAATACCTGAAAATTTAATAATCTAGTGTAACAAATGTTAAAAATTAAAGACAAAAAAGTTATGCGTTAAAATAACTGTTGACCTACCCAAAACTGACGCCTATGACCGGTACTAAAAATTCGCAATTGATGGAATCGATTCATCTCTGAAGGCTAAATAAGCATACCAGTTTTTGTTTTCTAAGTAGAAGCGTTCTAGAGGTATTTAAAAAAAAACTATTTACCAGGCGCCATCTTCAAAGAGCTCTAGCTCCCTTAGGAAGCATTTTCGGACTAGGTAAATTGGGTTAAATTGTCTTAAAATTATCTAAGGAATCTCCGGTTTTGGTTTGTCAGGAGAGTTTCTGGACACCCTGTAGATGTAAATTTATAAAAATAAAGCAGTAAGTATTCAAAAGCACTCAACGCATTTTTTTAACTATTTAACAATTAATTTTTTGTAAGAACTGTTCGAGTTCTCACTTTTTCATTTGATAAGCATAATTCATAATACAGACTATAAAGATTAAAACTAAAAATTATTGTTAAACATAAGTTCTTACAAATAAATATTTAAATAAATGTTGTCAAAAATGTTTAGTTAAATTTAATTTTCAGTAAAAAAAAGTTAAGTTGTGGCAGTGTTACCTATCGGTTCCATTTAAATTTAGTTAGAAACACATTATACCTAAAAGTTTGAAATTTTCGCAAACACAGATGTATTCGAGAAAATTTAATTACGGAACATATTTTCTACGTATACTCAATTTCTAAACTGTTCGTGAAATTTTAACAATTTCTCCCCAACAATGTGAAACGTGGGCATCACTAATGATACAACAAAATTTCTGAAAATATACACTTAATTAATACGAAGAGATTTATTTTCTGTAAAATTTAATGAATGATCTACGCTTACTTATTTTATATATTTGTATCATTTATAATGTGATTTTAATTCAAATGGCATGTCGTACCGTGACATTTGGGTTGCTCTGTGCTAAAATTAAACACTGCCTCCCTTTGATACCTAAATATATAATAAGTTTATACTTGTCAGAGAGGAATTCGATTTTGAAATACCTCTTCGCCAGTTCATCCTACGCATACATAATTAACATACTTTATTATTTCACAAAACGCCGTGCTTTGTTAACGCTTTTTTTTATTCAAATTAAAGCGGATTAACATTGCCAAGCATTAATTACAATTAAGTTGGATGTAAATGAAAGGGCACATGGTTCATTTCTCAATGCCAAGTTAGTCAAAAACTACTCTAACAAATTGCTTCTGCACGTAACTATTCACTATAATTTCCTTTTTCCTATAAGCTTTACGATGCATCAGTTTTATTAAAGTTTTAAATAACACACTATTTACATGGTAAGCTAAGCAACTTAAAAGAACATAATTTATTTACTCATTTTATTGCTTTTTTTTCGTATTAAGAAAAGTTGAATCCTAATTAATTATGTACTTTGGTTTGCAAATTTAATTTTTTTTCCATCAAAGTTTTTATTTTTAAATCTTCTTTGGATTTAGTATAAAATTAAACATTGTAAAATCAATGTAGACTAAACAAATTTGTGAGTTTATAACAAGAAATAATGATAAACAAAAAATATTAAGAAAAGGGTACTAAAAATTAAAAGTTTTTCTTTAGAAAATAAAATAAAAGTTGCTCTAAATTATACAGTACAAAATGTTTAGTTTTTTCGTAGATAAACTATTGGGTTAAACTTGTTTGAAAGGGTTTGTGCACCACATACGATTTAACTTATTAAAGTTTAGTGTTCCGGCATAAAAGCTTTACTTCACACACTTGTATGATACATAACTATTTTATTGTAGTAAATTTTAAGCATTAAGAGCATAATTAAGCAGTTTGCTGTTTGCATCTTCATATTAATGCATAAGGCGATCGCCGAGGGCAGTAAGGCGATAAAAGCAGAAAACTGCAAATTAAGATCAAAATGCGTACAATATTTTATGTGCTGCTTTCAAGAATCCAAAGAAATGAGGAATAATCTGTAAAAACAATCTAAAAAAAACGCTGGGACAGGTTAATTTTTGTTGGGGGGGGGCGGGGGGGACATCTTTCGAATATAAAGTTGACACCCAAATATCAACAGGGTGGCCCCTGATACTCCCAAATCCAAAATTGTAAATGGCAGAATGCGTCGACCGCTACCGCCAATTTTCTATTCAATCAAATACATTTTATTCCGAGAAGGGAGCCCCTGTTAGCATCTATAGAGAAATTTCATAAATACGTATTTTCTAATGTTTTCTAGAAAAAGAATGTTGTTGGTCCCCCTTTTCGGAACCATCATGCTATTTAATGTTTCCAACAAAAATTGACCTGTCCGAGCTTTTTAGTAGAAAGTGTAAAATAGGTTCAAAAAACAGCCTATTTCCTTTTTGGGGGGACCACCCTGAAACAGTTTTTCGGCCAGTTCGTGCCTATTTATAAGCTAGTTCTTTTATGATATTTTATAGACGGCTGTCAATGTCAAACATTAATATCATAATAAATGTGTGGATTTTAAGAGTAAAAACTGTCAATTTATAAACAAAAACAAAGACGACTAGATATTCGTGGGTATGACAAATCCTTTTGGCAAATCATATTTGTTTAAGTAAAATCATACAGTTAACCATAAAATCTTGCATATAACTAGTCCATAATTTTAAAATAAAAATGATCTTTTTGGGCCCCTTCAGTGTGGAGGTAGGAAAACAAACAACTCAAAAAGATGTGCTTGCCGACGTTTTGCCCCTCATAGTAAGGGCTTGCACAAGTTTGAGTTTACGTCAGTTTAATTAATAAAACCATCTAAAATTGATGATTTGGTCAATTGTAATTTAAATTATTAAAAACTTTATTTTTATTTCTATTTTATTTTAAAATTGAATTTTTGGAGGAATACTTACCTGAATTCTTGCCCATAATCTTGTTTTATGGATTATTGACTTGTTACACAAATAGCTATTACACGTAAAATTGAAAGCAAATTGGCTTTCTGGTAAAATTCAAAAACTTGCTAAAGCTGCAACTGTAACCACACTACCAGCAAAATCGAGAGACAAATATGAGAAAGAGTAAAATATTTTTATAAAATAGATAGTGTAATAGTAAAAATACGACACTGAAGACGTTTGTTTGCTTACTTTTTTGAAATCTGCAAAAAGTATAAATCTTCGTCGTTGTGAACTTTTTACTCAATGTCAAGAAGTACATTGATAGTAAAAAGTAAACTAGGTATTAGCAAATACTTAAAACTTCAAGCGATTTTGAAGCGACAAGACAACCATTACAAATCAAACAAATAAGCCTCGCACTCCACCTCACGGCTAGTACTGATTCAACTTTTTCTCCTATTGCCAACCAAATTGCTCCCACAATACGTTGTTCACGTGATTTTGATAATTATCAGCAAATACCAAGAGTCGCGTTTTCATAGTGAACAGACGTGTTTAAATCATTCCGTAATTGGTGTTTTTTATCTGTTAAGAAAATAAAGTGGATTGTGAGTGTAAAGTTTAATGGACTAAACAGCGAAAACCGCAACTATTTAGCTCTCTTTGGGCTTGAGTTACATCCCAAAACGTAACTACAATGCTTTTACTACAAAACCGTAAGTATTAGAACTTTTTTTTCCGGAAGACCCGCATTGGGATAAAGACTGCTGTGAGACGCGTTTTTGACGCTTAGTAGTTGCTTGACTCCAAAAACCGTTATCAACAGTGCACTCGATAAGTTGATTTCGCAGCCTCACTGGGAATTTGCAGTCCAAACTTTTTTTGTATCATCGTGGCTCTTACCCGAACTATTCTTATAAATTTCAATCTTCAACGTTCAAATTTAATAGCACCCCGTATAAAGTACATTTACTCTAACTGCGTTCTGAAGTTTAGAAAAAACATAACTTGAAAAAAAAACATTAAATTTGATTCTGTAGATCTTCCAGGGAAAAAGCCACGTTAATATTAAGAAATTTATACAAAATATTTTGTTAGCAAATTCATTTAGAAGTGATATCGGGCAATAGTTAGACATTTTGGCAATTTATCCCACCTTCCATGCTCCTAATTTTGGAGGTATGTGGGATGCACAAGTGAAAATATTAAAACATTATTTAAAAAGGTAATGGGTAAACTATGTTTACGTTACAAAGAATTATTAATTTTAATAACGCAAATTGAATCATGCATCAATTCCCATTTACTTATTCCATTAACAAATGATCCAAACGATCTACAAGCCTTGCCACTTAATCATTTCCTAATCGAAGAACTACTAAATGCACCAGTACAACTTCATTTACAAGAATTAAAATTAAACATCTTATCACGATGGCAACTAGTGGAACTACTTTGACAACAGTTTTGGAAGAGATTGTCAAAAGAATACATAACAATCCTGCAATAACGAGTCAAATGGACGCAGAATTGCAGTCAGCTTGTAGCTACTGATAAATTAGTGATTATTAAAGAAGACAACGTGCCACCATTACTATGGGAGAAATAAAGAATTACTGACGTTTATCCAGGTAATAATGGAGTAGTAAGAGTAGTGACAATAAAAACATTGCGTGTAGTGGACAAATAAGACATGATAACTAGAAAATAGAAAAATTGAGGTTTCCACGGTCGAAGTCATTATTGGAACAAAAACGCTTTCCGAAATTAGACCGTGTCGAAAAGTAACCCTAGTTGCCAACGTTTTGCCACCTATTGTAAGGAGCTTCATCTGTTCGAGAAATTCTAATTTGACATTTCCTTAGTTTTACTCGTATTTATTTTAGTCCCACTTTTTCTGCACAAAATAATGATATGCAACAGGTGTTTCTCATTAATGTACAAGCCTAATGTATCCCAACTCAGGGTTTTGAAGACGTCCTCTAAGAGTTTGTAAATAGCTTTGGGGATATAGTGTCTCCCTGTCTGATACTACTTTTTATGTGTAATGGTTCAAATGTTTACAGGGTGATTCATAGGTGATGAATAAAAAAAAATCCACATGTTCTTTGAACAATTTTAGAGAGGGTCTGATCTATAAAAATATTTCCTACAATGCTTTATTAAAAAGATACAGAGTGTTGAAGTTGAATTTAAAAAAATTAAATTTCCCGATTTTTTAAAAAGTAGCACATATGTTTTGCTGAAACTTTGCATGTGTAGGCTGTTATGGAAGGCGCGTATTGTACCATTACAATAATAATAATGTTGTTTATTGTTCACATTAGATTTACAATAAAAACAAAGTTTTTAATTATAATGTATACAATTATAAAAAATTTGCAACCAAAAGGTGCTTAGACAGCCGTTTGCTTAACCTGAACATAAATTATACACATTCTACATATTTATTATTTTTTTTAACTGTTTCTTATTGTTGGCTAATACTGTCATTGAAAACTATGAAAAACTAAATTTAATTCAAAAAGTAAGCTATTATATTGAATCGGCTAATCCACCAGTGGCGCGCGGTACACACATGTCATTTGTTATCCCTTAATGAAGCATTGTAGGAAAAATTTTTATAGAACAAACCCTCTCTGAAATTGTTTAAAAAACATGGGGTTTTATTTTTGGTCACCACCTATGAATCACCTTGTATATGGGAGAGCAAAGATATAGTACGATAGTTTCTAATATCTCTCTTATTCCCTTTCTTGAACATTAACAAGATGTTTGCAGTCTTCAATTGTTTCGGTATCTTTCCGTTTTCTAGGCATTGGTTATATAATTTTTCCCGTTATTTTAGTACTAAACCTGCAGCCATAGCAATCATTTCAATTATTACTCCATCAGGTCCCGTTGTTTTCCTTTTTTCATTTGTATCGTGGCCCTTTATTTTCCTCTATTGTTTTCTTTATAACCTTTTTGTTATATTCACTATGTACTTCTTTACTTTTCTTTTTATTCCTTTTTGGTTTTTTTTCATTAGATGAGATATTGTTCTTTTCTTTGTTTCTCTTTTTAATTAAGTCTTTTCTTTGGTCCGTTATTTTACTAATTTGTATTGATTTAGGTATACAATTCATCGTCTTTTTGCCGCTTGTTTTATTGTCTCGACCATTGTGCGGTTAAATTCGTCCACGTTTGTTTAAATTTTGATTGGTTCTTTATCTAACGTGATTTTTAGCCTTACTTACTAACTGCATGTAATTTTATCTTTTATTTTTTGGCCGAATCAGTTTTTGTTTTTCTAATTTTGTGATTATCGTGACTCGTGTTTTAACAATTCTGAGATCACTTATTTGTATCTTATTCAGGACAGTTACGTCTTTTACTAATTTTCGTTGTTCTGTAATGATAAAGTCATATTCTGTTTTGAATGCAACCATTACCTAATCTTGTTAAAAAAATCTCAATTTTTTTCTTATTTTAATGCACTTTACAATCAAAATACAAATACTTACAAATTTTTTGGTTAAGTTTACAATATGCAGCTCAAAAGTGTCATTTACCAAAAACAATTTGTCCTCAAAATTTATGCAACCAATAGTACAGGTCAGTAATAATTTTTCCCGGCTAGCTGGTAAAAAGTTTTAACGTGAATTAAGTAATATTATATTTTCTAATTTTCCATATGCATGGTAACTGACATTTTACAATATGATTGTAAATAAAATCTCTTATTTGTTTGAATTGTTTAAAATAATCAACTGTTTGAATTGTTTAATTTATATAAACTAAATAGATTTTTAATAAAGAGATTTTTAAAATATTTTTTACTTTATTTTTAAATTGTTAAATTATAGAAACGAATAATTTAGCCACTAGTAGTGGCGCCTGCCAGCTTTATGCACTACATAGATTTAACTTATTAAACTTTACAATTTGTGCATTAAAGCCCTACTTCGCACACCTGTATGATAACTATTTTATTGTCCGACGTTATTAAAATTTTATTTTATATAAAGCGTTTAGTTAATTATTTTTTTTTTTTTAATACACTTTTACATCTTTTGCGTTTGTACTTTTAACTCTTTCTATGAAGTAGAATCTTTTTGTTGACAGTTGATTAATATAATTATTTATACATTTTGTTAATCTTCATCTTGTTTTATTTATAATGTCTTAATTTCTTCCCCAATTTTAGCGGTAGATGTTAAAGTATGTTCTAACTGTGCTGAAAGTACAGTATTTAAATATTTAGAAAGGGATTTTCTATTTGTAACACTAATATTTTATTAATGCATTTAAGCCTTCGTAAGCTATCAGTTCAGATTTGTATGAATGTTACTTAATATTTAAAGGAACAGTATGTTTACTGCAATATTTAAACTTTTCATTGTAATAATAAAAGTTGGTTATAAATCTTCCATTTAATTTAAAGAAAACTAAAATTCACGGCACATTCTTTTGAGTATTAAAAAATATTGTAATTATATTATACATTTTAACTTACATGGTAGTTATTGAGACAGAATCAAATATTATTCACAAGTGAGATCAAAACTCACAAGTAAGCAACTTCTTCTATTTTTTATTTGTGTTTGGGCTTCTCCGTATTTGAAACGTTTTAAAAAGTCTTAACTGAAACTATAAACGCACTAAACGTTTTACACTGTTTTTCAGATTACGTTAATGTTTGTACCAATTTATTTTATTAAATTTGGCTTTTATAGCTTAGATGAAAACTTCTGACTCTTCCGGTCAATAGATTCATTTTATTTTTGGTTTTCGCGCCGCTTGCTCCACGTTGGGCGCCAAACGTGGCATGTAAGTACATATTTATTTTATTATTAAAAGCGAAGTTGAGAAATATCATCCAATTATATGACATATATTTGAATCAAAGTACTGCAAAATAATCATTAATCGTTGGTATCGTGAAAACTATCAAAAAATTAATTTGTTGTTTTACATTATTTTTTTAAGTTATTAACGTTGTTGCTATGATCAAATTTAATTTTGGGAACAAAAAATAATTTTAAAGTAATTTCCTTCAAGATTATAAAATTCGTAAATGCCCATTTACATTTTCACGACGACTATATTCTTTACGGGAGGAGGTTTCTATAAAAAAAAACAAAATATGACAGTAAAATTTAACTTCCACGAAGTTATGGTCGTAAATGTTTTATGTTTATATAACTGAAGTAGAATACAAATAAAGCACAAGTCAAATAATTTAAATTTTTTATTTTCTTTTCATTATTACTGAAAACTTTGTTTGATATTTGTTTATACAATTAATGAGTAACGCTTCACAAAAGCACTTTTTTATAGCGTAAAAGTTTAAAATGTTTGGTGCTACGCTAGTACGTTTTATAAAGGATTGTCTGGAGGAAATGTATGTACACTCAATTTTGTGAAATTTTATTAACAAAGCAGTTAACAAAAAATAGAATTTAGGAAAAGATTGAACAACGTGTTTTTATTTTAAATTTATAATTTTGTTTAATTTAAAAAATATATGTAAAAAATGTACAGGGTGGCCAAATAAGCGAGGACACCGACCATATTTCGGATACTATATTTTGTCCTAGAATTTGTGGAAAAATTTTTTTTTAGAAAAGTAACGAAGCGAAATTGGTGAAAATTATTTTTAAGTTTTAAAGCCTATTTTATTTTTTGCCTGTAATATAATAATAATTTTTTCGCATTAACTATAGTAATAGTGGGAGAAGCTGGTAAATAATATAACCTTCAAATTGCTGTAACTCTCAAAAACTTTGTCCCAATTTGTTGAACTTGGGCTTGTGCAAAAAAGGAGGTTTTGGGCCTAATTTAAACCACATTTTAAATTGAGTATGTTAATTTTTGGTAGCACAGTATTTTCAATGTATATCGGTTTTTTTGTTTTTCTTGAAAAATTCAAATGGCAAGGTATAGACTTTATAATTCTAGTAAAGACTCCAAAAAATGATATGTTCAATTATTTAAAAAAAAAAAAACAACTTTTAATAAAAATTTAGACAAAATCATACCATACACAAAACAAGTGGTGTTATCTAATAATTGCAACGCATAGTTCTCGTAGCTGGCAATGAAAAGAGATTCCCTCTCCAAATTCACCTTTCTGGTGTCTAAAAATTAATAGTCCAATTTTCTTATCTTACATAGTTGCTAGTTGCGGTCAGTTCATTGACTTTACTTTGAATTAAAATAAAATGTTTGCTATTTTATTGTATTTTCTTGATGCAGTTCTAAATTTCGCAATCTACAAGTTTTGTGAGCATTACATACGTAAGGAATCATAATCAATTGTCGTTTTAAATTAATCGACTAATTTTAGTTAGAATAAGCAAGTATCGAGTTTGAAGTTAGTTAAGGGTGTTTTTTTTGTTTCACAAAATTGCGGACATTTATACTTTTTCATAACACAGAAAAATTTTACTTTTGAAGTTTACTGAGAACTCAAAGTTCTTTTACAGTTTTGTGACGTTGCGGTTTTAAAATTTGTGTACCACATAAATTCTTACTTAGTAATATCTATTAAATAGATTTTTTGTATAAACGTCCTAGTTTTTGGTGTTTTTTAAAAATAATTATTTTCATCGGACTTCTTGTCTTCGTTTCCATCATTGTCCGTACTGGCACAAAAACCCACGATTTGTTTCAACAGGCCCGGGTTCATTATCAGCGGTGACCTTTAAGTATTTAAGTTTTGGTTTAAGTAACTATGTGAACAAAACCGAAATTAAAAAGGGCTTTAACTCTAATGTTGTAAATTATAAACTGTTGCAAAGTGTATCCGTAATTACTTGCATATTAACTTTCGGTGAGATTTGAATTTATTGAATTGACATTTTGTGCTTATCTTAAGATAATGCAAGATTTAGTAATGGACATACCGATTTCTTTTCATTTGTTAGAACGCATAAAACATTTAATTTTTTTAAACAAAAATAAGCGATCACGTGAGGAATTTTATTTTGGTGTAATATGTTAACTTTTAACAGGTTTGTGACGGTATTTTCTTAAAGTAAGTCAACTGGATAGGCTTTTAGTGAACAAAGGCTAAAGCTATTTAACGTCGTGACCTTGTTTGGTGCCTTCCCGACTTTGACTAATTTATCGATTGTTATTGGCGGTTTTGCAACAATTTAATACGACTTTACCACTTCAGAAAGACAAATCATCTTGTGACCCACTTCGCTCACTAAGCTATTGAGCAACTTCTATTTATGTTACAGCAGAAGTAAACTGCTGTTCTGTCCACACGACAACGCTTGGAACTATGTGTTGAAAATAATGGACGTCAATTTGAATATCTTTGACGTCACTAGAGTAATTAAAAATTGGTTGCTGTTTTTATTAAATTAACTCTTTTCAGGACCAAACTTACGATAAAAGGAAAATCTACAGTAGATTATATTGTATTTCTTTGATTTGTATACACTGAGAAAAAACTTAACTATATTGAATAATATGAGGGTGGCGCTCTTTAATACCATTTGTTTCGTGTACGGCATGATTTTGCCTCAAAAAAAACGAATGAAGATATCGAAGTGCGGTTTTTAGTGAACCATACCATTTTTCTGCCTTTTTTAGTAGAATTAATAATTTATACCTTGGCATTTAAACTTTCCAAGAAAATAAAAAAAAAAGAATTTGCGGACTATCTTCACTCTAGGCTAATAGACTTTGGAACAAACGGTGGTTGTGAAGCCATTGTTTATGCTACTAAATTATTCTTTGATATTAAAAAAGAAATTTAAAGGTTTTATTGATAAAAAATTTCAAAAACGTTTTCAATTGTATTGACCGTGACTCATAGAACTTATAACTTCTTTTACCAGTCCTATTCTTCTCCTCCAACTAATTTATTTTATAATGGGTACATCATTCAGTCACAAGTAGGTGCACAGCAAGAGTTTGTTTGATACCGTTTGTTTCATACCGTTGGGATTTACGAAGATATATTGAAAAATTCTTAGCCTACTATAGAACCAAACAAAATTTCAATGTCAAAATATTTTATTACTCAACATATTCTCCTCTTAATTGGATACATTTATTACAGCGAACCTGCAACTTCTCTAGACCTTTAAAAAAAAATGTTTCTTCTTGTTCTGCAAACCAGACCTCCACAGCTTCTATTACCTTCTTGTTGGAAGAAAATGTACGACTTTTAAACTTTTTTTCAGTTGAGGAAAGAAGTGATAGTCGGACGGAACCAAATCGGATGAATAAGGGGGGTGTTCTAGTAATTCAAACCCTAAATCACGAATTTTTGCATGGCAACATGAGATTTGTGTGCAGGCGCGTTGTCCTGCAAAAACACAACACCTTTGGATAGCTTTCCGCGTCTTTTCTTTTCCGTAGAGTAGTCAGTAATGTCGAATAGTAATCCCAGTTATTGTTCTACTCTTATCCAAAAAATCAATCATGATTACTCCATGGCAATCCCAAAAAACTGAAGCAAGAACTTTTCCAGCAGATTTTTGGACACGAAACTTCTTAGGTCTTGGAGAACCAGAGTGTCGCCATTCCATCGATTGTTGCTTTGTTTCTGGATCGTAGAAATGTACCCAAGTCTCATCCATAGTAACAATTCGGTTTAAGAAGTCTACATCGTTTTCAAATCGAGCACAGATCGAACGCGATGCTTCTACCCTTGCACGCTTTTGGTCAACATTCAAACATTTGGGGATCCATTTTGCAGCAATTTTTCTCATGTCCAAATTGACGTGAACCATATGATGAACGCGTTCGTATGAAATATTCAGTGCTTCAGATATCCGTTTTAGCCCAATTCGACGGTCTGATAAAATCATGTCATGAACTGCATCGATATTTTCGGGGACTGACACAGAAACTGGCCTTCCCGATCGGTCATCATCTTCAATGGAAAATTTACCTCTTTTGAAACTTGCATTCCAATTTTTGACGGTCGCATACGAAGGACATTGATCACCAAGGGTATTAAGCATATCTTCGTAAATCTGCTTACTTCTTAACCCTTTTAAATACAGGTATTTGGTGATGGCTCGATACTCCAATTTTTCGATTTTCACAATTTCGGTGGACATCTTTTTTCATTTAATTTATTGCGTGACTCTGGTTTACTTTTTTGATGTCAAACTTTACACTGACACTTCTAATAAGTTATTGTTCGTTGCTATGGTAACGCAATATTTTGTTTATCCAAGGAACTAGTCTAGGCTAACTAGATATCAATACATCCTTGTAGGTTGACTATCCAACTTATTGTAGAGTGTTTGATGTCCGAGTTACGCTTATTTTATCTTTTTGCGTTCATCTAGAGTCCGTTTTATTAGACTTTAAGAAAATGATTTCAAATCCCAAGACTTTGGGTCTGGAAATTAATGTTTTTAATTGTGGGTCTTTCTTCTGCTCCGAAAATAATTCTAAAAATTGAATGATTTTTTCCTTGGGATACAAACTGTATGTAAAGAGAATCTTAGTTTTCTTGGCTCCTCATTGACTCTAGAAGTGGGAAAGAAAGTATTTAAAGAGAAATTCAAAAACATGGAAGTGGTTTTAAGCTTTCTTAAAGATTTAAGATCTCACATGGTTTATTTCTTATTTAAGCATTGTTTTGCTGTGCCAAGATGGTTCTGTCTATTGCGCACATCACCTTTTTGGTTATTTCCTGACATTATCAGGAGATTGAGCTATGACTTCAAGACATCTATAGAATGCATCTCAAACTCACATTTTACTAAAAATAAATGAAAACTTGTACTGACATTTGTGGTTTTTGTGAATAGCTGTTTTGGTCTTATTTCTGATATGTATCGTATTTTTCAGGATAAGACTCAAGTCTCTTTATAGACATGCTGAAAATGTATGGAAGATGGCTAAATATCTTGCCCGCTAGAAATCTTGCCGTTTTTAGGATTTCAGTCTTACCGAGATTTGATTTAAAGATTTTCCGATTTTATGAAGGTATTTTGAAGGCCAACGAAGATGGCTTACATTTATCATTAAATGAATTTGTGAAACAAGCCTTAACTTCAGCACACATTCCGTCAAGGTTGGAACCTCCTGGAATTTTTATAGATGACGGGAAACCGCCTGATGGCGTAAGTTTAATTCCCTGGTGTAAGGGAGGATGTTAATTATGAGATGCAACTTACGGGAATACTAAACAGATAAGAGAAATATTCAACATTATAGGAAAATAAGTGAATGTTATATCTTCTACCCGCTAAGTATAGAGACCATAGGTCCATGGGGAGAAGCTATGCATTCGTTTGTGAATGCTACTTACATCAAGAAGACTATTCCCTCTTCATTACCTTTAGATGGAATCTTTTTTCTATAATTATGTAAATTGGTAAATTTTGTTCTTTTGTTTGAAATAATGATAGCCTTGCATAATGTGAACAAATCAAGGGTTTATTTACCAGTTTTCTCCACCCTTACTATTATAGATACAAAAAAAATCTTAGTATGTAAAAAATGTAAAATTGCATTTTTAAAATTGTACCCCATGCGCCCTTTCGCGTCGCTTTTAGAAATTTCAAATCAATTTCAGCAATTTCTCTTGGTCATTTTCACTAAAACATATTTTTTTTCAGATATTGTCGGACGAATAGTGTCTGAGGATGTCTGTTGTCCTCGCTTATTTAGCTACTCTTTAGAATTGCACGTTAATTAATTTTTTTATTGAGACCGAATATTGTTATAAGTTCATGATTACAATTAATTGTGCTTTTTTTTATTTATAGACTTCCGGGTCAAGTGATTAGATACATTAATCTCAAGTTACATCAACGTCTTATTTATTTTTAAAAATTAAGACTAATCAAAATTTCGACATCCGTCATCTTCATTCTTATATCGTATAAATTTAAATCAAGTAATTGTTTGTAGTAAAAATTTTATACTAACAAGTCATTTGTCAGATTGTAGAAAACATCCCATTTTTTTTTGTTGCAAAGTCGATTATTTTATTTTGTTCAAAATAAATGTAATTCAAAAATGTACTAATGCAAAATACTTAAATAATGGACATCATATTTATTTACACTTGGGCGTAATTAACTGCCTAGAATAGTTATTTATGTAACAAGGACAAAAAAATGCACTTTTGTGTACGAGACTAAATTTGCTGGCCGAGGCGTCAGCCGAGGCAAGCTAACAGGCGCGGTTATTATAAAGCACTTTTTTCCGAGGTACATTTTAATTTTTTCCGTTGACCTTAAATTAATTAATTTTCTATTTATTACCGTTTACTGAAAACAAAATGTTTAGTAATTTTAAACAAAAATTTTACGTTTGTTCTGATTTTACTGTACCTAATGTTCACTTCACCGTTCAGTATTGTAACATTTGTGTCAAAATTTATTAAAGGAAATAAAAGCTTTCCGCGTTCGAATATTGTACCGATAAAGCATTTGTTTACAACATTCACATAATTTTTATAAGAGCACTTGATTATGATAGGTAATAGGTAAAACATGTACTTTTTTATAATTTATTAAAATAATAAAAATTATATTTAGGTAGTGTTATTTTGAAGTATATTTAAAAATGTAGTTATAGTTGGAAGCCTACCCTCAAAATGAATGCATTTCTTTAATTGTTTATGATCAAAGATGTAATGAAGTTTCTCCTATTAAACACATTAAAGTCGATTCTTACTAATTGGACATATAATAGTTATAAGACTGAGTTTGTACCGTGGTCAGACTTATAATCATTTTATATTCAATAAAAATATTGCCTGACCGTAAGAAAGTATGCAAACGTAGTTTTTGATTCACTCCGAAAATGTTTCAAAAAATGTAATAATCTTCTTTCAGCTTATTGAAAACTGTGAAATTCACCTTGTTTTTGTGTACGAATAAATCTTGAACCCAGTAATGTTGATGGCTTATATGATTCTATTTTTGTTTTTTCCTGCGACAGAATCAATATTCAAATGATTTTTCACAAGTAATTACTGTTCTTGTGTTTTCCATTAGCATTATTACTTATTTACATCAATCAAATACAGTAATAGAAAGGTACCCATAATTAACTCACTTCTACTGTAGGTTTTTGTATTTTATGATCGTGAAAATTTTGTATCGGAACTCCGCTTCTGTATCAAAATGTTACCTAATAAAATTGTCTAAAGCAATCTCAAGTCGTATGAATTCTGTCTTACCTTATAAATGAATAACTTTAAAGAAGTTAAAGTGTTACATATTGAAAACAATGTATCGAGTATTGTGAGATTACAACCAGGCTCTTCTATATGCTTTGCACATTGTAGAAACTATAAACAATTTATTAATATCATTTCAAAGCACTTAAAATCATTTACTTGTAATTTGAACAACAAATTGTTTTTGTTCAAAGTTGTGTGGGATTGAGAAATTGAGGTTATAAATGGAAGTAAACAAACAATATTCTGCAGTATCTAAAATGTTTCAGTATGTACCTAAAGTACTGTAATATCCTATGTAGTCACTAAATTCATCCTTTCTTAAAAATGGGTTTTCATACCGGTTACTTCGACTTTATTTAATTTGACATAAAATAATAATTGACATTGACAGATGTTTGCGGACGAAAAGTATTTGTAGACGAAAAGTGTTTGCGGACGAAAAGTATTACATTTAAAAAAGTGTTACTTTATGATTATTCAGGGAGTACGTAAAACTCAATCTTATAATGAGGTCGACGGAAAAATTATTTTCAGACCTTATTTATTTTTATATTGCCAACGTAAAAATCCAAATGAGGTTCTCGCACTCTGCTCGAAAAAAGGTTTCCGTTTTAGAGAGGTAGAAAAATGGCGATAAAGTAAAGTTTACCTTTTTATAAACGAAACTGTATGTTATTGTTACACCACACGTGACTTCTGCGTAACCGTTGTGTGATGATAACTTGTCTATTTTAAAAATAAATGTTTGAATAAATTAATGTCACTAAGTATCAATTTGAACATTATTTACGTTTTCCTTTAATTACGTTAATGATAATATTCTATAATATTCTACTAATCGCCCGAGACAAAATTTCTTTTCTGATAACAATTGTGATTTGAACTCAACATTTGAAACTTAAAACACACAGAAAAAAAAGAAGAAAACTATTGGTGTATTGTTGGTTGCTTTAAAAAGGATCATTTAATATGTCACTGTTTGTACATGCATTCATTGATACAGGTCAACTTTATAACAGTAAATTAATTATACCAACTGATATCTACACAATTATATTCATTTTAAAAATTGGATTAATAAACAAAAAAGCTTGATAAGAATAAAAATACGTTCAAACAAATACGAGCATTTTAATAAATTGTTTAAAGTAATCACCTTGAATATAAATTTAAACCACCACGTAATTTATAACTTTCAAGTAGGTTTTTGAAGAAGATTAATTATTCTTTAATGTTTTATGCAACTACTTTAAAAAATATTTTTGTTTATCGAATTAAATTATTTAAATTAATATCTACTAGATTTATTTACTTACAGTATTTTGGCGCAGCGGTGCGAATATCTGAAAGCAAAAGTTAATATTAGAACACGTTAGAAGCAGCACTAAAATATTTATTGGGATTTTTGTAAACTAATTTAATCTAGTAACTGTAATTTAAATTTAGTAGATGTTACAATTTTACAAGAATTGTAATTAAAGTTAAAGATTGTAATTTAATTTTGCAAAGCACACCGAAGCATTGTTCAAGTAATAATAGAAAAGATCTTGTCGTAAGATTCCACTCAGATCCTTAAGTAGCAATGTTTTACAATATGTTGTAGTAATCAATATCGGAAATATGAGAAATACACCCTGACTAAGCTTAGATAAATTAAAAAGTTGACAACAAAATTTTTATTACTCATATAAATAGTTTAAAAATTTTATGAAAGATGAAATATTTAGTTTTCTACAATATGAATGATGAAGCCATAACTTTATGGTCATTAAAAGTCGTATTGTCGAGTTTTGCTTGAGAGTATGCGGAAAGCTCATGCATTTTCCGGTTTCCTATTTTCAGGACTGAGAAGAATTTTTTTATTTTTATTGAGAAAAGACCTTGAACAATAAAATTTTATATTCTCTAATTTTTTTTACTTTTAGTCGGATACGTTATTTATTTACCATTTATTATTTTAACCATAACTGTCTCATAAACATTAAAACAAAGTAAATTGTAATTTAGTCAGCACGTCCCAAAAAGATTTTTAAAGTATCAGCTTTAATATCCGTTTTAAAACTATTATTATTTTTTGGAGATTTAAAAGAAAATCGCATTTTGAACCTAATGAAAACTTTGCATTTTGTCACTGTGATCATAGCTAAAGAAAAATATTTCCGGAAAAAATTGATAGTATTGGGTTAGTAAGTAACGACATTGTTAAACTTTTGTCTGTGTTAAATTTCTTTATTTATTTTATCAATTTTAATATTTAGTTGGTATAATAAATTTGACAATTAATAATAAGTAATAACTCCAATTAATATAATAAGAATTATAAGGTGTGTTCCTTCTAGGTGGAAGTCAAAAAAAAATGACGACGTTTTGCCAAACTTGCGAAGGTTTTATTAAGGATAATTAAAATTTAAAAAAAATAAAATAAAGCTTAGTTTTGTTACTATGACTTCTATCGGTTTATTAATTACAACTACCATTGACAAAGCCCTTGCAAGTTTGGGCAAAATGTCGGCATTTATGTAGCACCGACTGCGTTCAAAGTGCAGTTGTTCATCAGTGCTCACTTGAATATGTATAGTGCGTGTGAGTAAAAATTTCAGTATTGGTAAATTTTGTTTTTGCGCCAGAAACGCTAAAGGTGACTTTTGCAGTTATATAATCTTAATGTGTATTAATCAGGGATTGCTGTCATATAATAGGATTATAGGGAAAAAATATTGCAGAATTAGTTATTGGCAAATTATACAAAATGGTGGTTTTAGGGTACAGTGGTCATAGAAATGTCGGAAACAGTGGTTACCATTAAACGAAGTAAAATTTTGGGTAACCACTGTGCTCCATATATGAAATAATGTCATGGTAGAATAAAATAAACCCAATTCGGTGTAACTGATAAGGAGTCGATTATGTATGGCGTGAAGCTAGTGTTGAGTGATAGCTGATCGATTAAAGGAACAGCAATTATGTATAACGTACTTAGAACCACCGTAACTAGGTATGGTAAAAAGTGTAGAGAAGTGGATGTAAAATGATAAACAGCTACTTAGACCTGCCGTTGATGTCTCTCAATTATAACGTCCGACAAGTTTTCAGCACTACAGAAGAACAAACTGTTGACTCCGCAATCAGCAAAGCAGTTAGCTATAAATTTGCTAACGCAAAAAGTGAAGCAAATTTCAGTATGTTGGGAAAAAACAAAACGGCTGGAAAAGATTGGCTGACTGCTTTTGTAAAGCGCCAGAGAATTTATCTCTAAGATAGTCAGAGTCGACATCAATAGCAAGAGTTTCAATAGAGTAGTTGTTGACCAATTTTTTTCCAATGTGGAAGCATTACTGAAAAAAATATATGTTTGGTCCATAAGTGATTTTTAATATGGATGAAACTGAAATGACTAAAGTGCAAAACCCAGGACAGTCATAGCGCCAAAAGTTTTAAAACAAGTGAATCAACTAATATCAGTGAAAAGAAGCAGTTTTGTTATTGTTATAGGAGCAACAAATGCAATTTCCTGTTTCATAAGTTTATTTTTAGGAAAATATGTTAACAAGTGCTCCAGTATGTACTGGCTGGACTTCTAGTGAAATGTCTATTGACTGACTGTTCTACTAATCATGGACAATCACAAAACGCATGTTTCTCTTACAGCCATTAAATTGCATATCCAAAACTTTTTAATCCAAATATAATATCTAGTTTTTGATGTACAAAAATATTCCCTTTTAATAGACATATTTTTTGAAGATTATGAATATATGCCTCCTGATGTGACAGATATTCCTGTTACCCAAAACAAACTGCATGATACAGTATCATGCTCATCTACTCCAGCACACAGAACGCACTACCCCTTGACAACATACAGATTGCAACAATAAGACCATACCCAAAATGTTATTGATCTTCAGTCAACAAAAATAGAAAACCCTGCCAAAAAAAAAACATACCACATTTTTAACTGACGCTCCGGTGTTAAAGCAATTGAAGAACAGTACAATCTCAGAAAACAATAAAAAATCAACGCAGCGAAGAGAAAAATCGGCCATCAAGATGATAATGAATCAAGAAAAACTAAAAAGACAAATAAATCAAAGATATCTGATAAAACAGGCAATAGTGATACTGATGCTCAGGTTAAACTGAGAGACCATGACAATAGCGACCGTCCAGAAGAATTTGAGTTTAAAGACAATTTTGATTTGGACGATATACAAGAAGATAGCTATGTCCTTGGGAAGTTTCCAACCAAAAATACTATCAAATATTATATTGGAAATATTGTGGCAGTTAACCGTAATACAGAATCACTGTAAATTTTTTAAGAAAACACAATTACCATTTCACTTTACGAGCTGTAAGACATGAATTGGTTGTTGACATTAAAGATATTATGTGTAAACTTCCAAGTCCCCAACAACTAACGGAATCTTTATATCCAAAAACTTGGTACATTTTAGCATAAATCTATGCAATTCTAATGTATGTTGATATTTCAATTCAACTTGTTACGTTATGCTTCATTACTTACTTCAGTTCAAGATTTATGTTATTTGGTTTATTTACAAATCAATCTATTTTTTATTATTTATGTATTTTTATAGAGGATTTTATGTTGTGACCACTGTACTGTTGACTTATGGCCAGTGGGGCACAGTGAGCCTAAATTTGAAGGTAAAATAAACCTTATTTTCTCTATTATTATTCATTTGTTCTTTTTGTAAATTTATTACAGTCTAAATAAAAGCCAGCAGCTCACTTCCCCAGTCATAGATTTGCTGAAAAATTATATCAACTGATTTTTTTCTGAAAATGTAACCACTGTGTCCCGCTTTATCCAATACGGTACATATAGAAAGAAAGTAGGGTCTAATTGTTTAGAAGAATTTAATTATTTAGTATTTCGTCGTTGTTGATATTAAGTGAATTTCTTATTATGAACGTCATTCTATTTAAAAAAATAGCGAAACGGCTGGCGGCAAAAAATTTGATGACAAATCCACGATGCCAAAAAGACGAAGGCATAACGTCCTAGATCCATTGCTTGGTATTGCTGTAATTGTCGAATTTTTTTCTATAAAAATAAAACTATAAAATTAAGTCAGTGTTGAAAACGTGACCTGCAGCTCTGTTAGTCGACAAGGGATCGTGGGTGTACTTACGAGTAATTAGATCAAAAACTTTCACACTAAAAAAGAGCTTAATAATAGGGCGCCACTTAGTAAAACGTGCAGTAAATCTTCTAGAGGAACTAGAATCTCCAAAACACAAAAATAAATCGTAAGATCGTAGAGATATAGTTTTTGCAGAACGATTACACCTTAAGAACAACGAAAACATTTTTAAAAAATAGACAATAATATGGTGTAGCTAAAAGCACAATGCAAATTATTAAAATTGTGGTTAAATAAAACGATTTGTTCTCATAAGAAAAAGGCAAAACTGCGCGGAATATTAATTAGCCGCACTGATAACTACGCCACTGGAAACGGGCGTGGACGCAGTATAAATTTATAACACCAATACGTGTGGTACCGGTACCCGACAGTAAATCTAAAGTAGTACAAAGGGTATTTTGAAAGATCTTTCAAAATTACATCAATCAATTAACAACGCGCAAAAGTTAAGTTGTTAAATTCACGTCGGTATTTTGACACTATCACGCGTAAAATATGAATGTAATAGAGAAAGCATGCAATGTTTTCTACTTAGCTCAATTGTTTGTAGACTTCGATCAGATGTACGTATGTTCGGCAGCTGCTAATATATTCCAGGACAGCCAAAGAGTACTGTTGTAGAGAAAAAGGAACTAGATGTTGAGGAGGTATGTATGGCCAGAACCCCTCCAAAAAATAAACTAAAAATTCTTGGCAGCGACGGAAACGGAGACTAATTTTATAGCGATCGGGTTCTAGGAAATGATCAGATTGATTGGTAAATTACTATAGTTTAAGACCTAGCTTTTTAAATAATTATTTAATTGTTTTTATCCATATCCCGAAGAGTGTTCTGCAACGTGTTAAAAAATGACGGTAAAGTAGAGATTTCACAAAAGTAGAAATACAACAAGAAATGGTACATACGACGTCGAAAAATGCCGCGTGTTTTTCCCTCAGTTTAATGGAAACTTTTTCTTGGGGTTTTATAACTAGTAGTAGTTAATTACTAAATCTGCATTCCGCTAGTGTTAAATTTTGGAAGTACGACACTTTCGTATGTCAACGTTTAGGTAAAGAAAGTAGAGTTGTAAACTCCCTATATAACATTCGTATTGTTGCTATAGGAATTCACGGACGTAACCATAATTGCCTAAACTACATGCAAATGTTTTACGACGCTAAAAATTGAATTCCAATTAATAACAAAAAAGGATCGTCGCAACGTAAACAACCTTTCGTTTATTATTTAGTAACTATGTTTCTGGCCAGCGTAAGTGAATTTGATGATGAGTTGATAAACACCCTCATTCAACTAATTAGTGGTTCAAAATGCGATTTTCTGATCAAATATCCCTCTTGCATTAGTTAATTTTCTGAAAATTTTGTTTTTGTGCTTTGTTGGCAATGCAATCGCACCCATCTCGGACTCATACGATTGATCATTGACAGCAACGACTTCAAAAAAAAAAATTTCACAGAGAATCAATGCATTCGGGATGCTATAGCTAAAAATAATGAAATTCTAAGCTTGCAAAAGAAAATCATCAATCTTTCACTACGGTATTATTAAGTACTTTCAGTTACCTACACCCTATAAATTTAATAACAGTTTTTAGTTTTGTTTTGCCATCCATTTTTTGTTAATTAGTTGCTTGTATTTCTACTTGATTTTAAAAACTTATTTTTTAATCAATATTTAATTAACTGAAGTAGATATGTTTAGTATTTTAAATAAAATTTATTATAGTCACTACAATAAATTAGTACCAAACGACGTATGCATTGAAGTTAAAGATAATAAATAAAGAACCAGAATAGAAATTCTTTAGCACTCGAAATTCTAGAACAACTATTGTCCTTCTCAAAAGAATGTTATTATTATTATTATTATTATTCACAAGTTCTTTGTATATTTCCATTATGTGCGGTCTAAATGGAATTTCAATGAACCGACTTTTCTTTTTGCAATAAGCAAACAAAATAAATTAGATGACGTCGTTAGCATTCTTACGTGATTTTATTTGTCTATGGTCAATGAACGTTTTATTTTCTAAAGTGTTTTAAACATACTTAATTAATTTAATTTATTTATTATAATTACTTACGATATATTTTTATAGATATGTATGTGTATGAATTTCAATGGTTTTGAGTAATAATTAGTAGCTAATTACTTTTTCTGTAATATAATTACAGACTGTGTATATAGTACACATATAAGAACGGATCGAAAGCAATTAACTTCTTATCTTAGTAGGGTTAAATCACTGCTCTTGAAAAACGGCCAGGAAATACTTTTAAGCATCAGCGGAAATAATAAAACATTAGTGATTAGTGTTATCGAGCTTTTTTAATTATACCAATCTGTAACTTGTTAATTGAAAGATGCCCAAACTTCATGCATACATAAATGTACGGTTGCGTGGTAAATGCCAATGTTTTTTTAAAAGTAGAAACTAATGGATTTATTATTAAAAATAAGAATAATAAATTTAATTATAAGTGGAGACAAAGTTTTCTTATTATTATTATTATACCCCGATTCAAACATAATTTGATATGATCCTTATGATGTCATATAGTTTTTGGTTTCATCAACAAAACAAAATTTTTATCGTTTGTTACTAAAGTTGATCCTTGTCCTATAAATGTTATTTCTCACTTCCTCTTCTTTTTCATCACTCGAACTGTCCATTCTGACACAATACCGGACGTATTTCAGGGTGAACAGGACTATTTTTCAACAAACAAACAAAATCGTGGGGTAAACTACCCTCCCTAGAGAAAACAGTACATTATGCAAAAATTTTTCAAATTTCACTTTTGTGACACAAAAAGTCTTCCTTCACTACGTATTTTTTATCTTACAATTTCTACCTTGCAATACTTCACCGGTTCACCTTTGGTGAATCGGTGCATGGTGAAAGGTGTAGGTTGAAACGTTAGGCATGCAAATTTTTGCTGAAAAGCGTTATGAAGTGCACCGGTTGTATAGGCAACCTTTCATCTTACGGTGCAATAACGCGTACATGATTGGTTTTAAAATTTCCCGCTTCAAATCAACTTCGATTGTTATTTGATTTAAGAATTTTCTTTCCTAATCAATATAGGTCAATTTCGATTTCCGTTATTTATCTTCTTGCGGGTGACACCATTTTCGTTACGAAAAACCTTGCTGCGTTTTTTCAGATTATTCTTGTGCTATCGGGAATTATTGGACCCACCGTAACTCGATACCCGAACACTATTGTATAAAGAAAATATCAGAATTCCAAAATAAATCATTAGCCCACCGATTGTAGATTTTTTTTCTTTATCGGTACACGGTTGCGGGTGGATCCATTTGGAATGTGTTGTCCATGTACAATTGCAATCACATTGGAACATAGAACTCTATGGTTAAAATCAATCCACTGATGTAACTCATTTGTTGAATATTTCTGTAGATTAAACAAAAGTTCTTGTATTACCAACTATAGGTTATAATGAATCATTGAGGTACCGTTGCATATGCGTTTGAACTACTTGCGTTTTAAAACTATCGTTTTAATTTATTTGAAATTTGTCGGATCACTTAAATTTTTGTGTGATATTACTACTGTGATCATCGTGAATTGTTTCTTATCTTAAATTTTAGATGAATAAAACGTGTTATTTGTGAGCTGAGTTTTTTGTCTTATTAATCTGAGTTATATTGATTTGATTTCTTTCGTGCAATATAGAATGGTTACATAAGCCTCTGTTAATATCGAAGGGTAGTTTTGCGCAATACTTGTTTTAATTGTCGATGAAATCCTTTCAGTAAACCATTGCTTAAAGAGTCGTAAGGTGTTTTGTTGCATGCCAGTAATGGTTAGTAGTTCATAAAACTGTGTACTATCAAATTGTGACCCTCTATCTGTGGTTACGGTTGAAACAATTCCCTAACAAGCTATCAATGTGTTACAAAATTTTTTTGCAGTAGTATCCCGCATTGATGCAGCTTTCTCCCAACGACTAAAACTGTCAACCATTTATAACAGATTGTCCTTCGCTTTTTGTAAGTGGTCGAATTATGTCCAGGCCGCTTATTTTGTTGCGTTAACATAAGATACAATGCTTTACAAATGTTGCTACACTCTGCTACGTATATTCGGCCAGAAGTATTTGCAAATTAGTGATTTTGTCGTTGATTTGATTTTAGAATGGGCGAGATTGACAGTCCCTATTATGTTGCCCCGGTAATGATTTGGTATGTATATGCGATTTCTTTGTTCGGTGCATTTATACCGAAGTCCCTTTTTAGAGTTTAATACTGAGAGTTTTCTGTAATTATATTTGCAGATTTGTCTTAGTGCTTGTAGTTCTTCATCTTCTGTCTCTGCCAATAAAGCCACGTAGATTTGGGAACTTGCATGAATGCGGGACATATAATCTGTGACTAGATTGTCCAATGTATACAATGTTTGTGGTGTGAAATAATAACACTATTCTGGACTATTGTCTATATTTTATTTTAATAGAATATACACAACGTTTCAATTGCTATTGAATCTGCAATCGTCTTCAGGTGGATACTAACAAACTTAAAGACTACTGTAACTTATATACTAATACAAAGTTACCCATTTAAAACTTAGACAAATTAAAAGATCGTATACGCACTGCATGTAATCAAAAGAATCCACAATTTCATCAAAATTCTTTATGTTGCTTTCAAGACCGCTTAGCTTATTGTCTCGAAAGGCAAGGTAGACATTTTGAGTATTTATTAGGTCATTAAAGCAATGAATATTTATTAAATATTGTTAAAGTTCATTGATAAAATGTTAATTTACTAACCTTGTTTTCATTAGTTATTTGTTTGCGTTAATAAATTATTGTTTGTTGGTGATTTGCGTTAATAATAATTAATAATTAGTTCTAGATAAAAAAAATCAAATAATTCTAACCAAACTTGTGCAGATTTGTGCAAGTATAATGTGCTGGTTGCCTATATAGCACCAATAATTTGATTTTTTTTTCATTTAAAAGTACATATACGGTAAATGTGCAACTAAGAAAGAAGAACCCGGTATATGTTTATATATGTATACAAGTTTAGATGAATAGCGCACGTTCTGATACTAAACTTGAATCAAAGTTAAAAGTTAAGAAACTGGAAAAATTCGTGAAGAAGTATATAATTTGTCAAGGTTTTGACGCTTAATTAAATTTAATTGGTCATTATATATCTAATAGTTTATGTAACTATTTCTATTCAATTGCCTTCTGACGCTTATTCGTTACAAACATTTAGCAGTAAAACACGAAATTCCAAAAAAAAATGCTTTTGACTGACTCATCATGCGGTTGAAAATTTTATAA
This sequence comes from Abscondita cerata, assembly GCA_030710515.1. Classification (NCBI taxonomy): domain Eukaryota; kingdom Metazoa; phylum Arthropoda; class Insecta; order Coleoptera; family Lampyridae; genus Abscondita; species Abscondita cerata. The sequence goes on from JALBCR010002253.1 coordinate 263,675, forward strand.
TAGACATTTAATTATATTTTATTAAATTATTAAATTGTTTTTACTTACCACAATTTCAAAGTGGAAATGTTAAAAGAATGTTGAAATGTTGGCGCGTATTTTATTAAAGTACTTCATTTTCGATCAATATAATAGTTTTCTCGATATAGCGATGTAAACAAAAATTGTTTTAAAAAATCATGAAATTTTAACCCCTTCAAACCGAGTAAAACAAATTTAAAAATTTTTATTTCTACTAGGTAGGCTAAAAGAAATCACCCTATTGGAAGATGCTCTCAAATGGCCGCCAATGTCAAATCAGTTTTGACATTTGTATACATTCCCCAAGAACGGGAAATAATCGTGGCTATTTTTTTGTGTAACAATTCGTCTGTGGTGTTGGCGCAGCACGAATTCCGTCGCCGATTTCCCGGCCGTCCGACACCAACTGCGCAAGCAATGCGCCGTTTGGCCACCAATCTTAAAGAGGCGTTGCCAAGAGTGGCCGGACCCGGAGCGTCCCTTCTACCGAGAATATCGCCGCTGTTGCCGAGGATGTTGAGCTGTCACCGGAAACATCCACGAGACGCCGTGCCACGCAATTAGCCATCAACCGCACGTCTTTAAGGCGAATTTTGGTAAAAGGCCTGCGCATGTTCCCGTACAAAGTTCAGTCCGTGCATCAGCTGTTGTCTGCCGACCGCCAAACGCGCGTAACCAACGCTTAAGCCATCCTCAATCTTAAGGAAGAAGTGGATGATTTTTCGACCAAAATCATAATGAGCGATGAGGCTCATTACCACCTCAGCGGGTACGTGAGCAAGCAAAACTATCGCTTCTGGGGCACCGAGTGATGCACGAGGAGCCATTACACGCACTCAAAGTGACTGCATGGTGCGCTGTTTACGTTGGAGGACTCATCAGACCATTTTTTTAAAACGCCTCTGGCCAAACGACAACAATGAACGGTGCGCGCTATAGAGTTATGTTGACCAAGTTTTTTCTGCCGTAATTGGACGAATTAAGACTGCAGGATATGTGGTTCCAACAAGACGGAGTAACGGTACACACTGCGCGAGCTACAACCGATATTTTGAAGACGGCGTTCCCGGGTCGCCTCATCTTTTGTTTTGGCGATTTGCACTGGCCTGCAAGATTGCCCGATTTAACCGTTCCAGACTTTTTCTTGTGGGGTTTTTAGAAGTCCCGTGTTTACGTGATTAAGCCCGAGACTCTGGAAGCCCTCTAGGACAACATTCGACACGAGTGCGAGAATCTGTCGCCCGAAGTTCTCGCTGAAGTGATGAAAAATGCCATAACATGGGCCCGTATGGCAATCAATTGTGACGGCGCCCATTTGGCCGATATCATCGGCTGACTTCGGATGACTTCTTTTGGTTCACTTTGTATAAGCGCCAATGTATTGTTAATCTTTTATTATTTTTTAAAATACATAAATCGTACAGATAAAAAACTAAAATTTTTGCAACATCTAGGTTTTATTTAGAAATTTCTGTTAATGTAAGAAAGTCGAAAATTTTGAATTAAGGTCTTCTGTATTAGATCACCCTTTGACAAACTAGCACACATTGATTCTTAACTTAAATGTAATAATTTACCGGAAAAATACAGATGTTTACCACAAGATGTATTTTTTGCAAGTTACTGAGCGAAGAGAACTTAATTCATTTCGTATGCCGTATCTGAGATCGTCTAAAAGTATTTAGAATTTAATTGACCAGTCTGTTACGGTCTATTTGTAAACAAACTCTAAAAATATAACAGTGCCTTCTAGCACTGTCTTCTAACCTGCCAGCAGCTCCTCTTAGTCGGAAGTGGTCGTGGGTTTAATGAGAATTGTTTGAAATGAAGGCTTCTAATATGCACGAAAAATTTATAAAGCTCCACCTAAGATTACGTATAAGAGATATCTAGAGCTACTAGGAACTCGTAGACACAGAAACAAACCGTACGTAGATAGAAATATGTATATTATTATAACGACTAGAGTTCAATTAACACACATAGAAACACCTCGACACAACAATAGATAATATCATTTAGAATTAATAGCAAAATATAGTTATAAAATAATAATAATTCACGAGAGCGAGTTAAAGCACGATTAATAATTCGAAGCACAAACACTCCAAATAGGTTAGCGTATTATACACCTTTAACAGTCGTAGCACCGATTTTTTCATGTAAACGATTTACCAAGTTTACGTGGCCAATATTGTTCGTAATGTACTTGACATCAATTACGGAGAGTACCGGACTTTGACCGATTATTTAAATAGTTTCAAAGCGCGCAAAATTAATCAGGTACTTAGAAAGAGCTTTCTAGTTCACAAAATTATCTATACAGCGCAAAAAAGGTACGTTGTTAAACGTATACATAGAACGTGACAAAATTGACGTGGGTGGTCTAAAAAATTCTGACCTAACATAGCTCTAAGAATTTTTATCTTATTTTTCTATAGTCTCCTTGTGACTCTATACACTTCTTCCAGCGATGCTCCTATCTCTTTAATTTGTCCAAATAGTACTTGCCGTTTTTCTCTACAAAATAATTGTTTGCTAAGGTGATTGCTTTCTTATTTGACAAAAATATTTGTCCTCCAAGCGCAGTTTTTAGTAGAGGGAACAGGAAAAAGTTGCTTGGGGTTAGATCTGGTAAATAAGGTAGATGGTCAAGTAGTTCAAACCGTAATTCATGGATTTTTGCTATGGCAGCTGTTGAGGTGTAAAACGAGGCGTTGTCTTAGTGAAACAAGATCTTCTTTTTCTGCAAATGTGTCCATTTATCCACAATTTCGGCCTTCAGCTTGTCAAGTAATGATACGTAGTATGCTCTTGTAATGGTTTTCCCTTTTTGAAGATAATCAATTAGGATAACTCCATGACTATCCCAAAAAAACAGTCGCCATCACTTTCCCAGCCGAAAAACAGATTTTGCTTTTTTTAGAGCCGGTTCCTCCTTTGCAGTCCACTGTTTTGATTGAATTTTTGTTTTAGGCGTATAGTAGTGTTTCCAAGTTTCATCATAATTAATTAATTGGCGTCAAAACTCGGATTTATTGCGCCTAAACTGCGCCGACAGAGCATTGGAAATGTTCATTTGAACACGTTTTTGGTCTAACGTTAGCAAACGCGGCACTCAACGCGCGGACAGCTTTCTCATGTCTAGATTTTGATTTAATATGTGACAAACACGTTCTTTGGACGTTTTCATTGCTTCTACTATCTCTCTCACTTTAATTCGGCGGTCGTCTAACACTATTTGGTGAACTTTAGCCGTGTTATCGTCAGTATTAACAGTTTTTCGACGTCCCAAACGTTCATCATCTCCCAAGCTCTTACGGCTACGTTTTAATTCAGCTGCCCAAAATATCACAGTGGTAAATGACGGTCAAGAGGTTCCGTTCACAGAGTCTAACTCATCTTTAATTTGCGCAGGCGTATTCCCTTTTAAAAACAAATATTTTACGACAGCTCGATTTTCTCTATTTTCACAAAAATAGTCACATCGATTTACTCAAGCGACTGTCAAATAAAATCTGCGCGTCCAAAATGGCTGAAACTTTGATGTGTTGCTGTCAAAAAATGCACATGCTACATTTCCTGACTTTTATTAACAAGTGCTGCTTTTTTCACGTTGAGGTCGGAAACTTTTCAGACCGCCCTCGTATAAATGACATGATAAAAGAATTAACTTAGCTTGTATAAATAGGAAGTTTTTGGTGTTCGACAGTTAATCGGCAGATGTGGCAGATTCTGTATCCAAATCTAATTTTGTATTATTCAATGAAGAAAAAGAAAACCAAAATGGACTCCAATGATACAGTTACTAGACTGCTCACAAAGAACCAGATAACAGGCTTATCTTGCCCTTCTCCTTGACCAGAAGGCGGTCTCAACGTAGATTGAGATTCCAACGTTGATGATAATACCAGACCCACTTCGATATTTTATAATTTTTGGATTATTACCAGCATAACCAGAATTAAAGATCCATTGATTAATTAAAACGGTGTACGTTTGCAGTGACTAGCAGAAGAAGCCAAAGGGGAAAACCCACAAAAAAGAAAAAGTGCCTGCAATTGATAGAACCCGTGATAGCAAATATTTAAAAAAACGGTACTTACACAGGAACAGTAGTCGAAGACTTATTCCTTAATTTTAATGGGATGATTTTCCATGGATATGACAAAGCACATGTCTAATTGTTTAATTTTTAGACAACATTTTTCATGTACACCTTTTCACGACGGTCAGCAAATAGGAAATGAGGTATAACTTTTGCGACCAAACGAAGATAAATCATCGGAACTGGCAATTTCAAGTAACTAAAATCTTCAGAAGATTTTTAATACAAAAATTCATATTTAAACGCATGAGTGTAAACACGATTGTCTATACTGTAGGGAGAAATTGGTATATAAATAAATAGCGTCATAAGTCATCACAATTTATTTGCCAACAAAAACGTTTTCACATTTGTTAATAACTCAATATAATTAACTTTGGCATGTAAGATATACTGTGCGGTGCTCCAAAGAAAAAAATGGAAACAAAAAGAAATTTTTATGAAACGAGTGTATGTAGTTTTTGTTGATAAACCGACCTCTGCATTATTCGGATTTCCTATTTCTTTAAATTTTATTTCATTTGTTTTTAAGCTACATTAGAAATGATATGAATAAATATCATAAAATAAAAATATAAATACAAATATAAATATTCAGTTCTGCTTTGTTATAAAACTGCTTTCTGTGTAAATACGATCTAACGCAAGCACAAAAATAACCTCAATATTATTTTAATCCATTAGCTGGATTATTGTTTTAAGTACTTTAATAATATGTTAATTTTATTACGGTTACTACGCACTTCCGTTCTTGTACAATAAAATTTCCCTAAATTTGTAGCAGCTTTAGAAACTTTGTTTAAAAGTAAATGCTAAACCATACTTTAATTGCGCGATGAAGAGCAATAAACAGTTAGAAATTTAAGATTATAAGCTAGTTTATTATAACTCCGTACCCCATGAAATTGTTTTCTTAAATTTTTCTTTATAAATCGAGCCGACAGAAATTGTATCTCGAAAATATTCCTTAAGTATAAACCCGAGGTTTTTATCTATACCAAAATTTAAAGCGAAACATTTTATTTCCCAATCTTTTTTTTTTATATAAGTACTTTCCATTTATCATTCCTCAATTTCGTTTCGTACATTTTAATGGAAATAAGGAAGTGTACTACGTTTTAAGGATAATGCTTCGACCTGGCCTTTTAACTTCAACCCTCTAAAATGCCCTTTCCGTTCACGTGTCGTGGTGGGAGAATACGACGAAAGAATTATTCAGTTGCTAAAACATTTAAATAACAAAGTGAGCATTTATTAGAAAGTAAAGATTGCTTTTTAGGATTAAATATTTGCATTATCAAAATCGAAAGATATTCTTAAATTGAGAATTTTATTGGTTTGGTTTGAAAATTTATTGAGAAAACTTGTAAACAACTCGTATATAACCAACAAATATATATATGTGAATTGGTTTTACGGGTTTTATTTATACTATATAAAAAGGTTTTATTCCACAAGGAAGAAGTTGTAAATTTCAATCGTGGTTAAATAGTAAATACGCAACGTATTTTGGTGGCAAAGGCGTTAAAGCAACTTTGAAAAGTTATTCAAAAAGCTGCTTGTAGTATATTTATTTACATAATGCTATATACGCGTATTTCTGAATTCATGAATACATAATTTGCCTTATATTGATACTTTTACAAATTGGTTAAATTAAACTTCTTGTGGGTTCGTTTACAGATAAATTAAAAACCTTTAGTCACGTCTTGCAGTATAAAAATTTTTTTAAATTGAACGAAAAATATTTTATTGAATTCTAGAGACGAATTTTGAATTAAATTAAAAATGCGTCCCGTACAGCGTTTTTATCCTTCAGAGTTTTACGGTAGCTTCGTCGAAATGAGCAAGTAGAAGCCATGACAGATGATTACTTAGACTTCTGCTCATTAGCATTTGCACGCTTTAATTTAATTTCATGTTTGTGTTTTAATTAAGGCTCAATTTAATAATTCATGTAGCTTTAAATTCGAGCTTAATTATTTTTCAGTTTGCGTTCAAGTTTTGTTATCTACATAGAGAGTTTACGTATTTTTTATGAATGCAATGTAATATTATTAATTTTAACATACTTAGAATAGGTAGATGTAAAATATTTTATACATTTTTAAACTAATACGCAAAAAATGTTAAATTACAAGTAACCCACTTACGCCTTGAACAACGGCTAGAACTTTAGTTTTATTTTATATAAATGTAAAGCTTAACATTGAGACGAATAATAAAAGAAATAAATTCGCCAATTAAAAAAAATGTCTGTGACACAAAATGTTTGACAAAGTTATCTATAAGAATTTGTAATTTTTTTAACGTGTACAAGAAGTTCTTAGGAATGGATCGGTTTTTTTCTCCCTTTTAGATAATTTATTTTTTTTTTGCCAAGAAAGTACAAGACTTTTGGACCTATTTTGTGGAAGATTCCAGCTTACTTACAAACAACCAGTTGTTCGTTCGCTTAATAAGTTACCTGAATTCTTCCACTAGGGACAAGCTCTAGCACCGTCAACCTAGGTTTATATACATTTTTTTACTATTAGCAGCACTACCCTCTTAAAATGAAAAATAAATCTTGTTTACTAAAATCCATTTAATAAACTCCATAAATTGAAATTTTTGTTGTCATTATTTCGAACATAGTTTGTTGAGTTTGGTAGAGTATTTGTGTGCAAAAATTAGTGAAAAGCAAAGTGAAGATATAGTAATATTTTGAACATTTTGTGAAATGCGCGAAATCGCCACTCAAACAACGAACAATTTACTCCCACAACAATCTAAAGAATTGTATATAAAACGTACAAAGCATTTAAGAATTGGTATAATATTTTAAAAATAACTTAAAATGTATTGTTAACATATTTTCAACATTATGGGACCAGAAAAAAGAATATTTTAAATTAGTGTTCTTTCTAACACGAAAAAATACTCTGTAACGATAATATTTCTTTCGGCGACACTGGAGGTAATATCTGCATTTTATTAACATTTTTTTTATTTTGCCCTAGTAGATAGGCAATTATAGTTGCTTTCGAGCGTTTCGGTGACGGAATCATTTTATTTGATAGTAGGAAAATCGTACTTCTTTAAGTTGGTTACTAGTAAACCACCAAATGAAACGTTTTAATTGTGCCTTGACTTTTAATTTAAGGTAGTTCTATTATTAATCAAATGAGAACGGAAACCAGCCCCATGCCAAGTTATTAATATTGTTGGAGGTTTTATTAATTTCATTCACGTCAACTTCTAATGTGTGAGTACTGTAAAGTAATTTGTCTCATTACGCTTGCTGAATTTAGAGATAACAAAATAATATCAACATTACTGCGGAAGGCCATTTAATATTTATTTACTTGTTGCTGTCCGGCTGTTTGTCCAGTAAAGGTGTTCACGAAAGATAAATTGATTGACCACTGAACTTATCTTTATATCCAACCGAGGACATTTTTACTTTTAACCTATCTGTACTTTTCTTCATTTGTTTTAGAATTAAAACCGACTACTCTTAATTGTAATTTTTAATAAATGAGATAAGTCAAAAGCCTGCATGTTAGTTACTCATTTATTTAAAACGCAATATTCGGACGTAAATTTATCAACATATTTCTTGCGCATTACAATTGATCGATGTGATTTGAAAAATCTTTTGAAAATTAGAATCATGTGCTTGTGCCTATTGTTTACTTAGATTTATCGTCAATTACCGGTACGCAAATTTTATAATTAATGTCAATAAAGCTAGTTTTTTATATTACAAAAACTATTTGGGACAACGCCCTGACGTACTGTGCAGAACGGATATTCTTAAATTTAACATTTGCAATTATTTATTTCAAAAATGACTAGTATTGTGTAGCTTCCTACACGCATTTTTTGTGTATTGTATATATTTGTTTTTGTGTCTATAATTGGTCTAATCGTTTTAAAAAAATTATATCACCACAGTTTAACGGTTTCTTTTGTGTCTACAGTTCTTAGTGGCTCTAGAGCATTTACTATACATTTTGCTAGGTGGTGCTCTATTTAGTATTCTTTTGCAGTGTAAAAGCCGTTGATTGAATTACTACCAAACACGCCTACGACTCTTTTTGACTGATAGAACTACGGTTCAGGTTTTCGACACTGCTGTTAAATTTAATACTTTGATAACAATAAATTCATTACAGCCTCAAAAAATCGTCAGTTTTTAATGAAAAAAAAATTTATTGAGGCATTTCTACGATAAACTGTGTAATTTGCTTGTTTCTCACCTTAGCATAAAAGAAGACATGATTGTCATTACAATTCGCAGTAGAAAATCTGGATACTTCAAAAAATTTTTATTAACATAGCTGCTTTGGATGGAAACAGTGAACAAATATTTATAAATAAGACCAACAACAGACATACACAATTTTTTTATTTTAATTTGTAACTACATAGCTACAAATCAAAACATTGAACACCTTATTGTAGGTAAATGTCAAAATTTTGAAAATTCCGGATCGTACAAAGGTCACATTTTCCGGAGAACATCAGCCACAATATTAGTTTCCAAATGTGGCAATGATTTTTATTTAAAACAACTTGAAGGCCCTAAAACATTTCCAGGCGACACATTTGTCAATGTTTTTGTTCTAACCACATTTAGAGAGAATATTCAAATACCATCTACACTTTCAGTGGACACATATTAATATATTCCACATCACAGATAACCTAAAAAGATCAGCATCCTTAAAATTTGTTTAACAATAGTTCACTTAAATTCAACAACTATCAAAAACAAACGGAAAAACACCAAAAAAATTTACTCGGACACGTGTTTCAATAGCTAAACTATCATCATTAGCGAACCGTTTTTTGTTGCAGTTTATTGGTGTTTTCCGGTTTGTTATATAGACGCTGCAGTTTAGTGTTCCAGCCTTTGAACTATTAAAAATACTGAAATAAATTTAACTGACTCTAATATGACGGGACCAGAAAATGTTCCATAAATTACTATTTTGGCAAATAATTTGGTAAATATTCATTTATTCTATTTATTAATAAACTTTTCTTTATTGTACTGTCATTGTATTTCACTTGTTATATTGATGCGTAATTGATAGCGATTTTTAGTTTAAAAAATATATAAACAACAACATCCGGTTAAATCGGAAATAACCGGAAGTTAACAATATTTTAGAAAAATGTACATTAAACTTAACCCCAAATTTTTAAAGGAGTGTCTAAATTTCATCCCAATAAACTTTTAATGAACGGGTTGGGTAATAAAAATAATAATCTAAGAAAAATGCCAACAGTTAACTGTAACGGCATGTGTGTGTTAAAGTGCAAAGCGCTATCTAAACGATAGCTTTAATGCTTGTAAATACGTTGCCGATAAAGCCAAGATAACTTGTACAGAAGTACACACGCAACAAAAAGAACACCTGATGCAGCATTTCGCTCTTATTGTGAGCTCATCAGAGGTGTATACTTAAGTGCGGTATACGACTGTACAAGACGGCGGTTGGTCTTTTAAGCTCTCGTGGAGCAATGAACATAAGTAAAATATGTGTCTTGCGACATCTCGTGTAATCATTGACACGTATGAGTAGTATAAACTAAGAAAAATGCCAACAGTTAACTGTAACGGCATGTGTGTGTTAGTGCAAAGCGCTATCTAAACGATAGCTTTAATGCTTGTAACACACGTTGCCGATAAAGCTAAGATAACTTGTACAGAAGTACACACGCAACAAAAGAACACCTGATGCAGCATTTCGCTCTTATTGTGAGCTCATCAGAGGTGTATACTTAAGTGCGGTATACGACTGTACAAGACGGCGGTTGGTCTTTTAAGCTCTCGTGGAGCAATCAACATAAGTAAAATATGTGTCTTGCGACATCTCGTGTAAACATTGACACGTATGAGTAGTATAAACTAAGAAAAATGCCAACAGTTAACTGTAACGGCAAACAGAACGACAAACGATATTTTATGATTTCCACAATCCGAACAACAAATGGAACGTTTGTGCTGTTCCCATAATTATTTTCAGTAGTTTTCAGTTCAATATATTTATTATTGAGAAGAGAAAATTGCGGAAAACAAAAAGATAGTGCCAACCAAATTTTTACGCACAAAGAAAAGTAAAAATTATAATTTACTTCGCTTTTTTTTATTTTGGAAATTTCCCGCCCAAATGATGCTAATAGGGACATCATTTTTTTCTTGCATTCTTAAACACTGATTAATTTAAAACATTTTTTTTCTGCCAACTCCATAATATTACCTAAAACACAACAAACCCACAAAAGGGAGGACAAAAAATTAATAATTTAATTCTCCCGCATAAGTTTGTTCGCCGTTTTGTTTAGATTCGTCCAAACCTGCAAACGCATTCGCGCGCATTTTCTTTGATCTCGGAGAAAAACCGACAAGTTGCGGGAACGCCGCAAACCGTTCGTGGAACAATCAGGACTTGCGAATCTGTTCTAAAATTCGTACGTAGCACCGTCCAAATTAATGTTCCGATTGCCGTTCGGTTCGTTGTTCTGTTTGTTCCTCGGTTTGTTGTTCAGGTGTGTACGAAGCTTTACAATAAGCATATTAATATGAACTATATCTTATGAAAGGAGAGTTATGTAACTATAATTAACGACTTAACGTTACGTTAGTAGATTCCATTTACTATTTACACATATTTTCTTGGAACATTCGATAATTAACTATCGGGATATGATGACCCTATACTTCGCAGGTTGTGCGCAACTGGATACAAGCAAATAACTTGGAGCTGTTACCCTGGCCAGCAAAAAGCCCAGATTTTAACATTATCGAAAATGTTTGGGCTCGAATACTTGCTGTTATCCGAAGACAACAAGGGCCAAATTTTATACCAGTAAACCGTAATGCACTAATTGCAGCCATTGATACCGCATGGGAAACGATTAATATTAATTATATTGATACCTTGATAGCGTCAATGAGCAGACGCCTCCAAGAATGTATCAATAATAATGGAGGTCACACCCATTATTGATTTCTTATATTTATTTATATAGTAATACCTTTATTTAAAAAAAACGTTTTCATTTAATTTTAAACTATAACTTGGTATCTTAATTATAATTATGTAATAAATTCTTGTCAAAAACTAAATATATACGTTGACAATAAGAATTGCCTTAGTTTTTATTTTCACTTTTTATATTAACTACAAAAAAATGAAACGTCATAAAATATACATTTTGTAAGGACTAAATATTATGAATAGAGAGTTTAATGATTTTTTTAATAACTTACAATAATTAGTAGGTTAGATTTATTTAAAAATAAGTAATAATCAGTCAACCCAAATAACCATGTTTAGTTTTTGATTTAATTTAAAAGTTATTGCTTGTAGACGTTTTTAAATCAAAATTATTTCTAATTTTATTTTGTAAACATTTCCTAAACAAAATTTTGATTCGATAATTAATCGAGCTATGGTGTTTAATTAGCGATACCTTCAAATATATTCTTTAAAGAAAAAATTAAGTAAGCAACGTAAATTACCTATTTTCTAAAACGTGCTTAGTGTAATGATTCATTCTACAGTCCTTCTATAAGATAACCCCTGCTGAGACTACCTGCTGTTAGAATTGTAAATGATACCCTTAAGCCCGCTTTACAATGTGCAAACTTTTGTTTACAGAAATTGTGGTGTCCAAGTTTTAAATTTCATGAGTGTACATAAAGTAGCTGATTTACTTTACTTACACGCAAATAGTCAGTAGCGTTGATCTATCATATAATAATACTTCAATCATTACTGCAATTAACACCACAGTTATCAAAAGAGGACCAAGACCATTACTATATCACAATAAAATTGAGTGAGAAACATATACAGCTTTTTTGTTTGACAATTTACAAAGTATCATTAGTCTTCATTTCATTACAACGTTACCAAATGCATCATGTCTCTCGACTCCAAAAATTACAGATGAGGTACGAGACGATGGAAACATTTACAATGCAATTTTCAAACTGACACAACAGAAAAAAAGAGCAAAATTGAAATGGCACAATATTTATAAACTGGCTAAAGTTGATTCAAAAATCTTTTCAACATTATTTCACTTCAGTATCTCTCTGGAAAGTTTCCTTTGGCGGTAGATTCGTCATTAAGAATCCCAAACAATAAACAATTTACAATAAATAAAAAAAGTTAATTTTTTTGCCAGCAGTTTACTGAGATTTACTCACTCAATTTTAACTGACGATAGGTAACTAATTTACTGTAAATATTTATACCCATCAAGAGATTTACCTACAAACAAAAACCTGACAAAATTCAACATACTTATACTTAATCACAGCTTAGGTGCTCATTGATTTGTGCAAACTTAATATAATGTTTCCAAGAAATCTGATTAACTCTTATTTTACGCTTTTAACGCTCGTAATCATTGCTAAAATTATCTTAATATTAAAGCTTGGTAAACTAAAAAAAAACTTGTAACTTGCTGTCCAATAAGTTTATTGCTACTCTTGTCTAAATTCTAAAGGTAGACTTTGAGATACGCGACCGAGACGGGAGACCGCGACGAGCCACAAGACACAAGAAACTGTTTTGTATGCTATTATATAAACGCAAGACAAAGAAGGGCGACCACGACAGGAGATATTACAATACAAGGTGTTTGGGGAGGAAAGTAACAAATTTTGGAAACTGATTCTCGGAAAAATTTTAAAAATAAATAATCTCCTTCACTTCTGTTGAATTTTGCACTATTAGCAAGATATCGGGGGTAAAATTTGCCAACCATACTAGGTCAAGCGTTTTATCCAAACATATTTTGAAATTAATCAGTAAGCTGATTTAATGAAAATCAATTTTATAAAACATACTTCTTTTCGGAAGCACTGTTCTTTCTTAGTCTAATCTAGTCTTGACATGATTAATGGGAGTTGTGCTAGTATAGTAGGTAGATTGGCGTCGTGATGTAGGTTATTGTTTCAGATGCACCAAGGAGTGTTAAAGGTAAGACAGGGGGCTTGGTTTTAGATTGTTTGAAGATTTCGGATGTAGGTGTCGGCGGCGTGACTTCAGACGGGAGACGCATAGAGCATGATGGAATTTATCATAGATTTGTAGAAGAGAAGTTGGTTTTTCAAGCGATAGGGAAGTTTTACGGCATAGGAGAGGAACTAGCAATTTTAGGGAACGACAGCCTTTGTTAGAGGTCGATTGGATGTGAGATGCAAAGGTGAGGAGGTTATCTAGAATAACAACGTTAAGGTATTTAGTAGTATGGGAGTGTCGAGGATGGTTAGTTGACCGTCCGGTCGGTGCTTAAATTTGCGGAAACAGATTACTGCAGCACTCTTTTCCGCGTTAACGGAAATAAGCCAGTCAGTAAACCAGGATTCTAGGGCGTTGAAGGCGGATTGTAGGTATTGAGTTAGGTGTTTGGATTGCCCGGATCGCGTTAGGATGGCGGTGTCATTGGCGTAAAGGGCTAGTTCGGTAAGTGGGGTTTTTGGAATGTTATGAGTGTAGATATTAAATACTGTAAGTGAGAGGACGGAGCCTTGCTGGTCTTCGGCGGTGAGGTAGCGGACTAAAAATTTGACGTAGTTTAACTTGATTTGGATACTGTGGTGTGACAGGAATGAGTAGATTATGCCGATGAATCTTAAGTGGGTGTTGGAACAGATAAGTTTGTAGACAAGGCCAGGGTGCCAGACACGGTCAAAAGCCTTTGAAACGTTGAGATATATTGCTCCGGCGGCGTGGTTGTTGGTTATGGATTGGTAGCAGTATTTGGTTACGTGTAAGAGTTGTTAAGTTGTGGAGTGGTTTGGTCTGAAACCAAATTATTTGTCGGGTAGGGTTTTTAATCGGGAGATGTTCAAGTTAAGCCTGTGTAGAATAATTCTTTGAGCGATTTTTGAAAGTGCGAGAAGTAAACTGATCGGGCGGTAGTTTTGCAGAAATTTAGGGTTTTTAAAGGTTTTGGGATTACTATGACGTCGGCTATCTTCCAGTCAGCAGAGAAGTAGCCTACTCTTAGTATGGAATTGATGATAGCGGTAAGGAATGCTATAGATTTGCGTGGGAGGTGTTGGATCATAAAGTTTGTGATTTGATCGGTACCGGGAGCTTTACGTTTGCGAAGGGACCGTATGACTTGGCGGATTTCGCTGGGTGATGTAGGCGTGATTGGATCGTCGTCGTGATTGTTTAGTAGGAATCGGGATAGTCTGGATTCGATACGAAAAACGTGATCAAGATTGGCGATTTGGTAGTTTTAGCTGCATTGGAATTCTAGGTTGTCGGCGTGAGATTCGGTCTTTTCTTCGGGAGAGAAGACGAGGCCGCTGGTCGAGTGGATCTGGTGTTCTGGAGATTGGTTGACGTTGCGGATGATTTTCTGCATACGCCATAGGGAGTGGTTGTCTTGGTTTAAGGATTCTAGTTTGACGGTGCAGGATTCATTACGGAAGGTTTGAATTTTGGTGCGAACTTGGAGTTGTAATCGGTTAAGGATTTTTTTGTCGTGGGTGCGTTTGGCGCGGTTTTAAAGTCGGATTAGAATTTTCAACGGAGGCGGTAAGGTAGTGAGACTAAGGGTGGTGGTTGTGGTAGTGAATTGTTTGTGTGAATTTAGGATACAATTTTGGAGAGAAGTAGTGACTAGGTCTATGTCATAATGAGTGTTTATAACAAGAATGGGATTAATTTGGTTTGTTCGGAGCTGGGTAAATTTGGTCCAGTCGGTGATTTGGCGAATATCTAAAGGTATATCGTGAGATATAGGTCCGAGGTGCAGGATAACTGGATTATGGTCGAAACTAAGTTTGGAACGAGCGTAAATTGCTAGAATTAAAATAATGTTTTGGGTAATTGTGATGCCTAGCACGTCGGGACGGTAGTTAATTGGGACAAATGTTGGTTCGTTAAGGGCGAGTGCGGATAGTTACGGATTTGCATCTAGGTAAGCAAATAGGATTTGTCCGTTGGGACTGTAGATGCGGCTATTCCAGGACGTGTGTTTGCAATTGAAATCGCCTGCGGCGATGGTGGGATTCTAATCAGGAAAGAGTTTCTTTAGGTCACTGTTGGTTAAAGAAGAGTTGGTAGTTTATAGAATGCAATCATCTTGATCTTACCGAAGGTCGTCTCTACAATGCTTGATGTGATTTCAATGTGATCCAAGGAAGGATTGGAAACGAGGTGGTGCTTTAGGGATCGTTTGACGTAGATTGCGGTGCCACAGCCTCTTGCGTCGCGGTAGTTGCGAAAAAGGTTGAATTTCGAAATTTTGACTTTGTGACATGGGTTAAGGTGGGTTTCAGAAAGGAGGATGAGATCGATGTTGTGATTTCTAAAAAATTCTTCAAGTTCAGTGGTTTTGTAATGAAGACTGTTACAAATCCAGAAGGATACGGTGAGGTGGGAAGGGATGGTATGTTTACTGCTATGTTGGTTTTTAAAAATTTAAGGAAAGTAGTTGGTGCGTGTTCTTAAGAAAGGATTTGGTGGTTTCTTTTGTCGGATTGGATTGACTGAAGAATGAAAGCATGTTTCCAAGGATTTTAGCAATACGAGCCTGTTTGTTTTGAGGTGGGACGTTGGTTGCTGGTGGTGCGGAAGGTTGTTGCGGTTTAGTGGAGGACGGTGTGGGTTTTTTGGGTAAGATGAGGAATAGGGTAACGGAAGTTAACGTTGGTGTGGACCAGGCGGGTATTTTGGGGGAAACTGATTTGTTGGGATTTAACGGAAGCTGGGCATCCGCTAAAATTTGCCGTATGTGTTCCTCCACCGTTGGCGCATTTAGCGGGTTGATTGTGGGTTTTGATGTATTAGTGGGAGGGGTGGGGTTTGCTGCATTTAACACAGCGGAAAAGAGCGGTGCATTTGCTTTGGGAATGTCCATGGAGTTGGCATCTATAGCATTGGTGGGAATCGGATTGCTAAATATATTCATCACTACAGTGCTGTAAAATTAACAGTAATTAACCTACGGAAGGAAGCAAGGGTTGGCAACTTTTTCCTTGATATTTCGATTTCTGTGTTTCTTGCTTGGTACATCGAACTCATTTTACTTCTTTTTTTATAAAAATAATATACAATAAATCATTGTCTTCTTTGTTCTTTAAGCAATATTTGAAGCCACTTTTGCCTTAAGTCTACCTTTAAGATAGACTCTAACCGCCAAGTGGTGTACTTCAATGAAATGCGGTAATTAAAAATAATATACTAAGATGGTTAACCCATTAAATTTCTAAATAATCCTCCTGGATAATGTGTGCTTAAGTTCAAGGATGGAATGAAAATGTATGGTGTATTTGCATAGCGTTGGTAATTGTTGCAGTTTTGTTTTTCTCTAATGTTGGGTATTTGTCTTAAATATATGTCGGTCATAAAATGTAATCTACAATAATATATGTGATTCAAAACATAATCTTCTAAACCGTCTAACCACGATCGGAGTTGGTGACTAAGCATGGCATAAATGGTCCTCAATCTAGGAACATCTATTAACACCAACGCATTCCCAACAATTTGGTTCAGATGTCAAAGCGATTGTTATATATTTACTCTAGTTAAACAAAAGTTAATCACTATTATCTTATTACTGTAACATAAATCTACCTTTAATGTATTGTGGCATTGTTTGCCGTTATAACAAGATGCTTTTGAGGGCGAGACAGAGACAGGCGACCACGAAGAAGACAGCGAGAATATATGAGTTACTTCTTTTAAGCCGGTGTGTGTCGCGGTCTTGTCTGGTGTAATAAATTTCTTCTAAATGGTTTTGATTGTTAATTAACTATTAAACATTAATAAAGATATAGTTGCTTAAAAAATGTGGTGCATTTTGTTAATTTTACGAAGGAGGACGAAAATCCTAAAAAATTGACAGACGATAGCACATTTACTTTACAAGAACAAATTAAATATTCCTTTTTTTATTCTGAATTGCTTTATCGGTTAAACAACACAAAACAATTAGTATCGATCGATATCCAAGATGTCGTCCAGTTCCAAGTATGCTTCAATGGTTACAAACCTTAAGATTACAAAAGATGCAATAATGAAATTAATTGTATGCATTTTAATCTCGCATAACGAGATGTAATGTATAACGTAATATCAAAATGAGTATGTACAAGTTCATTTAATTGATCAAAATTTTATTTGCTACTTCCATTAAAGTTAAACTAACGGAAGACAATTGCGCGACTAAAACACACAATTCAACTGGTCAATAATACATCAATGAAAATCAGTGGTGTCAAACAACCGAAAACGTACCCGTAAAATAGTCATTAGCAATCATACATTACACGGATGTATATGTATCTTAAGATACCGACACATTGTGGACTAACTTTAACACATTCTATCATTTCAACGATAAATCTTAATTATTCTATCAACCAAGTTTAAGACACAACTTAATTTTAACAGTAGTATGTGTAATCTTGAACTTCTTTTTAATTTTTCATGGAATACTTACGCAATTTTACAACATACGCAACTAAGTTCACACTGTATTTTAATGTAATAAATTATAGACATCGATTTATTATCGGCTGACAGACAACGCCGTGTGTTCATCAAGACTAATTTTCTTACATGACATTCTCCAACGTCATATTTTGATGTTTACTACCGAACCAATGCGTCATAATCTCCGTGACAGTTTGGCAACAAATATAACTCGTTTTGTTTAAAAATACTTAAAGAACATGTATTTTTACTTGCATGATGCACGACGTAATTCCAACTTGAACGGCTAAAAAAATCTTCGTTAATTATAAATATTGTACTAATTTTGTCTTTATATTCCTATATATATTTATAAAAAGCGTACAAAATAAAAATAAAATTTATGAGATATATTTATGAAACATTTTAAAATTCGCGTTATTTTTAAAGCTCCTCAATGTCGCATACGCACGATGACATTGTAAATTTTATTATAAATGGATTGGGAATGTCAGTTTCTTTTTTATATACTTTCACATGTCTTTGTTATTTAGTTTGTATTGTTTTTGATAAAATATTTATTATTGTTATTTATTTTTTTATCAACATCCGTTTTTAAACACTCTGTATCAGATTGCAAAGTTTCTTAATCAATTCTCAAGTAACCTAAACATTCAATATAATTTTAATAGTGGTTTATTTGAAATCTGCGTTTAAACGTAGATTAATTTAAATTGTTAAATAAATACTTGTATAAGGTGTCACACTATTTCCAAATAAGAAAACTTGAACAATTTTTTATGGCTTTGTTTAGAAGATATGGACCACAACAATCTTTACTTTCAACAACACTTGCCACACTGCCAAGGAACTTCTAAATTTACTTCATGAGAAATTCCCTGGCCGTGTGAGTTTGCAAGATCCTGCGACAAATAACCAACAGGCAATTGATGAATTAGAAAATAACGTTCGTGCGGATATTGCCGAATTAAGCTTGCATATGTGTGTTAAAGTCATCGAATTTAAAAAAAAATTTTGTGGGCAGTAGGAGTCGCGGTGGACATTTATCCGCCATCTTATTCTAGATGCTTTTTTAAATTAATACAAATTAGGAAGAAACCCGAAATTTATTGGCAGCGATTTAACGGAAAAGAAACAAAAGGTGCAGGACGAAATTAGAAAAAGCAAGAGAATAAAAAGGAGAAAGGAAATACGGTAAAATTAAACTATAAAGGATTAACGATAAAGGAATAAGATATGAAACACCAAAAGAAGGGAAAGTAACAGCAAAAAACCAACAGAGAAAAACAATTCAATAAACGACAAAATAAAACATGGAATATTTTTAGTGTGTTACGGTTTATTTGTAAGAAATTAAAATAAATATATAGCCGTACTAGTACTAGAAGGCCTGCCAGCAGTTCTTCTTAGTCAGAAGTGGTCGTGGGTTGATTGAGAATCGTTTGAAATAAAAGCCTCTATCTAGAGTCACTAGGAACTCGTAGATACAAAAACAAACCATACGTGAATAGAAATATGTATATTGTTATAGCGACTAGAGTTCAATTAACACATATAGACACACACAGACACAACAATAGATAATATCATTTAAAATGAATAGCAAAATATCAGATAATAACAATTCACGATAGCGAGTTAAGGTACGAGGCACAAGCACTCTCAAATAAGTTAGCGTATTTGACAGTCCTAGCACCGATAAATACCTGCAAGTGATTCACGCGACAAATATTGTTTGAAATGTATCCGACCACAAATAAATTAAAATCGCACAAAAATTGATCAGGTACTTTGAAAGATCTTTCTAGTTCACAAAGTTACTTATAAAGCGCCCAAAAAAGTTGCCAAACTCACGGCCGCGGTACGTATACATAACACGCTACAAAATTTATGAATGACACGCATAAGAGATTTAACTTAGCTTTTATAACGAGGAAGTCTTCGGTGTTCAATAGTTAATCCGCAGATGTGACAGCTTCCATAACCAAATCTAATATTTTATTATACAATAAAGAAAAAAGGAAACACCAAAATTGACTCCGTTGATAAAAGTTGCTGGGCTGCTCCCAAAGGACTAAAAGAACGGCTTATCTTCGATGGTAAAAAGTAGGTTGAAATTCCTACGGTGGTGTGATACCAGATCCACTTAGATAGTTTATAATTTTTGGATTATTATCCTTGCCAGCATAACTATAATTAAATATCCATTGACTAATTAAAACGGAGTACGTCTGCAATGACCAGCAGAATAAACCAAATGGAAAAACCCACAAAAGGAAAAACCAAACAAAAAAAGGTACCTGCAATTAATAGAACCCGTAAAAGCAAATATTTTATTAAAACAAAGGAAAGTAAAAAAAAGTACTTACACCGGAACCGTAATCGAAGACTTATTCCCTACTGTAAATGGTATGATTTTACTTTAATCGATATTACAAAACACATGTCTAATTGTTCAATTTTTAGACAGCATTTTCCATGTATACCTTTTCGCGGCCGTCAGTAAAAAAAAATGAAGTGTAACTTTGGCAAATACATACAAATCATCAGAACTGGCAATTACAATTACAATTAAAATTCCCAGAAGACTGCTCAATATAAAGATGCATATTCAGACGCATTAGTGTAAACACGGCTGCCTATACTGTAGGGAAAAATTGATTAATAAATCAATTATTTGCGAAATAATCCCGTCATAAGTGTAAGAGAAAAAGAAATAGAATTAGAAGAAGAATTTGGAAAAAATGGAACTAGATGTATTAGGAATAACGGAATCAAATATAATAATATACATTGGAAAAAGGAACAAAAGCAGCAGCCGGAGTAGGATGTACAATTAAAAAAAATTTACAACATCAAATTAAAGAATGGAAGCGTACAATAAGCGCATATTGACAGTAGAATTGCAGAGACGAGAAAAACATTAACAGGAAGATAGTAGTGATAATATATGGAGCAAACAAAGATGATAAAAAAAAATAAAGACAAATTTTAAAATAATTTGACAGAAGTTATAGGACAAGTAAAAGGAAAAAATATAAGTACACAATAGGAAATTTCAATAGCAAAGTCGGTAAAACTGATGAGAAATACAAAGCGATACTAAAAAGTATAAAGATGTAAATAGAAATAGAGATGAGAAGTAGAAATGATTTAACTAACTATACAGGGTGGGCCATTTGTGGGTGCACGAGCTATATCTTGGAAAATGTTGGGTTTGGGAAAAAAAAATTTTAATTTAAATTGTGGAAATCAATGAGCTGCGCATTTTTAAATTATTTTTGTTTATACAGAGTGTTTTATAAAAGCACGACATACAAATGTTATATATTTTTTTAAATGGAACTATATAACCCGTGATTCAAAAAATTTTTCATTAACGTGGACCATGAAAAAATTCACGGGCGTCTACTCTAAATGCATAAAACTGGGTGGGTTAAAATTAAATGTCAGAATTGACAAATGTACAAGCTAAGATTCACCTGCTTTATATCCTGCTTTGTCGTTCATTTGATGAAAAATTTTTTGAATCACGTGTTATTTTTTATCGCAAATTTGGATACCTTGGGCAATTCTAACGTAACTATATACATGGTGGTGCTTTTGTAAACGGGTCATAGGGATTTGGCATTGTAAACTAGTTTTTTTTAAATTCCTGCTCGCCCTTTTAATTGAACAAAATGGTTATGTTATCAAAACGCAACTAATATTATTGCGCACAGCGCTCGCTATCAGAAATCAGCTGAATTACACCGTTTTTTTTGAAAATTTATCAATAAAAATTAGTATTTTTTAATGTTTATTTATTGTAACCTTCCTATTTAATGTAGTTCTAATATCATTCAAAGCTGTTCCTTGGGAATAAAGCTATTTATTTGCTTATTAATGACTTTCCTTTCAGCCTTATTGTCAAAACGTAGGATTGTTGATTGTTTAGGCAACCTAATACTATTTTTCTTTCATTATCAAAACTTACTTTTATTTTTATTGACAAATTTAAAAAAAAACGTGAAATTCAGTTGACTCCTAATAGCAACAGCTACACGGACTAATTTTAGCTTTATTTTGATACCAAAACCA
The DNA here is from genome assembly GCA_030710515.1 of Abscondita cerata. Lineage (NCBI taxonomy): Eukaryota > Metazoa > Arthropoda > Insecta > Coleoptera > Lampyridae > Abscondita > Abscondita cerata. Next base: position 285,353 of record JALBCR010002253.1, read on the forward strand.
TTAACCTATGACCCGTTTTTAAAAGCACCACCTTGTATATTATACATTGTGTCTTGTTACACTTTCTCCGGAAAAATAGACATTTTAAAAAATGGAATAACTCAGTTATCTTGGAATTTATCCAACTGCAATTTCGCAGTTTTAATATGCATTGCAGGTGCTAACTAATACTAGTTGTTCACTTTGTTAAGTTTTGAGTCATCTATTATTTAAAATGAACTTTCTGATGATAAAGTTGTAGGTATTTAACTCTTACGGATTTTTGCGTAAGAGTTAGATACACACCACTTTATCATTAGATAGCAAATTCTCAATAAAAAATAGGTAGTTCTATTTAAAAAAAACATAATTTTGGTATGCCGCAGTTTTATGGAACATCTTGTATAGGCGAATAATTTTAAATCGTGCACCCCATTGATCTACACATGTTTCATTAAGAAACTTTTTTCTAAACCCAATATATTCCGAGATATCGCTTGCCCACGCACTAATGGCCTTCTCTGTATATTAATAGAAAGATAATCAGAGAGAAGGCATGTTTACAAATTGTAAGGGATCACTACATAGTGGTGGCTAAGATCAGAAAAAATATACATTAAGAGAAGAACACTCAGATGAATACAGAAAATAATTAAATATTTCAAAGTAAGGTACAAGAAAGTTAGAGATAACAAGAATAAGCTATAAGCAAGAAACTGGAAAGATATGAAAAGGAAATAATAGAGAGGAAGTTGAAAACGGATGGATATACTTCAGGAATATAGCAGAAGAAATATGGGGTAATGCAAGGAAGGAACATATTAAAAAACAGGCATCATGGTAGACTGAGGAAATTAAAATACAAATTAAGAAAAATAAAAAGCATGAAAAGTTATTTATTGGGGCAAGTGTAGAGAATAATACTATAAATGCAAGTAAGAGCGAGAAACCACTAAACAATTAATCAAAAATGCAAAGGAAAATCAATGGAAGACTTTTGGAAAAAGAATGACTCAAATGGAAACCAAACACTATTTTATATAATATTGAAAACTTTAAAAACAGGTAACACACTGCAAACAAAAATAATAAATAGAAAATCTAATAGAAGAAATAAATATAATGGAAAGATAGAAAGAACACTTTAAAGAAAAAGAAGAAGACATTGAAAACGGCTAAGGAAAAGACAAAAGCTTATAAACATGATTCAAATTATCTACAAGAGTGACCAAAGCGCAGTTGTGGAAGATAATAAAATATCTAAAAATTTTCAAAACAAATATGGCATCAAGACAAGAACGAAGCTTACGTCCACTGCTATTTATAATATTTGGAGACAAAATTATTAAAAAATGTAAGAAGAGATTGAAAAAGAGAGTCGAGGTATCCGAGAGATAAACAAAGATAATTGCAGTCGGAGAAGAGAAGGTAAACATGAAAATTGAGGTTGAATTAGAAAGAATTTAACAAGTTAAGTACTTAAGTACTGGACGAGAAAGAAACCCAGGAGCAAATATCAACAATATAATAAAGAAGACAAATAAATTATTGTACCCACTAAAAAATAAATTTATCTGTAAGAGAGAAGTTTCAAGTGACACGTAAATAAAAGTGTTTAAATCGATATATAGATTAATACTAACGTAAGTACTGATAGATCAACAAAAACAAACTACAAGAAGTCGAAAGAAAATTAAAAGAGTTTACAATAAGAAAGAGATCGAGAAACACAGGCATAGAAAGTAGAAAGAAGACTAACATTTATAGAGGAGAAGCAACTGTTGTAGTGGGGTAATCTAGAAAAATATACAAAAAGCTCCAATAAAGCAGAAGACAACACAAATAAAAAATAGAAAAAGAGGAAGATTAAGAAAAACATAAAAAGAAGCAGAGGAGATGGCGTATAATAAGAAAGAATGGTAGAAATTTATAAATTTATATATAAAATAGCAATAAAATGTAATGTAATATTTATAACAATTATAATCTGTAATATTATTTAATCTTACACCAAATGGTAACTGAATTATCTGATAATATATTTATATTATTTCACACATAATTTTAAGGTTATGCTACTGCTCATGTTATTTGGAATTTAAATCCCCAAGTTTCTGTTGGGTATAAGAATTTCTAAAAATATTAGTTCAAAAAATTTATAGAAAAAAATTATGAAATTAGAAAGAAAATATTATTGGCAAATGTTTTCATATACTTTTCAAAAATGTTTTTCTAATACTTACTTTTCGCACCCTAATGTGGGTGTCCTGAGTATGGTCCTGGAATATTTTTTGGCCAATTTTACGAAAGGAAAATCTTTTCAATATGTTTCTAATGTTTGAAAGTGTTTTATTTCAGTTTTGATTAATAATATTTACTAATTTTGAAAATAAAAATACCGTTACTGCTAAAACTTTCAGTTAGACTTTATAATATTTTTCCAGAAAAAAATGTTTATTTTGAAATGAACAACTTGATTTTAAAAATTAATAAACAAGGTTTTATCTTTATATTTAAGTAAATTAAACTAGTGTATCGTAAAATAGACAAATTGGGATTACAATATTGATTATAGTTTGTAATTTATTATGCGTACTCAAAATAAAGTTTTCTCATTAACAAATATTACAATTTAAGTGAGTTAAACTAGTTGAAAATTTAGCCCGACACAAAAATTACACTATGACAAATTGTTCAATTTAGAATAAACTGCAAAAGTTTCAACTTATTCTTGCTTTAGACACGCCACACAAAACAAAAATAATTGCACGAATAAAAATATGCCGATAATGGACTTCTTATGTAAAATTTATTACAGTCAAATTTTTCTACCGAAACCGAAGTCATAATTAAACGGAAGGTCATATAAAATTTATTACTATATCATTACTACATGTCGCGTTTTATTATGTTTTTAGTTAATGAATTTCCTTAACATCGCAGCGTCGATATGCATCAAACAAATAAATCATATTTTTTTTTGTTATTTTTTTAACTTAAATTTATTTAAACAAAAATTATGTATAATAAATTTACTAGGACAATTATATATGAACTAGTTCCCTAATGAAAGCAATCTATTCCCTAATGTCATGTAACGGGACTCACCCTTAACGTTCAAGATAGTTTAGAAACCTTAAAATCCTGAAGGATCTGACGGCCATGGCAACTGATTTATAGGCTCATAGTATTGTAGTCTAAACAACGTCCGTTTAAAAATATTGTTTCCGTTATTTCTAGGAGGCACGAACATAGAATTCTTTACGGATGATTCAGGGTTAGTCTAATTTAAAACCCAATTTCTTCTTTTGAGTAAAAAGCTTGTGCCTAAAATTTTTTTTTTAATTGAACGCATATATTATGTTTTTAAATATTATACTAAAATACGTTACACTTCCCAAATTTAATTTATAAACGAGTTAGTTAAAGCACTGTAATAAAATTCTGTGTCATCCTATCTTGATCCATTCTTAAAAACTTTAATTAAATTATTTGCGTATTGTAAACATTATTATTTTTAATTTAAACTTTCGCATAGATTTGGATTAAAATAAAATTACTTTGAAAGATTTTTGGAAAATGTTTAGTAAATACCGCCGACGGAATTCTTTTTATGGTGCTATATAGAGAAATACAATTTCCAGATTACTTTAGGAGGGTATAAAAAATATATGACATATTAAAAAAATATTGTGATACGACGTATTACAGATTCAGTATGACATAAAAAAGATTCAATCGATGTGAGTTTGTGTAAAAGATGTTTTGGCCATTAACTTTATTGGTATTCAAAATAACATAAACATATAAATTTGGGGTGTATTTGGCATTATACAAAGGAGTTTTTTTCTAATACATTTTAATTTGCATATAAAAACATTTATTACTAGATTTGTACCGTATATGTATCGTATTTATAGATTTATTTTGACGAGAAAAATAAATTCATTTTTAAAAGGTGGATATTAAAAAACGTTTATATTTAGTTTTTCAATACCCGTTTTTTGTATAATTGCGTTCAATTTGCATGAAACACACAATTTTTTTTATCAAACTTTAACTGGACCGTATAAAATCAGATTTATACAAAAGGTTTTTGAAATATTATTTGCTTGAAACGGATGTCAGTAACACTCACACAAATACGGCGTTACATATAAAGAAGCGGTGGTATGTAATTACTCTAAAATTTTTAGATTCTAATAAGTTTATTTGAAAGTAATTATTATTCCTGTACTAAAAAGTTAAGTAATTATCAAATCAATTTTTTTGTGTAAATAATAATTTATATTTTCTTCATTATCTGCATGTACACTCATGAAATTTAAAACTTGGACACCACAATTTCGGTAAACAAAAGTTTGCACATTGTGAAGCGGGCTTAAGGGTATCATTTACAATTCTAACAGCAGGTAGTCTCAGCAGGGGTTATCTTATAGAAGGACTGTAGAATGAATCATTACACTAAGCACGTTTTAGAAAATAGGTAATTTACGTTGCTTACTTAATTTTTTCTTTAAAGAATATATTTGAAGGTATCGCTAATTAAACACCATAGCTCGATTAATTATCGAATCAAAATTTTGTTTAGGAAATGTTTACAAAATAAAATTAGAAATAATTTTGATTTAAAAACGTCTACAAGCAATAACTTTTAAATTAAATCAAAAACTAAACATGGTTATTTGGGTTGACTGATTATTACTTATTTTTAAATAAATCTAACCTACTAATTATTGTAAGTTATTAAAAAAAATCATTAAACTCTCTATTCATAATATTTAGTCCTTACAAAATGTATATTTTATGACGTTTCATTTTTTCTGTAGTTAATATAAAAGTGAAAATAAAAACTAAGGCAATTCTTATTGTCAACGTATATATTTAGTTTTTTGACAAGAATTTATTACATAATTATAATTAAGATACCAAGTTATAGTTTAAAATTAAATGAAAACTTTTTTTTAAATAAAGGTATTACTATATAAATAAATATAAGAAATCAATAATGGGTGTGACCTCCATTATTATTGATACATTCTTGGAGGCGTCTGCTCATTGACGCTATCAAGGTATCAATATAATTAATATTAATCGTTTCCCATGCGGTATCAATGGCTGCAATTAGTGCATTACGGTTTACTGGTATAAAATTTGGCCCTTGTTGTCTTCGGATAACAGCAAGTATTCGAGCCCAAACATTTTCGATAATGTTAAAATCTGGGCTTTTTGCTGGCCAGGGTAACAGCTCCAAGTTATTTTCTCGTATCCAATTGCGCACAACCCGCGAAGTATGAATAGGGGCGTTGTCCTTTAACAACAAAAATACATTATAAAAATGTTAATTCAACAGATCCCGAACTATTTTTTAGAGAAAGTATAGTGAAATAAGAATACTTACTTGTTGGAAAATATAATCTTCGTCTGGATAAAACACTTCGACTGAAGGTTTCATAATAGTTTCCAAAATATCTAAATACGCAGCAGAATCAAGACGTCCATCGATAGCCTAACAAACTCCTGGATCCCGCGCGCTAACCCAACCCCACACATTCACAGAAAAATAACCAGTATCTTTTTTGTGCAGTTATACGGCATCCGGGAAAATGTGTATCTGCTATAGCCCTGGAGTATGTAGAAAATGGTTGTTCTGTTACGTAATGAAACAACTCGAGATCTTGAGCACGTGTAGATACTTTAGGTCTACCACTTCCGATGGCTCTTTCCAAATGTGTTCAAGATTCCATTTTACTCGGTAATGCCCTACGGTGCTTTTGGTATATCTAACATACGTGAAATTTCACGCACGCTACGGCCCGCCGCTAATTCCGAAACAATCCGCGCTTTCAAATCAGCACCGAGATGAGGTGGCATTTTCACAACACTTGAAATTTTAAACTAAAATGGAATTTACATTTCTTACTTTATTTATTGGTTCACACTACCCCTTCTCAAACAGTAAATAATTGTTTATTTATTACATACTTCTAATGACCAATGTAACAACCCTTAGAGCAATATGACTCAAAGGAAGTAAATTAAACAAGCAAGGATATTCTATTGTTATTGAAACTTATTCATAAAGTAAAGCCATTTCCTTATAATGCTAATGGACAGGTTTTCTTTTAAGTATTAAGATTACAATAGAGGACTTATAAACTTTCGAAAATATCTAATTATAAATATTTACACTGCAATTGCGCTTTTTCCTTAATAATTTCTTAGCAATAACATACACGTTCTTGGTTTTAAGTTGTCATAAATTTGATATGATATAAATTTGTGTTTCTAATATTACATCACAAACTAATCTTTATTCGCCAAAAATTGTTGCTTAAGTTGTAAAGCTTCGTACACACCTGAACAACAAACCGAGCAACAAACATAACAACGAACCGAAAGTCAAACAGAACGACAAACGATCTTTTATGATTTCCACAATCCGAACAACAAACGGAACGTTTGTGCTGTTCCATAATTATTTTCAGTAGTTTTCAGTTCATATATATTTATTATTGAGAAGAGAAAATTGCGGAAAACAAGAAGATAGTGCCAACCAAATTTTTACGCACAAAGAAGAGTAAAAAATTATAATTTACTTCGCTTTTTTTTATTTTGGAAATTTCCCGCCCAAATGATGCTAATAGGGACATCATTTTTTTTGCATTCTTAAACACTGATTAATTTAAAACATTTTTCTTCTGTCAACTCCATAATATTACCTAAAACACAACAAACCCACAAAAGGGAGGACAAAAATAAATAATTTAATTCTCCCGCATAAGTTTGTTCGCCGTTTTGTTTAGATTCGTCCAAACCTGCAAACGCATTCGCGCGCATTTTCTTTGATGTCGGAGAAAAAACCGACAAGTTGCGGGAACGCCGCAAACCGTTTGTGGAACAATCAGGACTTGCAAATCTGTTCTAAAATTCGTACGTAGCACCGTCCAAATTAATGTTCCGATTGCCGTTCGGTTCGTTGTTCTGTTTGTTCCTCGGTTTGTTGTTCAGGTGTGTACGAAGCTTTACAATAAGCATATTAATATGAACTATATCTTATGAAAGGAGAGTTATGTAACTATAATTAACGACTTAACGTTACGTTAGTAGATTCCATTTACTATTTACACATATTTTCTTGGAACATTCGATAATTAACTATCGGGATATGATGACCCTATACTTCGCAGGTTGTGCGCAACTGGATACAAGCAAATAACTTGGAGCTGTTACCCTGGCCAGCAAAAAGCCCAGATTTTAACATTATCAAAAATGTTTGGGCTCGAATACTTGCTGTTATCCGAAGACAACAAGGGCCAAATTTTATACCAGTAAACCGTAATGCACTAATTGCAGCCATTGATACCGTATGGCAAACGATTAATATTAATTATATTGATACCTTGATAGTAATACCTTTATTTAAAAAAAATATAATTTAATTTTAAACTATAACTTGGTATCTTAATTATAATTATGTAATAAATTCTTGTCAAAAACTAAATATATACGTTGACAATAAGAATTGCCTTAGTTTTTATTTTCACTTTTTATATTAACTACAGAAAAAAATGAAACGTCATAAAATATACATTTTGTAAGGACTAAATATTATGAATAGAGAGTTTAATGATTTTTTTTAATAACTTACAATAATTAGTAGGTTAGATTTATTTAAAAATAAGTAATAATCAGTCAACCCAAATAACCATGTTTAGTTTTTTGATTTAATTTAAAAGTTATTGCTTGTAGACGTTTTTTAAATCAAAATTATTTCTAATTTTATTTTGTAAACATTTCCTAAACAAAATTTTGATTCGATAATTAATCGAGCTATGGTGTTTAATTAGCGATACCTTCAAATATATTCTTTAAAGAAAAAATTAAGTAAGCAACGTAAATTACCTATTTTCTAAAACGTGCTTAGTGTAATGATTCATTCTACAGTCCTTCTATAAGATAACCCCTGCTGAGACTACCTGCTGTTAGAATTGTAAATGATACCCTTAAGCCCGCTTCACAATGTGCAAACTTTTGTTTACAGAAATTGTGGTGTCCAAGTTTTAAATTTCATGAGTGTACCATAGAGTTTAAATTTTCATTAACAGTCGACATTTTGCACAAGTAGAACCTGACTGATGGAGACTCATGCCCCATTATTCAAATTTTCCAAAAATCTCCCTTATACGTCAAAAATTCTAATACATCTTTAGAAAACCCTAGAAATCTTTAGAAGTGTACTTCATAAATCTTTAGCTGTTTAAAAAATAATGGTACATTGCATTAGTTAACATTTAGAAAAGTATGCAAGATGTTTAATAATACCTTATACATTCTAATATTTAGAATGTTATAAAAAAACGTCAATTTGAGGTTAGGACATCTATTTATATGCATACGAAAAACGCACTTTAGAATTTCAATTCAAAGAAATATTCTAAACATTTTAATAATAATCTGTTTGCAAGTTCTTCGTCGTCGGCAATTTTTTTAATTAGTTGCCGCATTCCTTGATTTATTCTAAGCAATAAAATAATTTTCAATTTAATGTGCTATCTTCATATCCAGTTTTTAATTAGGAAATTGTTGTTTACAGTTTTAAAATTCTAACATCTTTATATATTACGTTATGAGATATGTGCAGTATTTTAAACATCATCTGTTGAGTACGTTGGAAAAAATAACATTATGCTGCTCAAGTTCTAAACTAAAACAGAATATTAAACTTAACATCTGCTGATGCTTGAACAATTTCAGTTAAAAGAACAAACTGTCGCACAGAAGTTTAGAAGTTTAGAACAAACAATGAGATTATTAAGATAAGTTAAAGCAACACCAACCAACGTAAACTATTCAAAATTATTTTATATTTACCAAACTTTTAATTTTGAATGTTGTACACAAATTTCTTTTGTATGACACTACCGAGTGTTTAAATAAATAAAAACTGTGGGTTGTGCAACTAATGGAACTTGAATAGTTTAATTATTTTTGCAGTGTACACAAATAGTATACTAAGAATGACGCGTGGTGAGGTGGATTTAAACCTAAATTGTTTAGTTTGGCAATAAATCAATAAAAGGTCGGTCATTCAGTTCTAAAAAAAATTGATTTAGTTTGAAACAGACACAAAACAAAATTAGGAAGACACATAACTCGAATTCTGGTCTAAACTTCTTATACGTTAAAAAGATTACGAAAATTTAAATCCAATCCAATTTTTTGTTTGAACATTTTGTTGAATACATACATATAATAATTTAATTACGAATTTTTTAAACAAGTAATTTTGAAGTTACTACTACATAAATATTACATGACCTGTATATCATTCAACGAGTTTGCAAATATCTTGTTACTGTCTCTATAGTGAAGTTTAAGACAAGTATTGTGAACTATTTAAGTTACGTATAGTATTGGACGAGATTGTGTTATTTTGGAGAAAAATCATTTACCACTTTTTTTGAAATTCTGAAAAATACTTGCTTATATGATTTCAAAGTAGAATGTAAACTCAATAAGATGGTGGAAATCGGCCTGTTAAATACAAACATAGTCTTGAACATTTCTACTAATAATTATCTACTCGTTTGTGTTTTTACCAAGAAAAAAGTGCACGAGGATCATACGAGCACTGCTGACATCAAAAAATAGAGAAATGACCAAAACTTATGCGGTCGGTCAGATTTCACTAACCTATTCTAATAATGTCAAACGTGTATTAGATAAAGATAATAGTTCAATTATCTAAATAAACCACTTCATCAGTGATTTGTCTTCATTTCGATATTTAATTACTATTAGGGACATTTTTAGAATCAATCTGTTTTTTTGCTTATTCCACTTCTTCCTCGTTGTTTTTTTTTTGTAAAAATGGAAGAAATTAACACAAACTTCCATCTTTTAAAGAGTCTTGTCCGATTTAGGTATATAAATTGATGATCCGAGTTTTTTAATTCTTCAAAAAAAATTTTTGTGTTTGAGATTTTGTGTTTGTGTGTCTTTGTCTGCATTCACATATTTTAATGTAAACGGTTCATTTCTCGAAAAGTTGTTCTTTGAAGGTTTTGCTTTTCTGAGGCTATTGGCCGTCTCAATCCTTATCGCTTCTGTGTCTTAGTACAGTAGATATCTGATTACTGCGTCGGTGTGAGAGATGATACGATAGGAGTAACTGCAAAGTTGGTTTCAAAAGATATCCTTGTAAGCTTTGACGTAATCTCGTTGTTTAACAAAGTACCACTGAAGGAATGTTTAGATTTCGTTACAAAACTCTTTGCTGCAGACATCCGCAAACTTTTCGAAGTCTACTTCGTTTGGAAAAGAGGGTTCAAACAAGTGTAGCAGTGAGAAATGGAAGTTTACTCAGTCTGGGGATAGCCAATATCTTTATGGATAATTTTGAAAAGAAATACCTTGTAATACAAATCAGGGACATAGTTCTGGTACAGGATCCAGTTTACGTCAACACAAAGGATGAACTACAACTGTTTTTTTTTGGATGTTGTAACAGTCTCTTCGTACACTTCTAAGAGAGGGGTCTCAAATTTTTTTTATATTAAAACTTACCAGGATGAGATGTAAAACAATCGGACAAATTTTTACCTAATAATTGATTGACTCTCATATCAAATAGATCTTGATTTCGGATGCCATTACTTTTTAATTTCTTGGCCAGAATGTAAAAAAAACCAAGGATAAATAGATAATTTCGAAACACACATAATTAGAAAACAAAAATTGATTACTTAATAAACATTTAAAATGGTTCAATTATAAATGAGTAGTAAATAGTTTTTATGACAGTAAATACGTGAATTGTATAACTAACAAATTAAATATTTTAAATATGAATTGGATCCACCCTTTTACAGGTAGATTAGATACACATTCAATATTAATTTAATTTTTTAAGGTTACACGCATTAACATTATTTAATGAAAACTTTAAAATAATTTAGATAAGTAGGGTACTTATATTATTAATATTTTAACGTAGAAATAAAGGAAATGTAGTACTTCGCAAAAAATGATACAAAAGCAGCGTCTCTTTGGGTTAGCGGTTGATAGTAATCGATAAATGAATTTCTTAATTAAAAATTTTAGTTATATCCTCAAAATCTTGCATGAGTGATATAACAAAATATAGCAACAGTTTTACTTCTGTCACAATAGACAATGCGGAATCGTAGGTGTTCAAATAAGACGAGATGTGTTGACATTAAAGAATAGAGAAATGGTGGAAACCTATGCAGTCATGGTCAAATTTTTCCAATCCACTATAATAATGCAAAACGTGTATCTAATCTAATCTATTCTAATCTAACAGTTGTGTCCTTCTTTATATTTGCATGAATTAATACTCTTACGAATCTTATGGTTGTTATTGTTCCGCATTCATAATCGCAAGATGAGTATAAACACAGCCAGAATTGAATTACACTTTTTAACGGTATTACGAGATTATTTATCTAACACGTACAGTACAAGTAAGTGGAGTTAATAGTGAAACTATCACATAATAGCGGTGATGTTATTGGTTTTAGAGGGGAAAATAAATGAGAAAAACCCAGTGCAGTAACTAGTTGTAAAGTTTAATTTTGGTATATGTGTGTAATAAGTTTATGTTTTATTTTTGTGTGTTTGTTTTGTTAGGGATCTATACAATAAATGTTAGCCAGTAATATTTGTTGCACAAAAATGCAAGTATGGCGATCGTCAGGTGTCATCTTCCTCGTAAGGCGAAGTCTTGAACGTTTCAAAAAAATACATGTTTTTATACGTTTATTACATCAATCAGGAAATATCCTATGTACGGAAACACAAGATGCACTACCGATATGGCGACTGCAATTGTCCGCCATACTTGATAAAACGTGTCCCTTTCTTAACGTATTGTGAACATTTGGCGTCACCGTTCCGGTATGCCATATTGCTTTCCGGATTAATATAATACAGAGTGGCACACCAAAAACGAAACACGTAGTTTCTTGTAGCTATCTCAAACGTTCAAAAAGAAACGCTCGGATACGTCAATTTTTGTTTAGAGGGAATCATCTTCCGAAGGCAAAGTTGACGCCGAAATATCAACAGAGGAGGAAACGGCAGCCGAAAATCTTAAATGGCAGATAAATCATAAAATACTGCAATATGTCTAGAATGCCAATTCATGTTCACAAGAGATTCATTAACGAATACTAGAGTGGGTAAGGGTTGGCATGTTTAGGTTTTAGGGGTTTTCCTAAACCTTGAAGCAAATGCTTTGCCAAGACGAACTAATTCACAATTGCACACGGTGTCGTCACCACAATGTACAGGTTAGGTACATCTCAAAAATCTCAATTTACAAGGTAAGTCAAGTGGTACGTCATATAAATGGTATTGTGATTACCTATTCCACCAAATACATTTTACTACGAGAAGGGAGTCTAAGGGGGCTCAAAAACCCCTTTTTCCTAGAAAACAATAGAAAATACAAAAAAATACATCTACTTAACCGGCTTCCTCTAAATCAGTAACTAATTATTATTTTTAAAAAATACATTACTTTTAAATTACATACACTATCAAAGTGAAACGAATCCTTCCTTTTTTGGCCAGAGCATTAAGTTTGATTAGCAAAAAATCATTTAAATCTTACGTGTGGGGTATCATTCTACCCCCATCCTAATTAACATTTTTGAAAAAGGGACTGCCCCTGTTAGTATCTACCGAGAAATTTTATCAATACCAAGGGTCTACTTCAAACTTGAATTGATCTTCTCGGAATAAAATGTATGCGGTTGAATAGATAATTACAATACCTTTCATGTAAGGTGCCACTTGACCCGACCTGTAAATTGAGATTTTTGAGATGGGGGTTGCCGGGGCACAATGTTCATTAATCAGGGCAAATTTTATTGTTAATGAAGTCTCTTGTAAACATGAATTGAAATTCTTGACCATATTTCAGTATTTTCTAATTTTTTTTTTATTTTAAAAATATGCCTGTCGAGTCCTTTGGGACCTCCTGACCAAAATAATATGTATATAACCTGTATAATATGTATATAACTGTATAAGTTTAAAATTTTTGGCATAGGGGCTGCCGAAGCCACTTCTAAACAAAAATAAACTTGTTCGAGCATTTTTTTAAAGTTAACTCCAAAAACGGTCTGTTTCGTTTTCGGTGCCCCACTCTGTATAAGTATCACTATTTAACATGTATTTTTTGACACTTTTAAGAGTTTACCAAAGGAAAAATGACACCTGCCAACTACCATATTTGCATTATCGTGCAAGAAATATTACTGAGTAACTTTCCCCAGAGCCTTGACGTAGAGCAAATCATACGACGATTTTTTTGCTGGCTCCCGAACTGTTTAGTTGCTACAAAGTTTAGATTAGAGTTTAAGGTATCTAAGATAACAGTCTTTTCTGTCAAACACTACGCCTTGTTGGGTACACTGTAAAAATAATGAAATCAATTCAATTCGACCTTTTTGTTTTTTTTTACTTTTTTACAATTTTTTGCTGTTGTACTGTGTTGGTTTAAATTAGAATGTTTTAATTAATTGTTATTTTGGTGTATTTAGGCCAAGCCATTTTAAACTATACCTATTGGTAAAGTATAGTTTATTCGTTTTGTTTATCCTGACTGATCGCCCACTTAGGTATGACTATCATTTTTTATACATTGAATTAAACATATACATTATTAGCTAAAGTATTATTTTCAGAGTGTCGTTTTGTATGTTTCTTATTAACTTAAGTAACTAACAAGAATAACAACAAGTTTTGTTTCCTTGTATGAACAGTTTTGATACCAACTTAAAGTAAACGGCAAATGACAGCATCTCAATATTATTTAAATTAAAAAGTAAATATCACCTGACCCGAACGTTGAGCTGCACTTCATATCCGAAGTATAAATAAATATAAATAAATAAGTAAATAACAATAGTTGGTATCGGTGCCCATATTTATTTTTTAAATTAGAAACGATGATCATTTTCTGATGTAATGCATTATTGACGACATCGGGATAAGTTTAATGAACGAACTTCACTATTATGTTTAAACAAAAAAAAAATGTTTATTGAGAAAATTCAAAATTAGACAAGGACCATATTTTTTGCATTTCTAAATAAATTCTTACAAAACAAAATTACAGATACATCACAATTATTTACTGTTAAACATTTAATTAAAAATAAATTTAAGCAAACTATAGCTGGAAAACAATGTTTTATTTTGTACACACATTCGAATACCCGTCCTCTAATGTTTTCTTTGTAAATAGAAAAGTTTTTTATTTTAAATTAAATTTGAAGCAAATACAATTGTTAAACAAACATCGTTTTTATGGATTTTGGTTATTTGAATGTACATTTTGTGTGGAACAAAATCGTTTTTTTTTATTTTAGAAATAATGATATTCGTATCCAATTAATTTAGCAAAAAATTTATTATTCGAATTTAATCTGAAGTACTAATTAATGAACCTTTTTGATAATCTATTCCATCGCTGACACGTACAAGTTGTTTAATTTCAGTAAGGGGTAATTCGGTCTCATAAATATCCACTTTGAGAGGAACTCTCTCGCAGATAGTGTGTAGAATCATTAAAGCTTATCAAATTTTTTTCTTTGTTGCATTATAATAAAAATATAAATTAGTTAGGTATGTGTTATCTAAAACAAAATGTTAATGTTGTTGTTGCACACTAATTTTGACGAAGTCACGTTTTCGTTCTCTGAATATCGTATAATTTACTTGCACGTTTGTCAAGTGAATTTTTAGTGTAAATTAAAAAAAAAATTATTCTCGTGTAGCAACTTTTATAAGTAGATTTAAAATTTATTGTTTAGTTAAAGAATCTAATAGGATTTTGAATAATTTGTCTGTAGTTGAATTACCATCAATTCAACAATCTGAATTACTGATTAATCTTTGGTAGTTTCGACACGTTCGCAATTTTGTATAGAAGGTATATAAAAAACGACGTTTGTACGCAATAATGCAAATTTGACTTACAACAATAATTATTGGAAAACTGTAATAAACATTAACTTCCAACCTTTTTATTGTAGTCCATGCTTCTTTATTTTATATAAAAACAAAAATATCAAGACAATGCGGCAATAGATAGTATAACTTTAAGTTACGTTAGCAATAAAATACAAACAAAAGTCGTCGATTCGTTTCTATCTTTCGAAAGTTTGTTCACGATAAAATTCTTAGAAGAGGAAATTTTTTTGCGTCTGTTCGAATACGAAAAAATCGAACCAAGATTATAATTAAATTAATTGTTTTTGGAGAAAAATTATTTTAATCGTTATTTAGGTTACGAGTAAGTTTTTTCTAGTTCTAGAATTCAATGGTAACTACAAAGTAAAATTACTTATAGTACGGCTGAGAAAACAAAAAATGAGATACCTTGGTTCTATAAGTTAAACATACCTACTTTAAAGATTATTAACCCTGGTATTCCTACATTATTTACAATTTAACAAAGAGTAGGGTGAACAATCCCGATAAACTTTCATGTATCGATATAAATGTTTTCTTGTATTCAATCCTGCTCGAAGATACTTTTTTGGATTTTTTTTAGATTCTCTACATCGAGTACCAATCTAACTGTCACTATTTTAAGCATGTTGCGTAGTAATACATATTTATTTAAGTAACCAGATTTGATTTTATATATTTAATCGTATATTACATTTTATATATTGTATTGTGATGTAAGTGTTATGTATGGTGCCCCAGAAGATCAGTATAAATCTGTACAGTGTGGTGACAAAACCGTGTGCAATTGTGGATTGGTTCGTTTTGGTTTTAAGGTTTAGAAAATCCACAATCCAAAACAACAGAGTGGCCTCGGCAGCCCCTATGCCAAAAATTTTAAATTTACACAGTTATATACATATTATACAGGTTATATACATATTATTTTGGTCAGGAGGTCCCAAAGGACTCGACAGGCCTATTTTTAAAAATAAAAAAAAATAGAAAATACTGAAATATGGTCAAGAATTTTAATTCATGTTTACAAGAGACTTCATTAACGATCAAATTTGCCCTGATACATGAACATTGTGCCCCGGCAATCCCCATTTCAAAAATCTCAATTTACAGGGCGGGTCAAGTGGCACCTCATATGAAAGGTATTGTAATTAACTATTCAACCGCATACATTTTATTCCGAGAAGATCAATTTAAGTTTGAAGTAGACCCTTGGTATTGATAAAATTTCTCGGTAGAAGCTAACGGAGCAGTCCTTTTTCAAAAATGTTAATTAAGATGGGGGTAGAATGATACCTCACACGTAAGATTTTAAATGATTTTTTGCAGTTTTGTGCTAATCAAACTTAATGCTCTGGCCAAAAAAGGAAGGATTCGTTTCACTTTGATAGTGTATATAATTTAATAGTAATGTATTTTTTAAAAATATAAATTAGTTACTGATTTAGAGGATGCTAGTCAAGTAGATGCATGTTTTTGTATTTTCTATTGTTTTCTAAGAAAAAGGGGTTTTTGAGCCCCCTTAGACTCCTTTCTCGTAATAAAATGTATTTGGTGGAATAGGTAATTACAATACCATTCATATGACGTGCCACTTGACTTACCATGTAAATTGAGATTTTTGAGATGGGGGCTGCCGGGGCTCCCTGTTTATTTATCAGGACAAATTTTATCGTTAATTTATTTTTAATCGAATGGTACATTTTAAATGTTGTATTGTGATGTAAGTGTTATGTATGGTGCCCCAGAAGATCAGTATAAACCTGTATAGTGTGGTGACAAAACCGTGTGCAATTGTGGATTGGTTCGTTTTTGTTTTAGGTTTAGAAAGACCACTAAAACCTAAACATGTAAATTACTGTAAACTTTATATCTTGGAATTTTTTTTCGATTTTACATCTGTTTTTAAGTTCTTGTATTTTGATGAAAACGTTATGTTTTAGAATACACAATAACAAAATGTTGACTTTGATCTAATGCATATTTCGAAATTATTAAAAATTAAGAAGAAATAAACAAAATTGTAAGATTAGTCAAATATGTTATAATACTGTAATAATTAAGACAGAAATTATTGTAACTGTAAACAACTAACTAAATATTTTTTGAAATCTTCATCTCTTTAACTTTAATTAGTCTTAACTTAACTGCAAGGTGAAGTAGTAACCTCCGGACAGGATTATATACATGAAAATAATTATTTCAATGCATTGTATGACCGTAATAACGTACGAAGATTAAGTACTACATCCCAATTAATACGTAATTGTAGGGGTTCTGTTTTAACAATCATGCACGTATTATAGATTTAAACATAAAACACAAAAAATTGATACCTAGTTGAATTGCACTATGGGTATAATCAGTGGAACCATTAAATCTACTCCTCTTGATTGGCTTCTTGTTCTTTGTAATATTACTCTATCAAACATTCGACGAAAAGCTGCGTTAAAACGAGAATGGGATAAATGCCAACTCAACAAAAACTTACTAATTTGGAATGACATAAGAACCCTCATGCCAAAAAACTTAAATCTAGAGAAAGACTACTTAAGTACGGTTTTTTTGAAGTAAATTATGGTCTAGAGTTGATGTTTTCAATAAACATCTCATTGATGATCGAAGTCCCGGAATTTGATCAAAAAAACTACAAAGAATTTTATTTAAAAAAAATGAAAACTAGAAAGGTTGTTGAAAGTAGTTCTGATGAAGGAGAATGCAAAATAACATCCGACGACTCACTAGATAGCGTGAATTTTGCCAATGCAAAACAGGAAGAGAAACATTTACCTGACTTTGACAACAAACCCGGCGTGAGAGATTTTATTTTGGCACAAATTGCAACAAAAAAGCAAAACAATATTTTGTTACTGACGTCGTTAAAGTGAATAATGATAGCTTTAAAGTAAAGTAAAAAAATTAATTTGCAGCGTTTTTTTTTTGAATACAATATTTGCCAGACAAAGATGTGGTGATGAAACTAGGAACCCCGTCAGATAGGGAGCACTGACAGAAGAAATGCTCAGCGTACATTTTCTATAGATTTATCCGCATTTAATCTTCACTCAAAAAGCGTTTCAAGGTACAAGCGCTTATGTTCCAAAGTACCAGCAGAAGTGTGTACTTAAGACCTATAGGCAATGAGTGTGTCTTAATCATAGACATGTTAGACAAATACTAAAAACTAAAAAATTGATTCAGCTGAAAACTTCTAATTTTAGACAAACGGACGTGGTCTACTTACTGAAAATATTTTCATGGCGGTGTCACTATTGATTATGCCGGAAGTTGATACCAACTTTGTTATTTTAAATACAATGCCTCAATTTTTGTTTTATTTTTGGTTTTTGCTTAAAATTTTATGTATTTTACTACCAGGTTTGACATACCTATCTCTTACCATTATTAAAAAAGAAAAGTAATTTCAGCCCTTAGCAACGAAAATTTTAATCTACTGAAAAATTAATATTTTATTAAACTTGTACAACGGTTAGACAAGGTATTGGACTATGTTTTCAGTATTAGACATTTCTGAAATTTATTTCTAGAGGAGGTCCGGGAGTAACGGTAGTTAAGAAAATTAAAATTGTCAAGGAGTCAATTTTTTTAATTACAAGTAAATATTCTCATTCGATACAAAATTTAATTATATATGATGTATTATGTTTCTTTACCTAAACTGAATAATGTTTGTATTATGTGCTTTTTTTTCTACTTTTCTTGTAGTAAATTAACAGTGAGCTTTGAAATTTGTTTTCGCCAACTGATTGAAGGTATCATATGACAGGCAGCAAAACTGATTGCAAATCATACTATTGATTTACCAAATCATTTCTAGAAAAGTAGAAAAAATGCAGAAACACGAAAGAAAAGAAACTAGAAAAAAAAACAGATAACACGAAAATCATTCAGTTTTTGAATAGGAACATGATATATCGGCAGATGGATAATTAAATTACGCATTGAAAAAGAATGAAAAGAATTTTAGTTTCCTTAACTACCGATATTCCCGGACCTCCTCTATAAATAAATTTCAAAAATGCCTAATACTGAAAACATAGTCCAATACCATGTCTTGCCGTTGTACAAGTTTCGCTTATCTTCCTATTATGTATCATGAAATATTAATTTTTCAGTAGATTCAAACTGTCGTTGATAACGCCTGAAATTATTTTTCTTAATAATGGTAAGAGATAAGTACCAAACTTGGTAAGAATTAAAATTTTATAAAACCAAAAATAAAATAAAGATTAAACATTGTATTTAAAATAACAAAGTTGGTCTCAACTTCCGGCATAATCAATAGTGATACCGCCATGAAAATATTTTTAGTAAGTAGACCACGTCCGTTTGTTACAAGTTTTCAGCTGAATCAATTTTTTAGTTTTTAGTATTTGTCTAACATGTCTATGATTAAGACACACTCATTGCCTATAGGTCTTAAAGTACACACTTCTGCTGGTACTTTGGAACATAAGCGCTTGTACCTTTTCAGCTGATTCGGTTTTTTCGTTCTCATTATTTGTGTAACATGTTATCGTCGAGATACTCCCTGTATATTTGTTATTAGAATAAATATTTTATTTTTCTATTTGTTTACTTAGGGATTTTTTATTTAAAAAAAAGTGAGAATCGGCTTTTATTGAAAAACCGTTCCCAAGTACAAGGGACTTCTACACTGCTAGAAAATTATAAACAAAATTATGTAAAAGTACCATCAAGAACATTTTCAGAAACATAAAAGCCGTATGCAAAAATCATATTAGGTCATCAAATTTATAGAAATTTTTAAATTGCCAGATATTTTCTTTCTGAATCCGTTATGTTGCATTTTCCAATCTGAAAAAAGGTGATTTTACCCTACATTGACAGTGACATTTTTCAGAAAGTTTTCTAGAATTCAATCATTAATTTTAAATCATTATAACAATACATTTAACTCAAAGCTCGGACATTCACCAAGATTTCATGGATAGGTACTAAGAAAGTTCTAAAACACAGTTTTAAATTTTACGATATCAACTACAATAAAGGGAAATTGTAAGGGTAACCGTTTGAGAAAATAACTTCAGCAGTTGTTAGTCCGGAAACCACATTTTATTTTATAGATCCCTAAAACTATCGTAACGAAAAAGCTTTAAAACGGTTAATTTCATAATCAAATTAATCTGTTCCATTAGTTAGTTCTTAGTTAAAATTGATGAGGAATGTGAGTAAATGTACCGAAAAAATTTAAGCTCTTGCAGTAGTAATTTAAAATTACATCTTACAATCGGATATAATGAACCAAGGGATCTCTTCCAAAAGAATACGTGTTCAGCATTTAAACGAAGAACTTTAATTATTACATTTTCTTTACACGTATAGCAATAACCAATGAAAAGTTACATTGTTGTTGACATCTTAAGATAGCTAGAAAATGAAAAATAAAAGTTAAACGTATTTGATACATGCCGTAAAAGATAGAACTTCGTTCCTTCTCTAATCTCTCTAAGTATATCTATCACTGGTGCGCTCCAATTCCTATATCGGTAAGATATTACTTGTGATTTATTTTTTTTTTAGTTGTGGATATGTCCGAAATAAAAGATGTGACTTATGAAATGATTTGTGGCAAAGAAATTATATTCTAGATAGAAGTAAGAAACGAATTGTTTCCAAGTTTTAATTAAAATTTTAATAACTTTCGAGACGTTTAATTAAGAAATTGTTACATTGAACATTGGGTTTATTAGATTTGGCTGCGAATAGTACAACAAAGCTGTTAATGGTGGAAGCTATAAAATAAATAGTAATTTTCACTGCAACACGCATTAATTATTAACGGTAATAACAATGAGCAAGTGTTAATAGGTGTATTATACATTCGGGTTTATTATTAACATCTAGTTTTTTTGGTTGTAACTTGAGAGAATATTTAAGTGCTTAACGACAAAAGTTATTTTGTGTTATGTGTTAAATTATCCTTGCAGTTGCGTGTATTTTGACAACACTGAAAATAAGCAGTTTTTAAAATTTGCGAAATAACCAAACAAAATTTTTGTTACTTAAAAAAATGAATAAATATAGATATTTTTAGTTGCCTACAAAAAAATATAAATTCCGAAAGGAAAAGGACTATGACAATAAAGTTAGTGTATACGTGAGTTGTGACGTATGTTGTATTTCCACACTAAATATCGTTTTTTGGAAGTTGTTTTTTTTTATTACCGTAAGTGTTTCGTTTTGTAAAAGTCAAGTAAATTATTTGGTAAATTATTGAAAGTTTATGTGTGTACGAGCATGATTAAATATTTGCTGTTATTTTGGTATAAAATTCAAAGGAATAAAAATAACACGTACTTGGCAAGGACATCGTGACCATTAATAGATACACGTTTGCATTAAAATAACTGTACATCACTGATATTTATCATATAAGTGTCCTCGAAATTATATTTATATCTTTTTTTTACTTAGCGATAGGTTGCATTGTGAAGAATAAAATCGTTCTTGTTGTTATTAGTTTTTTTATACATAGTAACGCAACACATTTAATTTGCGATTTGAATGGTTGAAAATGTTCAAGTCGGTTGCAAAAAATTAAATAAAAGTAAAAATGTAGAAATGACGTTAAGCATGACATGTTGCATATTAACAAAATTTTAAGGCCACCAATTCTCAAAGTTGGTCAGCATTTTTAATGTGGGAAAAAGAAAAAACCCAGAACGTTTAAGGTGAAGCCGGTGACGTAAACCCGATAACCCGATAACTTTAACAACTTCTTTAGTGATATAAAGTAGTGCGCTATCATGTTTAAGTGCGGAAATAGTAAAAAAATTGCAACTAGTGTGGTCGCACCACTAACATATTTAATAAATAAGGGCATTGAAAATGAAGAATTTCCGGATGTTCTCAAGTTAGCGCGGGTGGTACCGTTATTAAAAAAAGGCAAGGCAACAAAAACCAAATAGAAAATTACCGACCGATATCGATATTGTCACCGTTCTCAAAGATCCTAGAACTTGATGTCATCGTCTCAACATGGCTACAGAAATCAAATGTCAACAGAAACAGCAGCAGGTTCATTTACTGATAACGTTGGAAAACTTTTAGATACAAATAGCTACTATGTAGCAAGTATATTTTTTGACTTAAGCAAAGCATTCGATATCGTGCACAGTGACTTTATTAAGGACAAATTGTATGCCTTAGGCATTAGAGGAACACCTTTTAAATTAATATTATCATTTTTCAAAAATCGTAGAATGTATGTAAATATTTAAAAACATACATAATTCATTAACATATGATATCGACTATGGTGTGGCTCAAGGATCAGTGCTTGGACCGTTAATTTTTCTATTATACATAAACGATCTATCTGATTATGTTCAGGGTGGTGTTCTAATAAATTATGCTGGCGATTCAAGTATTGTTGTAAGTGCTGAAAGTGCGGAATTGCTACAATTAAAAATAAACAGTATTTGTCTGCAAATGAAGAGTTGGTGTAATCAAAACAATATGATATTGAACAATTGTACAATTTTCAAAGTCAATGTCTGTGGAATTAATTGAAGCTTCTGTCGAAAGTACTAAGTTTTTAGGTTTTGTTATAGATTCTCTGTTGAGGTGGGTAAACCATGTCGACTTTGTATGTAACAAGATAAGTTCTGCCTATTTTACTTTCATTAGATTAAAAATATAGTGTGTTTAGAAACAAAACTACAGATGTACTATTCATTGGTATATTCACATCTATCATATGGGGTTATTCTGTGGGGGGGAATATCAGAGGCCAATAGAGTTTTCATTGCACAAAAAAGAATTTTGAGATTAACTTTTAACTTAAAAGCTACAGACTCCTGCAAAGTTACTTTAAAAAATATAAATTATTTACTTTCCCTTCTGTGTATATATATATACAGGGTATCCCAACGAAAAATTGACCCCCTATAACGTGAAAACTAAAAATATTTCAAAATTCGCCGAGACACGTTGATTTTTGTTCTTAAGGGAGCCTTTTTGACAGTCAAGCCAACTCGATATGTTCATCCCCCTAATGCCTAATAATCCCAACTTTAAAATTTCAAACGAGACTATCCCACTTGTGGCATACCATTTTAAAGCCCTTTTCATTGCAAATATAATGACACTTCGTTTTTAGAAATCGGTTGAGATTTGACTGAATTATTGGTACAAACGGATAGTTCACAAACCAACTTACGCGTAGTAATTTCTACGGGAATACTCGCTACTCATAAGTTTTTTATCGACTACACACTACCACATTTACCTATTTTTGTTGATGTGTCTATCAGTTCACAATAAAAATCAGAAAGAGGACCAAAAGCTGAAGCAAATAATAAGTCAGATACTAATTATTTTTTTTGTTTATAATAAGTCTCTAGAAAATCAGATCTTCTCTGAATAACAAAACACTGTCACAAAAGTCGCCGTTTTTTGCTTGTGACCAAAAAATCGTTAATTTCAGCTTGATCGTGAAAGTTTTAACGTGTTTAAAAAATGGTTTATTTAGTCGCGGAAAGAGTAGAAATTGTTGCAATTTATTATCGAAATAATGATTGGGCTAAAGCTACAGCACCAATTTTTAACGCAAATCATCCTGAAAAAAATGTACGCCCCCAGTACGTTAAACAACTGATTGACAAGTTCGTTGCAACGGGTTGGCTTTTAAACAAGAAACGTGAAGTAATTGATCCAGTTCGAAATGAAGCACTTGAAGTGGCAGTTTTGGGTCATGTACAGATGAACAATGAGCAATCGATTACAACTGTATCTCAAGCTTCCGACGTATTCCGTTCCAGTGTTTATCGAATTTTGAAAAAATACAAGTTGCATCCATTTAAGATGATGCTGGTTCAAGAGTTACATGAAGATGACTTTGATCGCCGTAACGAATTTTGCGAATACTTTAGTGAACAACTTTTACAGAATCCAAATCTTCTCTACAATACATGTTTTTCCGACGAATGCACATTTATGTTAAATGGCGAAGTAAGTAGACACAATTGTCGTTATTGGAGTGATGTTAATTCTCATTTAATTAGGGAATTTCATACTCAGACTCCTCAAAAATTAAATGTTTGGGCTGGAATTTTGGGTGACCATATTGTTGGACCATTTTTCATTCAAGGCAATCTCAATAGAAACATTTATCTAAAATTATTAGAAGATACAATTAATCCTAGGATAACAAAGATTTTAGAAAGTGACGACAATTTGCAAGAAAATGAAATAATCTTCCAACAAGATGGTGCGCCCCCGCATTATACTGTGGCTGTGCGATAATTTCTGAATAACCATTTTCCGGGACATTGGATTGACAGAAGAGGTCCCGTCGAATGGCCACCTCCGGATCTATCCCCTTTAGACTTTTTTTTGTGGGGCCATTTAAAATCACGAGTGTACGCTACGCAGCCTAAAACATTACAAGTGTTACGTCAGAGAATTGTAGAAGAATGCCAATTAATAACTGCGGATGTCTTCAATAATGTTCGAAAATAATTTGAAAACAGACTGAATTATTGTTTGCAAGCTAACGGGGGTCATTTTGAGCAATTCATCAAATAAATCTGACTATTATTTGCTTCAGCTTTTTTCTTTCATTTCTGACTTTTTTTGTAAACTGATAGACATTTCAATTAAAATATGTACGTAATGTGGTCGTGTGTAGCCGATAAAAAACTGTTTAGTGGCGAGTATTTGGGTTTGTCAACTTTTCGTTTGTACCAATAATTCAGTCAAATCTCAACCGATTTATAAAAACGAAGTGTCATTGTATTTGCAATGAAAAGGGTTTTAAAATGATGTGTCACAAATGGCGTAGTCTCATTTGAAATTTTAAGGTTGAGGTGGCTAGGCATTAGGGGATGAACATATCGAGTTGGCTTGACTGTCCAAAGGCTCCCCTCAATATATATATATATATATATATATATATATATATATCCCTCCAGTAGGGCATATAGTCGACAGCACGCGTTTGTACAATAGTGAACTTACACTCGAGTTCTCTCACTCCTGAAGAGTCCCAAAAGGACGAAACAGCTGTCTAGTGATTCTCAGTGTTTGTTTGCTATTGTACAACCTCTTGCGTACTTTACTGCAGGCGATTCAAAATTTTTTATACTTGCCAACTGTTATGTTGGCTATAATTATTGAAGAATCGACTATGTAACTGCTTTACATACCTGTCAGCGAAATTGCTTACATTTACTTACGTGAACGCTTTCACGAGTCGACACTAGATGTCGAAAAACTTATCGTATAAATATTGCGATCCCTCTAGTAGGGCATATAGTCGACAGCACGCGTTTGTACAATAGTGAACTTACATTCGAGTTCTCTCACTCCTGAAGAGTTCCAAAAGGACGAAACAGCTGTCGAGTGATTCTCAGTGTTTGTTTGCTATTGTACAACCTCTTGCGTACTTTACTGCAGGCGATTCGAAATTTTTATATATATAATTATTGAAGAATCGACTATGTAACTGCTTTACATACCTGTCGGCAAAATTGCTTACATTTTCGTACGTGAACGCTTTCACGAGTCGACACTAGATGTCGAAAAACTTATCGTTTAAAAATATATACAAATGTGCTGTTTATGCTTTTAAAATGAGTCGGGAATGGAATCAGTTAAACGACTATCATACTTATAACACAAGAAATAAATATAGTTTTCTATTTCCCTCGCATAACACATCCTTGTTAGAACGAACTTCCTCTTATTCGTGTAAAGGAATATTTAACAAATTACGGTTAGAAATAAGAACATATTTTTTAGAGGGTACATTTAAAAATTTGTTAAAACTTTTTTTACAAAATAAATGTGTGTACGATTTAAAACAATTTGTAGAATGTAGTAAGTAATGTATTTCAATGTTTATATATAGATATATATTTTTTGTCGTTGACTTAAGCCATGTCGAAATTAGATGTATTTCATTTATATTCGATTAGTGCTGAATAAAACTTATTATTATTATTATTATTAAAACGGTCGAGACGTCGGCAACCAAAAATACTTATGGTGTTTTAATTGCCTCCTACTTAGCCTCCTTATAGAAGGCTCAGCATTGTTGGGAAAATTAATCAGTAAATATAGGAAAGTTCTGTATAAAAAAATGTTGCATATATGTAGCCCAAGTCGTTTTAAATATATTCTTCCTAAAGAGGAATGGATTATTAAATAAAAATTGGTAAAATTTGGATAGTTTTGATAATTTGTGATATAGCATAGATGATCACTTTGTGTTAATTAAAAACACGTATCTAATTTTAAGAACTGTATTAATCATCAGATGCCGAGTAACATATTGCGGTAATTGCATATAAATTAAAATTGTACGTGAACATGAGACTCTAATTATTATTGTTCTCTTAATTGTTATTACTAAATTTACAATACCCCAAAGTCTTGGATTCATAATAAAATCGTGGTTTATGATTTAACAAAATTTTAATTTTAAAAAATAATTAAACGAACACTTTTTTTACATAATATGAATGTAATTTTAAATAACGTTACGTTCACAATTTTACGCAACTAATAATATTCGTCTACAACTTTTATACATTTTGATACAAATTTAAATGTTCTAAAATTAGACCTACGCACAAGGTTGGTCTACGTGACGAGTTTCATGCAACTTTCATCGTTTGAGAGTGACCTCTTGACCTTGGATCGTTCTTACAATGCTTCTTTCCTTTTTGTTGTTGTTTTTTGTTTACTTTTAATATTTAATTGTCTATAATTTTTTCATCAAAAACTTTGTTAGTTTATTTCGTTTCTTAACATACGCGGACTTAACAACAAATGCGTGGGCTAACAACAAACGCAGGCTTTTTTTTATTTCGGTAACAGTTCCATTAACTGAGTTAATAAAATTTCATAAATATGTCTTTTAATTATTAATACAAAAGAAACTTTTTATAATAATCAGTTTATGCACGGGTTAAAATGCACACCCATTGTTCGGCACTGCTCAAAACCGTCTCCTCACTTTTTTCTCTAGTTTCTCAACATACAATAATCCTCTTATATTACTAAACATTATACAGGGTGGCGTAAACTTCTGACAGTGCACGATAACTTAGTTAATGAAAAAAATTGTCACATTTAGTACAGTTACTGAGTGCACATTTAAAAATAATTTCGATTATACAAGCAGCATAAACTTACATTTTTTTGAATAGAACACCCCATATTTTCTTAATAGTAAATTACAAATCGTCACCTACATACTTTATTTCTAAATTTCTTTCTCAAATTATATATATGAGCAACGTTGTACAGACTTTTATGCCGATTAAGATCCCGTTAACTAGTATTAAAAATTCCGATTGGTTCCGAAAATAATCAGAAAAAAACCAAAAATGCCATTTTCGAAAATATCAATTATTTCACTTCTTAGG
The DNA here is from genome assembly GCA_030710515.1 of Abscondita cerata. Classification (NCBI taxonomy): domain Eukaryota; kingdom Metazoa; phylum Arthropoda; class Insecta; order Coleoptera; family Lampyridae; genus Abscondita; species Abscondita cerata. The sequence goes on from JALBCR010002253.1 coordinate 312,757, forward strand.
AAAGCTACTTAAAAATAGTTTGTACAAAAGTTTTTTGGCTACTAAATTCAAACTGTATTCTGTTTTCAGAAAGATTATCCTAAGAATGGCTTTAGAGTTATTGATAGTAACTTTCTTATTTTAAATGGGATTTTTTTATAAATAACTAAATAACTACTGTTTTTTTCTGATTTCAATGATATGTCACATGCTTTGTTTAAAATAAAAAATCGGTTATTATTCATTATCTGGTAAGCCATGGAAAAAAATGAACAATTATTTTATTCTTTAAGTGACATTAGAAAAGTATATTATTGTACTACTGACAGACGCTAAAAAGGCTTTTTAATGTCTAAACATTAAAATCGAAAATTCCTTTGTTTTCAAAACTATTTAGAGGTTGGTACCTCGGTTGTGTCATATTATCATAGCATACTAAAGTACCAACCTGATTCATTACGAATAAAACGTTACTATAACACTCGAGAATTTCGAACATTAAAATAACACATAAAATCGAGCAATAAACGCTTGAAAAAAGTAGTATATTACACTAGTAAACTAATCTACTATTTCTTCAAATCACCATTTTTCACAAAGCACTATTAAAACTTAAAAATCTAACAACTTTAATTCCAATTAAAACAACCAAATAATAAATACATTTCAATTTCTTTTATTTTTAAATTTGTTAACATAATCAAAGATCTAAATAAATTAACTGATTATAAATTTGTCTTCCAAGCTCCAACCAATTCAGCATTTTTTCACAAAAATAGAAATAATTATCTTGAATAAAGCGACAACAAAATATATATTGAAAAATATAAAATAAGTTGTACAATTCCATTAGAAGAACATCTAAGGTATGTTAAACAACCAAACAAATATTCGTATAATTAAGATGCAATTTCGCAAACCACATTACCCAAAACAAACATAAACATTTAAATCATTCACTCATACATCTTTTAAACATAAATAAATTTAATAAAAGAAATTTTACATAAATTACAAATCATACACATTAAAATATCAAACCGAGTTTTTATCATTCAAACATTTTACCCACTTAGTATATATTTTAAAAACCTTTTGTGAAAAATTGTTTCTACTACACTTATACTTTTCTAAATTACGATATAAATCACCAATAGTCATATAAAGTTAGTCAAATAATTCCAATAATAACTCACGTATTATTTTGAGTTGAAGGTAGTTAATAAATAAAATAAATATTCGATTGATTCAAGCTTGAATCAATTAATAATATAGTTAATAATCAATTAAAGAAAATATAGTACAATGACATTTTGTCTGGAAAGGGATGGCTAAAGTCAAAAAGTATTATTTGTTATAGTGGTGGCAAAACCGTCGAAAACAAAATATTTAAGAAAATTGTACTTTATTGTTAAGTCACAACAATAAAAGGAAACCCCAGTATAAAAAAATATATGATGTGCTCAGTATTGAAAATATTTATTTTAAAAATATCTAAAATATCATCTTTTAAAATCATGGCCGTTGGTCGTGACGTTAATACTCGTATAAATCAAATATAAATAGTGGTTTGTTTATGTAAAGCATCATTAATTTATTACTTGGAAAAACAATCGCATACAAATCAAACAACCCATATTATGTTATTTATACAAGAATTGACGTCACGATAGTCTATATCGTAACGTCAAAAGTTGAAAAATATCGAATTATTAATACAAACTGAAATTTTAATCTTATTAACGACACTTAGATAAAACAATGCCAAAAAAATTATAGAATTAACTTAGGTATCATAGAAATTTTAACTGAAGTTAACCTAAAATAAACATTCATTTTTAAACTGTTCTTGAGGACGCCTAGATGACCCTGAGGTACAAATGCATTTTGTAGACCACTTTGTTACAAAATATAAAAACGGTATTTTTTAAAAAATTGTTTTTGCGGCAATCGCTAATCTTCGCCCTTCGAAATGCATGAATCTCATAGCGACTTTGAACACTGTAAGCAAATTGGGTATCTACACTTGACACAAACGTATTTAGTTGTTTGATGGACACTTCTTGGACAGATGGAACACGCTTTACGTTTTTCCAAAGTAATTTTTTCCACAGAATATGAATTCATTTGTGGTACACGTAGTATTCGTTTTAAAATATTTTTCACGTAGTGCGGTATGCGAGGATTATCTACCTTTCTTCCACCACTAATTGATTTGCAAGTTTTTTCGCAAACATAAATTTCTCTTTCAGAATCTGTTTTTTTGCAACTCTGGTGCAAAATATATGAATTTAAGATTGAAACATCAAGGAGACGAAAGAATACTGTTAGTGGCCACCGACGACATTTTTTGTTTAATGTATCGATTCCTCCTTTATTGCAGTTGTAGTAAGCAAAAATTTTTGGCTTGTGCGTTTCTGGATCTGTAAAGATTTAGTCGTGCGTTGAGGAAATAATAATATATTTTTAAATCTATTTTATTCAACCTCTACCCTTCGAGCAGCTGACCTCTTAGCAATTAATATAATATATTGCAGTCGTTGGTCCATTAATGTTAATATTGTAAATATTAATAAAAACGATACTATTTTAAACAAAATAATTTAAAATGTTTCATTTTGTACGTAAACGTATTTTATAAAACAATCAATATTTTTGAATTTGTTTAATTAATTGTAAAACGTGGTTTATAAGTTTTTCTCGTTATTAATCTTATTTTGTAAAAGACTTCCTTTTACAATTTTTTAATTTTACCAAAACTGACCAAAGCAATGACAGTTTTATGATGACAAGATTTTCTACATATTTACCAATAAGAGGATTAAAACAGTTAAATCTTAGTTTGTCGGTGCAGCAAGTAAAATTTGTTAAGATAATAAAACATTTTAACATTTTTTATATTGTTTCCTTTAAAGGTCGATAATAAAAGAAAATGTTATTGCAAAAATGTTTGGTAAATTTATTAATCCATATAAGCGTGTTAGATAATCTTGTGTTTTGGCCCAAACCTTTGAGTACTAGCAATACTCATCGTAAAAAATAACCCCCATAAAGCTCATGATAGGCATTTATTTCCTCAAATAGTGTTCCAGGAGTCAGAATTACTTCTAGCCTCTGCGATAAGGTATCAAAAGTTTGATCGTTTGGTCGCTTCAAATAATATTTTAGACATTGACCTCAGACAACTATTTTTGGCCAGCGGGCTTTTTTTTTCTTCGGCTTTTTATGCGTGTATTTTTTTCTGGCAGTTCTTTATTTAATCAACGAATATTAGTAACAGCATTTAAATTAACAATTAATAAAAACAACTATTTAATTTAAATGATAAGTTAAAAAGCTTAATAGTGTTGTTTTTAGAAATTTTTGACATAAATTTAATTGGATTGTGTTTCTGTTACAATCATGAGTTAAAAGAAAATACATTTTTTTTAGCTTTTCCAAGTTAGAGCAATTAAGCTTTGTTCCAAGTAGGAATTTTTTTTACCTAGCATGTTTGCTTTTGCCCCAACGGGATATAAACAATCTTTCAGTATGTACGTGTTTCTTCGCCCGATATAATTTCTTGTGTGTGCACACATACATCATCCTATCGAATTTGAAATAAATTATTTATTACACTTTTATTTTCTTGCATAGTTTATATTCTTTAGCAAATAGTAAATCATATACAAAATTTTAATTTGGTTTTAATTAAAAACTTTATGATTATTGAAAAAAGAACAACACCTAAAAGCACTTAGATTGCGTTAAGAAACTTGGTACGTTCAATCAAAACTTAATGCACACCTCACAGTCTTTGCACAGAATAAACAAGAAAGTTCGACTTTTGTTAAATTAAACAAAGTCTCTCTAAAATAATTTAGGTTTTAATTAATTAACAATAACGAATCTGAGCAGAAACAAAAATAAATAACCCGTGACGTATTAAATAAATCCTGAAATACTTTCAAGAAAATTAATTAAACTTTTCCAGTTCATCAATATTTTTATAAAGCCGCTTTTTTTAACAGTAATAAATTTGGTGACTCAAAAAGTCTCTAAGTAAATCCTATTATATTGCAAGAGCTTAACAATTAATTTAAATGTCACCGCGTTCACAATGAAACTTGGAATAAGATGAAATTAAACATTTCATTTTTATTTCGCACTTAAAACTAATTTTCCTCCGGCGAAAGAAACGTGTTTGTCCGCACACTTTCAAATAATGAACGAGTTAATTAAATACTTACTTGCTGAGGATTTGTTTCTTAAAAAGATGTCACCTTACCTGCAATTAAAAAGTGTATAAGTAAAATTGAAAAATAAAATACGTGATTTCTCAGATTGATTAGAGCTTTTAAAAGCTGAGCAAAAAATTTTTCTTCAAACTTGTTTTTGTAAATTAACATAGCTTACGGGAAATTCTAATACATTTTATATTGTTGATTTATTCTCACAGCATTAATCATTTTACTATCTTTAGTTTTTTTATTGGCGCGTCTCCAAATTCGTTTTCATGTTGAAAAAACAATTAAAATATATTTTTTTTTGGGAAGTTGTTTCGATATATACATACACTTTCAATAACTAACAAATATAATAACGTGCATATGACAAATATATTGAGTGTGTTAATTTAATGTGCCGTTCAATATCGTGTGAATCTTACCGTATACACTAAAGATTATTTTCAAAGCAGTAAGCGAAAATTAATGATTTGTTTTATTAGCTTTATCGAAGAAGAAAATTAAACAGAATTCGAAACTGTGTGATTATCGCTCTATATCAACACTTCGATTTCTATTGTCCACCCTTTCATTCATCCTGGAATAATAATAAGAATCAATCGATTAGACCCGTATCCTAATTGAACGACACAGACCACCGCATTATCCTGACAAGAAGATAAATGACTGAATCGACAAGTGTAATTACTTTGGTTCACTTAATAGTATATAACAACGAAAAGAAAAAGGTTTTAACTATTGTTTTAAACGATCGTTTTCATTTTTTTTTCGTGACTATATAGAAACACACATTTATAATGTTGTTTTTAATGAAAGATTGTTAATAAAAAAATTAATTAGGGTGGGTTGTGAAACCGAATTATTTTGAACTGGCACTTTAGCCGCATCTACTTCAATTCTAGAATACTAATATTTTGATTAATTTCTAATTACGAAAAGTTAGGTTCTAAAATAAATATTTTTAAGTCATGAGGAACCTAAAATGGCCTGGTCTATTAAAACAACAAAAAAGATAAAAATTATTTTTTGTTGGGTAGTCTCATAAAATTATTCAACATAGTAACAACAAAAATATTTCAGCTAAAAAAGGTTAGTTTTTAGAAGAATTTCAGTTTTTTGTTAGGTATATATTTATTTGAGTTATTTTATTTAAAGAAATACACTGACATACAAAGTTTTCTACAGATTTTAAATAAATTTATTCTTTTCTAATGGGGTTTGCAATTTGTTGATAAAGTTTTTTGTCAATGAATTGACTTTTTACTATTTTGGTGGTATCGGTGAATTGAACGTTGATAAAAGTTATCGAGTTTATGAATAGCTTATTCTATCCTGCGAGTAACCATCAACGTAAAACAAGTGTTTACTTCGCACGTTACAATAAATTGCGCAACTCTTCAAGTGTTTACTTAAATAAAAATTAATTATTGGAAACACACAATGTATGAGACAATGTATCAGAATTGCCAACGCATCTTGGCAGAAATGCAATGAAATGCCAATTCAATTGGATTTACCACTTTATTTATCGCATCAATTATTTGAAATAAGATTAAAGCTCAATAATAAAAAAATATTTTTAATAATAGACTGATTTATGTAATAAAATAATATCTAAAAAACTAAACCCACTATTAACTCAGTTATTTTTAATTAATAAATTGAAGAATAAAACACATTTTTCTTCGGCTTGTGTGACGAACATTCGACTCGTGCGAAATATGCTATATGCAAACTGTTTAGAATATACTATTCTAACCTTATTTATTTAGCGACAAATTTAAAGTTTAAAAAATTGCATTCGATTATTAATAAGTAAGCAAAAGTTATTGAATTGATGTGAGTATATTCTAAACCAAATACTTAGAATTGATGCTGCTAATACTAACGAACAGTGGAACCGCATCAAAAAGAGGAAATGGATGACAGAGGAGATATTGGACCTTATGGAAAAGCGACGACTAGTAAAACAAGATATAACAAAGTATAAAGAAATCCGAGCAGCAAAAACGCAGTGGATGGCAGAGAAATGCAAAGAAATGGAAGAACTAATGGAGAAAAAGACCTATTCAGTGCGCATAGAAAAGCGGATACCTATGACACTACTCGATAGCTCTAACAGGATTATTCTTCAAGAAGAGGAAAAAATAAGAGAGTGGGAATCATATATGGCCACACTGTCCAAAGACAACAGACCGAATTTAGAGACAGACGATAATAGACCTGAGGGGCCTCACATATTGAAGTCGGAAGTACAACATGCCATAGAAATAACAAAAAACAAGAAATTTTTTGGACAAGATGGGATACCAATGGAAATGATAAAAATCATAAATGAAGATAATATCGACCTCGTGGTGAAGTTGTTCAACAACATATATGACTCCGGAAAAGTACCTGAAGAGTGGCTAACTTCAATATTCGTGTCGATTCCAAAAAAACAACACCCTACAAAATGCAGTGTCTATCGACTGACCAGCCTTATGAATCATACAGGGTGTCCCACCGGGAACGCCATCGATAGATTATAGGAAAACTGTACATGGGAAAAATTTGAAAATTTGGTAGTATACTAACATCGACGGGGGCAGTTCCGTTAAAATAATTTCAAAATGGTGACACTTCGGGTTATACCGGAAGTAGGTGTCAAGTTGCTTATTTTAAATGGAATACCCTATATATTATTCCAATTTGGATTTTGCACAAAATTGTAGACATATTTTGTGTATAATGTCCTATACCTAAGTCTAACTGTTTTGGACTTATTTTAAATTTTATGTCAAAAATGACGTTTTCAGGCCTAAACGAAATTATAAAATTTTCCTATATTAATGCCTTTATTATTTAATTGGAATAGGTTTCCTTGTAGCAGGGGACCTATTTTAGTGGGCTATGTCGATATTTTGATAATAAATTGATACAGGGCGATCAAAAAAAAGGATTAAAATTAAATTCAAAAACACGTCAAAAGCCATTTTTTTTAAATACAAGCACTATGTTTTTATAATTTTATCTTATTTAGCATTAAAAATAAGGTTGTCTATTCAAAAAATTCATGGTTTTCAAAATATTGGCAATTTAACATTTTTTTTGTTGCACAAATGGTATTGATTTCTTTTAATATGAGTGGTTATTCTTAGTTGGCCATGATGTTTGTATGCTTTAAAGACTATGAAAAAGCATTCGATAGAATGAAACACAGCAGAATGGTTGAAATGCTTCGATGGGCCGGCATAGACAAAAAAGATGTCAGAATAATAGAGAACCTATGCTGATACCAGCGTGCAGAAGTCAGAGTTGAACACTACAAAACGTCAGAACAGAAGATCCAGAGAGGAGTAAGGCAGGGATGTGTCCTTTCCCTACTGCTGTTTAATTTATATTCGGATAGGATATTTAAGAAAGCACTGAATGAACTCGATCTGGGAATCAAAACTGGCGGCGTCCGCATTAGCACAATTAAGTACGGGGACGACATTGTGGTCCTGGCGGAATCTCTCGAAGATCTTCAGCTACTGCTATGCCGAATAAAACACAAAGGCAACCAACTAAGACTGAATATCAACATCTCCAAGACTAAATTCATAGTGATCAGCCGACAAAACCATGAAGATGCGAAGATCTGTCTCCATGGTGAACAAATTGAGCAAGTGAAAATATTTAAACATTCAGGTAGCCTAATCACAGAGGATCTTGACCCGGATAGAGAAGTGAGATGCCGAATCGAGACCGCTCGCGCCATTTATAATAAAATGAGGTCATTATACTGTGTCGCCCATTCTTTAAATTAAATTTAAGAAACCTTGATAAAGGTCACGCAAAAATGGACAAAACGTTGACTAATTAAAACCATGATAGTGGCTCTTAACTTTTCCCTCCACCACCAGAAATCTTTATGAAAATATTCAACTATAATACGTCTTATAATTGACATGCAAAAGTGTCGGATACCGGGTTTTAAAAGCTTCGTGACTTGTAGGCGAGATGATTCTAAAGCTCTCTTTGTTTATTTTTTTCTGGTCCAAGCTAATAAGACTGAGAAATATTTTTCTCTTTATTCTGAATGGTTAAAAACTTTAAGATTATATTTGCTCATATCACTCTCAACTTTTGTAAAATTTCTTTTGTTTTATTTTTTGTCAGTTGAAGTTAGTTCCAATAACTACTGTATACAATTTTTCAAACCTACACAATTACGATCAAACATTGCACTAATTATCATGTGGAAAGCACCAACAAAGTCTACAATGTTCTTCTTATTTTTTATTCTTCTATCATAGACCAATGCCCATCAACCATGAGTTGTTACACCATCTCTTCTTACGTCTTCCCACACTTCGGCTTCCAATAAACGACTTATCTCCGGCAATCTTGAAATTCTGTTGTTGGTCATTCGAATAATGTAGGCATTTTATTCTATCTTTCTTCTAGGGATCAATTCGTTAATATTCTCTACAATGCAGAGTCTTCATCAACATTGTAAAGTTTTCATTTCCGTACACAGCATGTATTAACTATCGTAGATAGCGTTTCCAACATATAGGCCATAACCGGTCCAATGTGGTTCTATTCCAAGATACATAAATTTCATTTTCTGTTGGATAGCTTGTCCATCTACTTCTAGCTTGCATGTAGTAAGTTATGTCAAGGTACACTTTGTATTCTGTTTGAGGATATTATTTCAACTAACGTTCTTCTAAATTTTTACAAAATAAAAAGAATCATTTGAAAGTAATGAATCCTTCTTTATCAAAAACATATTTGATTAAGCATCTTCTCTACTGTTGACATCTGCGATATCAATTCTCAAACCATTCAAACCTTGTACTTAGTTTCAGTATGTTGGTTAAACTGATCATGGTCAGAATCTCACACATTATATTTTTTTCTAATTTCTTCGTTGTAGTGATTAGTTTCAGTTAACGGCAGTTTTGTTTCAAACAGCCAAAATCTAAGTTTTATAGATGAGAAGTGTCCGTGTTTAGCCCTCAGTCAACTGTTCATCCAACTGCAGTTATTTTACTAGAAAATTGAATCACTTTCTCCTACTGTGACGGTATTATTTACGAACAAAGAAAATTTGAATTAAATATTGATTTGTGACTCAACATCTCCCTAGAGTATAAACAACTGTGTTTACACTTATGCGAAGGGGACGAAATTCTTCCAATTTTGTGTTATAAATTTTCTAGGGACTTTTATTAAATTGTGATTGCCGGGTCCAAAAAATTTCTCCTTTAAGCGGTCGAAAAGACGCATTTCCTTCTGATTCGTGACTCGTCTGTTAAATGTGCTACATGAACATTGTCTAAAATTCAAACAGCTACAAATGTATTAATTATTTAGTAAAACCTAAATAAAAACATCCCGTACAACCAGGGAATAAGTATTCACCTGCTGTTTGTGTGTGAGTACACTTTTACTTTTTAATGAAGTGTTCGCTATCACGGATTTCTATCAATTGCAGACACATTTTTATTTGTTCTCTTCGTTTTTCCAGGGGGTTTGTCTGATGGTTGCTATGCGGACGTATGGATAATAATCTGAAAGTTATTTAACCTAACAAAGCTGGTTCTGGATAATATTAGTGAAGGTCGCCAGCGTTGGAATTTAAATCTACGTTGAAACCCTTTTGTTGTCAAGGAGACCACATAAGATAATACTGTTATCTGGTTTATTGTGAGCACGTCCAGCAACTGCTATCAATTCGGAGTTCATCTTGTCTTTTCTTCTTTGCTGGAATCTAAGTAGTCTGATTTGGATAGAGAGCTGTCACCCCTATCTATTAACCGTCGAACACCGAAAACTTCCTATGTACAAGCTAAGTTGATTCGTTTTATGCATGTTATTCATTATTTTTGTCGCGTTTTATGTACTCGTACTACGGCTTTAAATTTAAAAGATCTTTCGAAGTAATGCTAAATCGTGTTGCGCTTTGAAACTATTTAGATAATCGGCCGGTACCTCACGTAATTTGTTTTTAAATAAATTAATAACAATAATTGCCACGCAAAATTGGTGGGTCGCTTGCAAGGAACGACCGGTGCTACGATTGTCAAAATTTTATAGTACACTATGACAACTAACGTATTCGGGTGCTTGTGCCTAAATTATAACTTATTTCCTAACTCGCTCTCCTGAGTTATTATTATTTTGTAACGGAATATTGTGCATATCTCTAAACCGTATTATATTTTTGTGTCTATTTATTTTTATGTGCGTTGTAAATAAAATCTAGTCGCTATAATTATATATTTCTACCAACCTACGGTTCGTTCTTGTGTCTACGAGTTCCTAGTAGCTCTAGAAGATCTCTTATACGCAATACTAAGTGACGCCTTATAAATTCTTCGTGCAGTGTAGAAGCCTTCGTTCTAACAATTCTAAATAAGCCCACGACCACTCCCGACTACTAGAGCTGCCGGCAAAGTTTTCTAACACTGTTTAGTTGTTTATTTTGTTTACAAATAAACCGTAACACCACATATTGATTAAATTAAAAAAAATTAATGTTGAACAGAATTTCTACGTGTGTCCCACGTATAAGTTGACATTGGCATTTTCTATGTTAAATTAAAAATTAACGTAAATCTTTTTTCTCACACATTATAACAATATATTATGTTGAATGGATGTGATGACAATGAATATCGAAAACTATAAAATCAGTAAAATAACTTGTTTTTTGTGAAATTGTATTTACTAATTCAATGGATTTTCAATTATTAAGCGCCCTTCGTCAACTAATTGGTTAAGTTGTTTCTTAGTAATCTTTTTATGCTTTCTAACTATGGTTCGATTCCATTTGCAGTATTTTTTTATTAACTTTATTATAATTCTAAGATAAATTTGACGTTTTAAAAATGATCAAACTCATTTTATAAAAATTATATTAATAACATTGATTAAATTTCCCGGAAATTATTATAAAAATTTTACTGTTTTTTTTATTTAAACACTTAAATTTTAAATTTGTTCTCATTTATTTATCTAATAAGATATGTTCATATATTGTGTTCAAATTGAGCCAGAAAAATATATGCAGTAATTCGGGCACAGAAAACACTTATGTCAACTTTTCCGTGGGACACACGGTATAGTGAATAATGAAAATGTTGTTAAGACTCAACAAACAACAAAAACAAACATAAATTCCCTTTTTAGAAATCGATTTCAAACAAAACACTCATTAGGTGAAAAAGCAACATACCATAAAAAAAAAATTAAACAAAAATGTGGTTGTTTAAAACATACGAACAGGTAATTTTAACTAATACTAAAACTTCACAAATTCATTGCATGAAATGCAAGCAAGGTTGTTGTTGACAGTTTTAGCTTCGATAAGTCGTATATTGTTATTGTTATTATCCCCAGTTATCTTACGTAATCTAGTAGCATTAATAATCAAACGACATTTGACTTTAATTACAGCACGTATTGAACATTAGTTTTATTTTACTGTCGTTGCCATAAATGGAAGAGTTTGTGCAACATTTTTGCTTGAATCCTAAAAAGGACGCCACATCGTTGAAAAATACATTGTTGTTACGATTATCGTAAATAATCTAATTTTAAATTTAATTTCATTTTAATTTAACAGTAGCAAGTCAATAAATGTTACATAAATTACTGCGAGTCAATTTATTCTTTATGTTGATATTGCAGCATAACTAACTAGTATTGGTTCAGTTGTGTTTGTTTATATTATAATCCAAACAAGAACAAATATTTGTTGCTTTATTATTGAATTTATTATATTTTAAAGTAGCCTTCTTTTTTATAAAAATACTTTACCTTACACCGTACGATATACAAGGTTTTGATTATTTATATATAATTAAAATGTTGTAATAGTTTTCAGTTTCTGTGTGTGTCTGTGTAAAAATGATAAAAATAGTGATAATTGAAAATAAATCTTGATTCATTGGTATTGTATGTATTTATGATTAGATTAAATTATTAAATTTACTTAAAGTCGTTCAATACAAAATTTTTGGTGAGATAAAGCTCCTTAATACCTACTAGTTTCAGGCGTAACTAATTAATATTTAAGGCCATCTTCAGTTAAGTAACAAAATTACACGTGTGAAAAAATTTATAATGTTAAAATTGCCATTTTAGACAGAATTTTTAAAAGAAATTTTGTCTAAAATGTCAATTTTAACATCATAAGTTTTTTCACACTTAACTGAAGATGTCCTCAAATATTAATTAGTTACGGCCGAAACTAGTATTATAGAGTTTTATCTTCAAGTAAATTTAATCATTTAACCTAATCATATTGATAATTGTTTTAAGAACAAAGTTTACGCAGGTTTAATTAACGCATTGAACTGTATTGAAAACAGATGATTGTTATAATGTGGATCATTTAATTATTAATTATTTGAATAAACACGAATGTATTTGTTATCTGCAATAATGTTGCGCTAATTTTTCGACGCTGCCGTACGGTTGTTAAAATGTAATTTGCTTGTGTAAATATAATTCGCTTGCACAAATACTACGTTTTCATTATCATCCATAGGTTACAGTTTTAAATTTGTTTTTTTTTAATACTTCAATTAAGGATTTCGTATTAATTACACAATAAACACGCTACAGAGAAAAGTGAAAATAATTCGCTTTAAGGAAGTCATTCAGCTCTTTCATCTTTTGAGTTTATTGAAACATCAAAGCTTAGAAAATGTTTTTTTGTGTCATAATGCGTTTATCATTATCTTAAAAATACTAATAATCTACCCGTAAAACATACTTTTGAAGTATTTATTGATCAATCGGGTCTACTTAGAGGATTTATAGGCAGTGTTATTTTATGTAGCTGAAACTTTTATGACTTTTTCAATATTAACGCTGGTACAAGATTTATATTATCCGTTGAAATAAATTATCTTTTAAAAGTTTAACGTCTTGGTTCAAAATTCAATGCTCCTAACAAATGTAATATTTTTCTTTTGTTATCCTTCTAGGTGGAGGTAGAGTTAAAAATAGCGGTTTAAAATTACATACCGTGTGTCTACTTAAGTAGGCAATATAAAAGGAATTTTTTTATTATTAATTTTACGAAAAAGTTATTTTTTATAAAAAGTTCTGCGTGATCTAGAATCGAAAATACAATCATCAAATATTAATTTTTTTCAAATCGTATACGCGGTTTGTCAAAAATATAAATTTTACTCACGAGTAAGGTATCTTTATTTGTGAAAATATCGAAAACTGTAATTAAGAAAAGTTGTTCAGAATGAAAAATTATGTTTTAGTATCTAATTACATCCTTCTACTTAAAAAAAATTATTTTTACAAATTTTTCTCAATTAAATGATACCGAACATTTACCATTTTATTTATTACGAACATGACAACCTGTCCGTTCCGTTCAGAAAGTAATAATCAAATTTCCACAAAACAAAATTTATTTATAAAAATCCTCGTAAAAATCTAAAAAATACACTATTAAAATATAAAAAGGTTCAAGTACATAATCAGATCCATCTATCTCAACTTATTTTTTACTCTTTCCAAAGTTATTAACTGATGGTGATGAGTAATATTAAATGGTACATTTTTTTTTTGTAAATTTTATTAAATGTTTTTAATAATTAATAATAAACAGTAATCTCTTATTTTTATTGAACACTTGATAACATTTCAATTAATTAAAATATGTCTTGTAACATTTTAGCGATGCATGTAAATGAATAATGCCATAATAAATCATTTTGTTGAAATAATTTCTACGAACATTATTGGTTTCTTTAATTCACTAATGTCTCTACATACCAGCCTTCTCTGTCAATACAGGTAATTAAGTTTTTCAATACTCTTCTAACCATAGCCGGAGTAATAGTCTGAACCGATTCTGCAATAATTCTTTCCAAATGAGCAACATCTGTAAATGGCTTTTGAAGATACACCTTTTCTTTTAGGTAACCGCACAAGAAAAAAATCGAGTAGCGTCAAATCTGGAGAACGAGGTGGCCAAAAAATTTCTGAAAACCTACTGTTGCATGGGGCACCATCCTATTGAAACCATATTTGTTGACGTTGAAGGAAAAGAACATTATCAAAAAAATCGTCTAATTCAGTCTCTAAAAAGAGTAAATAACGGTCCGCATTCAAAGATTCATAAAAAAAATAAAATTCAATTATTTTATTTCCATAAATTCCACACCACACATTTATTTTGAATGCTTACTGGTCTCGAGTTTTGATGGTAAAATTTGGATTCGTATCACTCCACCAACGGCAATTTTGGGTAGAGACTGTTCCATTTGATGTAAATGTTGCTTCGTCCGAAAAAACAATATGTTTTCTAACATTCCTTGGATATCAGAACAAAATTCAAAGCGTCTATCATGATCGTTCGGTCTTAACGTATGAATAAATTGGGGCTTGTGTGGGTGCAACTTGTTCCTTTTAAAAGTTTTGAAACCGCATTTTTTTAATATAATTTGGCATCAAAACTGCCATTGTTCGCAAGGATTTCTTAGGATGTTTGATTGCTGAGAGCATTATTTCAAATTCCATGTCATCACTGACAACCCATTGTTAAATTTATTACTTACATCTCCAAAAGTCTCAAATTTGTTTAATACTTTTCTTGGAAAAATTGTACTTTAGGTAAAGTGCTCGGATTTTTTTGAAACTTTTACCAAAAGTAGCCTACATGCCACTGATAATAAATATGCAATAAAATTTTGTCGCTCTCAAAAACTGAATTTTTTTAAAATAATTTTCAAAAAAATTTTTAAAATTTTTGGGTCGGTTTTTTTTTGCACGTTTCAGACAATTCTAAGACTTTTATTTTTCAGTGACAAAAAAACCTAAAAAATTTTTCAAAAACTTTTGGGCCACCTAACCTAACTCTAACCCAACCAAATACGTCAGAGGTGTGACACAAAAGGGAGCGCGGAAGTTGAAGTAGAGTAAAAGAGAAAGTAAGAGCAGGTCGGTTTGTTGTGTTTCTTGTGAAATGGATCACATTCGACAAGTTTTTTTAAGAAGAAAATTGTAATAACTGTAACCTACCAACCAACACCGTTCACCCCCGATAGCACCTCCCAACCAACACCGTTTACCTCAAACCACATGCAAACATGTAATTTTTTAAGAAGAAAATTGTAATAACTGTAACCTACCAACCAACACCGTTCACCCCGACAACCAAAAAGAAAAGTGTGAAATGTCGACGGAGCTTGGGTGTTTGGGGAATTGAAAGGGGTTAGGCAGGGTGTTCATGAAAGTCGTGAACGACCGTACTGCGGACACCCTGTTGGCATGTATTGAAAAATACATAGAACCGGGAACCACCATTTATTCCGATTGCTGGAAAGGGTATTCCGGGCTCACCGACCACCCCAACTACACTAACCTGCAGGTGAGCCACTTCCTCCATTTCAAGGACCCCGAAACCGGAGTCCACACCAACTCAATCGAGTCCACATGGTAACCTAACCTAACCTAACCTAAACTAACCTAACCAACCCCACTATTCTAGGCGACACGCCAAAGCGAGCGGCCCTTATGCTAATCGGCAGAAGACTTTCCTGGGAGGATACCTCGTCCGGTATATTTTCCTCAAGATGGTCAAATCTTTGAATCAAGACCCACTGATTCTATTCTTCATGCTTGCCCGAGACCTGTACGACCCAGCCTTGCTTGTTCCACCGACCGAGACTGAAGAAGGAGACGACCCTGACGATTTTGATATACAATTTGATTTTATATAATTGTCCCCAAAATTTTCCAAAATTTTTCTGTTTTTTCTCACTGAAAAATAAAAGTTTTAGAATTGTCTGAAACGTGCAAAAATGCAAAAAAACCGACCCAAAAATTTTCAAAATTTTTTCGAAAGTTTTTTTTTTAAATTCAGTTTTTGAGAGCGACAAAATTTTATTGCATATTTATGATCAGTAGACCAAGGGCTATCACTGGTAAAAATTTGAAGCAATCCGAACACTTTACCTAAAGTACAATTATACGCTTTTCTTACTGTGCCATAGTGAAGATTTTTCTCTGGGTGTCGATTATTAAAAATGTCTGCAGCTTCTCGATATGTTTTATAATTGTCATCTACAATTAACATAATTTCAATTTTATCTCCAGTACTTAAGTTGCTGGCATTTCTACCAAATTTCACTAAATACAACTGAATGTTTTGAAGTTTACTGTCAAACAATTCTGACTGTTAAAAAATTATTTGTTTATCAGTGCATCTTAGATTTCATGTAACTACAGTTACATTTGCATTGTTATTATAGACAAAAAAAGAAAACATGATTTTTTTCATGTAATTGGATATAATTGCATATTTGAACGTAGTATTTAGTTCTGATCAACTTTTTTCAATAACAAATTTTAATATTGTTAAATATAAAGGTTGAGTAAAATTTATATTTTCTGACAATTAAAAAAATTAATATTTGATGATTGTATTTTAAATTCTAGATCATGCAGAACTTTTATAAAGAATAACTTTTTTCGTAAAATTAATAATAAAAAGTTTCCATATGTTGCCAACTTAAGTAGACCCACTATATATGGCCGACGTTTCGCCCAAACCTGTGAGGACTTAATCGAGTCTAAAAGTAAATTAGCAAACGAACGAATGAATAAACAAGAATTAATTAATTCGTTTGTTCGTCTAGTATACACTGTGTGTCTTATATACTTTATTAATTTTTAATCATTTTGACGTAATCCACTCTTGATGATTACTTTAAATCTCTTAACAAAAAAAATATATTTACCAGTTTTATTAACGGAATAATTATTACGTACTTAGTTTTGTTAATTACAGTATCCTAATTATTTATCGTCGTAATTATTACGTCAAACGTACTCACAAAAAATTTAAGTTTTCTAAAAATAAAAAACTTTATAATATCCAGTGTTGAGAAAATTGAGATTTTTGCTGTTCGTAGACTATTCTTAGTCCAAATACTTTGACCTACATATCTTGTGTAATAATAAACAACCACCTATTGATTTTGCCGTTTTTTAAATACCAACAAAACGTCACAAACAACATACATACAGGACAATTCAATTTTTTTTTAAATTCATGCTTGCATTTTTTGTTCTGAAACATAATGTTCAATTAGTGAACATCAAACATTGGGACTTAAATTCTATCACACTTCGAATTAATCGCAATCTAATGCCAAACCCTCTTTGGCATGGTTTACAGTTTGTTAGCAGAATATAAAGCAAATTGATTAAATTTGAGAACAAAGGATGTAAAATTTAAAAATTAACATACAAAATTAATTGTCGACGAAATCAGGATTAAAAATTTACTAATGAAATTTACAGATGTTTGAAATTTAATTATACATATTCTTGAATTGAATTATGCCTGTATTTAATCTACGTAATTATAACAAAACCTCAAAAACAATTTCTCTGGGCATTTACCTTCGTACATTACAGCCACATAATTTACTGTAATGTTATTATCATAGTGCTGGTAACAATGCGTGTTATAACTAAAGGTTCTATGTGAACTGCGGTTATTTCTAATTAGGTTTGCTTCATCTTGTTTTCAAACAGAAAATTAGTTTTTAATAGGATTCGACGGTTGTTATTTCGGAATTTACGTTAAATGTAGAAAAAGGATTTTTCTTTGTTGTCATTGTTTATCAGTCGGTTTCCTAGTTGTTGTCATCGTAAGGGATACGTTTATAATGACAGGACTATCCTGTGTGATGCTTTCAGTGTTCTACTATCTTGTTAGTTAACTACGTTTCCATCCGACGTAAATGTTCAATTAGTTTGGTTTAAAGTAGCTTATGTTTGCTCAAATTGTGGTAGCTTTTTTTACATGTACCGGATTTTGCTATAAAAATGATAAGATTACATAAAATCTGGCAAGAAATGAGCTTTACAAGAAACAATAAAAAAAACCTATATTGCAATTGTTTAGTACTAACAGATATAAATTTAAAGATTAATAATTTGATTTCTTTTTTAAGAAGAATTGTCTTTTCTTTTAATAATATTTATAGATCGAACGCAAAAGTGGTATTTACCAACTTACTTGTTCTTGTATAAAATTTTATATTGGTAAAACATACAGAAAATTTATAACAAAACTTTCAACATACTTAAAAATGTTTATATTTGTAGTAATTCTACACATCATAACTGTTTAATTGATAATTATTTAAATAACATTTTAAACAAAATGAACCTAACGTTTATTTCAAATAATTAAATAAAACTATTAATTTTTTTATTTATTTGCAACTAGTTTTGGTAATAAAGTAATAAGTGCCATTTAAGAGTCCTCTCTACCCTTTTTGCTAAAATCGTTATATCGAATCGCTAAGAAACATACTATTTTTTTTTATAGAAAGAATGTTAAAACAAGGTCACGGACACGTTTGAAAAACTAGTTTCAGGGTTTACCGTTCTGTAGTGCTGCTTTACAAAGAAAAATTATGTTTTCAAAGCGACAAAATAACACCCATATATACAATTGAAATATTCTAAAATATTATTTTTCATATTCTACAATGTTCTTTCCAACTCAGTACGGACGCTTTTTTTTAATTCAAGATTAATTAATAAATTGGGAAGAATTTCAATATTTCACGACAAAAGCTGCAAAAACAGTCTTATTTTTAAAACATAATTATAACAAATCAAAATATTTTAGAGAAAAAAAGGCTCCGACATAAGTTACGTAACAAATCCATGTTTATGATAGTGAAATCCAAAATTATTTTTATCAAAAACTGTAGCCTTGGGAGTGTTGCCCGTGACATAGGAATTTTACATGGGAATTGAAAGGTAGAGAGGACTCTTAATTGCCACAAGAAATATTTAAAAAAATTAGGTTACTTTTGTCACATATTTTTTTAATTTACGGAAACATAGTTTTTACATGTATCGGATTTTGTTATGAAAAGATAATATTACATAAAATCAGGCAAGATAAGAGCTTTACAACAAACAATAAAAAAAATATTAAAAAAACATGCATACATTGAAATTGTTTAGTTGTAACAGATACAGTAAAACCTCTATTTTCGGCCACCTCTTAAAAGCGGTCACCTCTAGAACCGGCCAAGTGTTTCAAGTCAAAACCACTTATACGGAAATATTCATATTAATGACCTTCCTAATAGGGACGGCCTCTTGATAACAGCCACGGCCACTTATTTGTAAACTTTCTTAGAAAAATACATGTAATTCCACCTCCCATTTCCAGCTATTCTTAAATAAGGTCATTAGTAGACAACAGCATAGCGTTCAAGTTGTGCATAATGTATAATTGTTTTATTGTGTGAGGCTTAAGGAATTACCGGTATTTAAGAACGGATTTAAAGAATTTGTTCAATTTACAATAGACAGTCATTACAGAGAAAGTACAATTAAAGGCGCATCAAGCCCACCTCAAAAATCGTATTTTGCGTACATAGTTTGAGTTAGTATGTTCAACAGTGCTGTTACATATAGACGTACAGAAAAATTAAAATGTCGCTAAAAAGAAAACGCTTGTCTCTTAAAGAAAAATTGATATAATTGTGGAAAGTAAAAAATTCAATACCAGTGCTAGAAAGTTGGCTGAAAAATTTAGTGTTGGAAAAACACAAGTTAACGATATTTTAAAAGACAAATCTGATTTAAAGAAGCTATTTGAAGAAGGTTCCAATACAGAGCAGAAGAGAAAATTTCTTAGAACTGAAGGTTTAAAAATTGACCGAGTTGTTTACAATTCTTTTTGTAAAGCTAGGAATAAAAATATCCCTATATCTGGACCTTTAATAAAAGAAAAAGCATTGGAAGTTCCGGAAAATTTAAAAATGACGGATGATAAAGCTTTAAATGGGTTAAAGATACAGAAAAAAGTATCAATTTCAAGGTCACTATACTTTTGTCACATATTTTTTTTTAATTTACAGGAACAAACACTGATTAGGTTTACGAAATCTTAATTGAATTGTTTTGAGAAAACTTTAGGATGACAACAAAGGAACCAAAAGCAAGCTTAAGAGAAGGTGAAAGCCTAATATTGTGATACTAACTTTTGGATGTTATTTCTTTAAACCGTTCAAAAATAATTTACAAAAATAAATACATAACTGGAGAGTTGAGTTATAATCTTCCTCGAAATTTGTTTCTGTTTTGATTTTTAATTTATTTTTTGCACTTATTTTTAATTTGTTAATTTCTATACAGGGTGGTCCAACGAAAACAAAACAAATCATTTTTTGAGCTATCTTACTTTTTCAAAAAAATCTTGGTTACGCCAATTTTTGCTTGGCCCCGAAATATCAACAGGGTGGCCGCGGCAGTCCCCATGTCGAAAATATTACATGGCATGATAAGTCGACAGGTACCTTATATGAAATTCCTTTTAGTTTTCTATACAGCTATAAGCATCTAATTTTAGTCGGGGAGCCCCAAGGGCCCCCCATATTCTTATTTTCTAAAACACAAAAAAATTAAGAAATACTGCAATATGGTCTAGAATGCCAATTTATATTTACAAGAGACATTCTTTAACAATAAAATGCGCGCCTATAAATGAGAGTTTACCGGCAGCTCCCATTTCGAAAATCTGAATTTACATAGCGAGTCAGGTGGTACCACGTACGAAAGGTATTGTAATTTTTTTGGGCTTTCTAAAACCCCTGTTTGCAATAAAATGTATTTGGTTGAATAGAAAATCGCAATACCTTTTATATAAACTTGAATTTCCCTGTAGATTCAGATTTTCGAGATGGAGGCTGCCGGAGCACCCTATTAATTTGTCAGGGAAAATTTTATCTTTAATGTTGCAGTATTTTCTAACAATTTTTTATTTTCGAAAATAAAAGGTTTCTGTCGACCCATCATGAAGATTTTCGACATGGGGACTGGTCAAGTCACCCTGTTCTTATTTTGGGGTCAAGTTTATCTTCGAAAAATATGCCCCTCTAAACAAAAAATTATATGTCCAAACTTTTTTTAAAGTATAAAATAGTTCTAAAAAACTATCTGTTTTGTTTTCGGTGGGCCACGTAATCTGAATGCGCAAGCGTGACAAAAGAGACCGCAGAAGGAAAATTTCAAAATTTTTTTCCTTTGCGACAACAAAACTTCAAAAAATGCAACACAATTAATTCTAGGGATAAGAGCAACATTCTCGGACGTCAACAATCGAATACAATTGGTGTCCTTTAGAAACTTCTAGACGATAAGATTTGTTCAGTTTGTTTTTTAGAAACCCATTTTCGAGCTGATAACTCGATTTTTTGTCTCAGCAATCGCGCTTAGCAAACAGTTCAGTCATGTAACTATTGTATATAGAGTTATGTAATGTATAATTCTTCGTCTGACACTACAAATGGTGACTATCAACGCAATCGCGATACAGTGGTGACCACGACGTATTTGTTCGTTTATATTTCGTATTCTTAGCTAGCAAAAACTCACGTGGGTTTTCCTCAGTGGATTGCCAATATACAATAAAGTATGCTGGGGGTAGATTGTTGAGTGATGGAGTTGATAAAACGACTTCTCACCCCAAATCAATGTGCTTTACATCCTGGTGAAGGTAGAAGACAAGTGGAAAAAAAACCTTCTTTTGTCCTCAATAGTGTTGATGCTAACAATTTTGTGGGTGTAGTAGTGTTAGCGAGCGTAGCTTTAACCGGCGAAGTGTTAATAGTCGTAGTGTTGACGGCGTAGCAATGGCGGGCGTTTTGAGATTTAGCCGTTTAATTGATAAGTTTGTGTAACTGAAAGTTTGACGATTTAATTATTACCTTCCAGATTAATTCCTTATATACTTTTTTAATGTTTTACAAGCGGGTGGATATAAATTGTGCTTGCATTTCTGTAGAGAAAATTAATCATAATTTAATCTCACATTTCATAATTATGAAGTTTACCAAAAATGATACATAAACAAAATACAAACGAATTAGAGACGTTTTAATTATGTTTGTGGGTGGAAGCTAAAATACAAATATAAAAATTTTACAACCTAATGCGCTGAGTCAACGCAATAAATATAAAAAATCAGTATTAACAAAATCGAGCTCCAAAATATATACAGGGTGAGTTTTTTTTATGTTGAGCATAGGGATCTTGGAAACGAATAAAGATAGAGAAACGATTAAATAGAGAAAGAAATGAGAAAGAAATGTGCTTTTTGTTATAAATTATAAATGGATAAGTTTTAGGTATTTCTGTGGTAAATAATAAAGTCTAGTCAAAATTGTGGCATAGAGTATATCACTGCAACCGTTGAAAATGCATCTTTATTATAAGTCTTAAGTCAAAAATTATAGGTTAAATAAAAATTTGTTGTAAAGTAAAATAACAAAGCAAACATACACCAAACGAATTTACAAAAAAATTTATTTTTCGAAATATATAGTTAGTCCGGCATTTTTTTTAAAAGAACTAATAGCACATTTTAGTCTCCTCATAAAAATACAATTTTTTTTGCGTTTAACCGTTTCTCTATCTTTATTAGTTTTTGACCTCTCTGACCTGGGATTCATTCGAAGGTTTTTGTTTGCTGACAAGATTGATGCTTGTTGATTGTTATATGAACCTTTATCGTTCGCTGCTCAAAACCTTCTCTTTCACACTTTCAATTCGTATTACTACGTACACCATATATCGAATTATCCTATTACTGTACACTACACAAGTTTATCCTAATACTATACAATGCACATGGTAACAAATTCATATATTGCAACGACCTTGCGATTACTGTAATATATAATTATTCTTGCGATATCAATATTAAGAAAGTCTTCCAATCTACTGAAAATTTACAAAAAAAGTACAATTATGATTAAAGGGCTCATTTTTGATTGTGGTTTGGTGATTGATTGTGTAAATTGGAGTTGAGAAAATGTTTATCATTAAAAAATATTACATTACTTTTTACGACTCAAGATATTAAAACATTTCCTTAACAAGGAACAGTATCAAAATTTTAGCAAAAATTTTTCTCATATTTAGTGTTACAAAATTATTACAATTTTGTATTACGTTGCAAAGGTGTTTTTAACAAATAAATTTTGAATCAAATATAAAATACATATATTTTTTGAGATGAAAGTAATTACATTTTCGGTTACCCGTCGCATGAAAACGTCAATATAAATCTACAAAAAAATGAAATCAAATACAGTCAGATATGCTATGGGGAAGACTTTCATCATTTTCAGAATGCAAAATGATATGCTTTAAATAGAAAGACATTTATTTCCCAACTGGCGTTGATTCGAAAAGATTGGATTTAATATAAGACGGTATGTTATGAGGAAGGATTACAGTGACGATGTAATACGTAAGACAATAAAACGGCGTCCTCAAACCATTGAAATTGCTTACGCCTCTACAATTTTACTTTAACTTGTTATTGATCGTGCAATTCCAGTTTGAAGATAAAATAAAAGGGAACTAAGATTTTTTTTTTTAATCAATTACACGTAAGTACCGATATCGATGCTAAAGGGAAGTTCTTGAATTTCCAAGTGGATTTCATCAAAGTTGCAAACATGTATTAGTTCAAAGTGTTTTTATAAAAAAAAGTAACTTTAACATTAAAATTTTCTTTCTTTTTCAGTTTTAAATTACTTTATCGCAATTCAATACTTTACTTAATTGTCTTTGAACTCTTTTTGACAGCTTTTGCAGCTTCAATGGAATAAATTTGCTGTAATTTACAATACGATTAAATTGGTTATCTTTTATCTTTTATAATAACTAGTTTAATTCGGTTACTTTTGAAACAGTCGTATTTTAAATTTTATTTCAGTTATAAAACTTATATGAAAAAAAATCCATTTTTAGTAAGAATACAATTTAAAATTTTTATATTGCGTCGATATCTTAACGCATTAGGTGAATTTTCTTAATTAATTTTTAATCATTCTGCTATTCTAATAGGTCTGTGATTGGTAGTAATTAACGTCATCACCAACACCAGGGAACAATAACAGTTACGAGTAACTAGCCGCTGGAACTTTAATATTTATCGTATTTAGGGTTAGTTGCATAAGCAGACTCTGTATGATCCACCGCAGAAATTATCATGCGAGTTGGCATTTAACACCAATTCCGATAAGTTAGTGTGCCGGCCACGTACACATCTTATCTATCTTACGCTTAATTTAATTAATGTTACATATATTACGTCGCTATTCAAGCAAACATCCAACGTATTGTTTCAAGTTTACAGTTGTTTTAGTGGATTAGCTCACTGTTTTCCTGGCTTCAGAGGACCAATTTGGTAGTTTTTTATACTAATGGTGGTGAAGAACCGACCTTTACGTCAGATGTCTTTTTTTCATTAATGATGTTGCCGTCAGTGACGGCATTTTTTGTATTAGGTTTTCTTATTGAATTGAGTGCACTCGTTTTAAATTCTCGATGAAAATGTATCGATCAATTTTATTTACATGTTACTAGATTTAACGGTCGAAACTTAAATTTTTAAACTGCATGATTGAACAAATGTGTAACCCAACGTCAAATTTCAAGGAATGCTCTTTGTTCAATTGACCATGGATAAATGCCCGTTACTGTCTGAATTTCACCCTTTACCCTTTGTTGTCTACATTGCTATTTCTTTCTTTTGCCACTCACACTTCTGTTCCTTTCTTTAATCACGTGCTTTCTTTTTAACACATTGTAAATTGTTTACTTATGACATTTTTATAGTTTGTCCCAACAAAAATTTTAACTTTGCTAACTTTTGATACAGACGTGCATATTTGTATCAGCATAAAATGAACTCGTTGTTTTGTTTCTCACGAAAATTTTAATAACACTTACTTACACTGAATGTCAATTTGGCATTTTTATTTACTCGAATTAAATTCTTTTATTAAATAACCTTTTGGTAGATTTTTAGAAGTGTTAAAACAATAATTTGAATTCTACGTTTGATTTAAATAGAAACATTTAATATAAACTATTAAGTAATCATTATGTCAATTTAAAGTAAATTTTGTTTTATTGTTTAAAATAAGTCATTCAGCGCAATACGTTGAGGTGGTATTCTAGAAAAACGCTTACTCAAATACATAATTGAAAAACAGTTTGAAAGTATATACTACAAACAAATCAAAGCAATTAATTTCTTGTTATGAAGGTTAATAAAGTATAGTAATCAACATGTGGCAATGTTAATAATGTTTTATGGTTTCTGCCCCCAAAAATTATGTGCTAGGACAAGGAGGTTTTTTGAGTGGCTCAAAAACGCAAAATGATTTTTTAATAAATACCAGAACCCTACGTTGGCTTGATAGAAATGATATATAGATAATAATAATGAAATTATGAAAAATGCCCTATGTTGAATAAAATTAATTTATAAAAATAATTTAATTTAAATTATTTTACTTTGTCAAATAAAATCAAATCTCAGGGTTGATAAATTTACTTTTATTATGCTTATATTTGTTTCAATTATTGAATTTACTGTAATACACATTTTTAATAATGTGCAACTATTTTAAGTTTTTAAAAACCTTCATAATTTAAAAAATAAACTTGATTAAAATGAATGACCATCCTCTGCAAACCATAATGAATACTCATATTGAGTGTTTTATAAGAAGATAAGAAAGATAATAAAAAACATTTAATTTTTCAATAACTTTGCAAGTAATTTATACATGAGCGCATGAATACATCTTTTAAGTAAATTACTTTGCATTTATAAAATTAAAACTTAGTTATTGGCGTTCGGTACCAACTAAAGTTACTAACAAGATTGACATTAACCTAATTTCTGAATAGACGTTAAAATAAACAAACAGAAAACAAATAATTTTTTTTAAATTAAAACTACTTGTCACTAACTTTTGTGTCATCATGAGTTCTTTGTTAAAATGCTGAGGTACGTATTACACTACATTTTATTCAATTCACTTTTAAATACGAAGTTTCACTTGCCACATTCAATGTTTTTAACGTGGATATTTCTTATTATTTTTATAATTTTTAACAATGATTCTACATTTTGAACATACATAAAGGTAACGGGATTTTTTATAAAATAAATGCGTTTACGTAGCACTTTTAAATTATTTTAGCAATGTTTACATTTCTTATTTACAATGTGGACACCGATGTGTCTTTGACGCTAGTATTTTAAGAAATCTCCTAAAATTTTGGTTTATCTATATTTATACTGTCGCCTAGGGTCTGTTTGATAAATAATTAACGTTTTCGATTGCAATTTTTGTGGAAATTTTAGGGCAAAAGACAATTGAATCACGTCCAAAAATTAAATTTTTGAAGATAAATAAAATATTAGCATCAAACAAAAGCTTGTAAGATACTATTCAAAATTTTTATATGTTTATTGTGTTACTCGCACTTTAAAGATAGATGTAAACGTGACGGGGTGTGTAATAATAATTTTCGTCTATTGTTCCGGTTTTTCTTAATTTTTGGAATTTTTTTATGATTCGCGACCCTTTAAAATGTCTATAAATTGTTATTTAGTCGTTTCTTATACGACAAACAAAGTTTTTCACAGTTTAAGAATAAATAAATGTTTTGGGCAACAAACACACAATGAGTTCTAATTATCCATTTTCTTTGGTTTTTTGGCTGCTCGTTTTAACGGATCCTTCACGATAAAGGCCGTACAGAAATATTCTTAAAAATAAACTTAAACTATACAGAAATGAACAATACTTATTTCAGTAAGCAAAATCTATTGTAACAATCAAGACAGACTAAATTTTGAAAAAAAAACGTGTGAAGCAAAATCTTGAATGCGAATAGTTATGAATCGATAAATGCTTAGTCATCTCAACATTTATTGCAATACTGAGTTTCACCAGATAATAAGTTTAAAAAAAATTGCCTATTCTACCGCCGAGTTACAATTAGTAAAGACACCAGAAGCAATACTTTTTATAACTGTACAAACAAAATACAGACAAGATATGAAAAGTTGTTTTTACTGAGAGTAGAATAGAATAGATATTCGTCGTTGATGTAAAAGAAAAATTTTATATAAAGAATATTGTTTAATATTGACACGAACGGAAATAAAAGTACAATAATTATTTGTTGCTTCGAAATTTTGTTCTACGTTCGTTCACAGAGGCAGTAAAGTTATTTTTAGTTCCGCTGCCAATAGCAACCGGCTGTGTACAAAAACGTTAAAAACAATAGGTAAAACGTTTACAGAAAAAAAACTTAGTGTAGTATCTACATATTATACTTAATCAACTAACTTAATTTTTTAAGGTAAGTATATTCATTTGCATAAAATACCTAATAGTCAAATGCACTTATATGTGTTAAATTTATTTCAGTGTATATCCAAGTACATTCCATTTATGAATCCTGTTAAGGAACTAATATGAAAAAACCTTTAGATCGTTTACTTGAGTTTTGTTTAAACTATTTATAGCAATGGTTTTTGGGATTGGTCAACTAATTGTTTTTTATACGAGCGAATGATTTTGGTTTATACAGCTTTTTTGAATTGGAATGTACTATAAGTTTCAAATTATTTCTTTTAGGTTGCAATGCACGTGTGTTTTCCTGTTTATGTTTGCTGAAATATTGTTTTTGTCATTTGATATATTTTTTTGTTGTTTAAATAAGTTGGTGTAAATCGCGTTTTCGTCACGTTCACGCAATTAAAGTTTTTAGGAAATGCTTATTTCAGAGTTTTCACACTCAATTTCTTCGAGTTTAATCAACATATGTAGCAGTTTGTTTTGTTATTTTAACTTTGTTTATTTGTTTATTTCAGTGAAACAGCTCGGTAGTTGTCACCTTTATCAATTAAATTAAAGGCTTGTTTTAACTAAGTGAATAACACACGGATCGTACTAGTGTGCTAATTTTTTGTAATGTTCTTAGTGTTTCCTGATGTTAAGAGGGGACACTCCCTTACCTGATGTTGTTAATAGTTTTTAATATAGTCTTTAAGAGCCTCTGGTCAAGAAACATGTAGTTATTTGACATGCACCGAATAGCGCGGATTAATGTTGTTTTTCATTAAATCAAAACAACCGCCTAAGTATCGTAAGTGTCGAAAAGTGTACGTTTATGTATAACTATCGAGGCTCGAGTGCAATAATAAAATTAAGTAAACCATACATAAAGGGGACTTTTGTTTTGCCACTATTAAGAGAGTATCGTTCGATTTAGTTAAAATAATCTAAATAACCGCATAGTGGATGAATTGACATCCTCTTGAGTCAGCGAATTATAAAGGGAATAATGTAATACCGTCATGAAGCATTAGATCGAGATCTTCGGTTTAGCAAAAAAGTTCCGAGTGGATTATTCATCAACCAATGGTTCATCTTCCGCATTTTAGATTAGAAGAGACAAAACGTCAACTGTAAGTACTCTTTACTTCAGACACTTCCGCGAGGTAGTGACTTTCGTTATGTTTACGCGTATTGGAGTTAATTAGGTACCGTCTAGGTTAAATATAGTATTTTAGGGTTGTAGTGGTTCAGCATGATCGAAGCCAATTTTTTGTATTAGTTTTAGGAACGCGGTGTAAAACCTTCCGTATCGCCCTGTACCGGGGTAGTTTGGCTGATCTGGCGTATTGGTTTATTTTTGTTTGCGTCGTTAAGCGCCGGAAAATATTGCAAGATTTTGGTTAATAGAAAACTAGTCGTACTTATGTTATTCTTTCAATACTTCAAGGTTTGCATTTCACCCTTTTCTTTAGTGATCATTTGAAATAATTAAATAAATGATTAGGGTGCCGTCTAACAAATCCGACTGTGACTCGAATTAAGGACCTTTAGTCTTCATCAAGGTAAGTGAGAGACAAATCTAAATCCACCCCCTCGCCAATGGATTAGCTTGAGCATTCGTTGTGCTGCATACTTGATCTTCAGGTTTTGTGGTGTAACAATCATCATAATTAATATGGTCTAAAATTCTGTGAATTTTAGTCATAAACAAATTTTAAAAAACAGCAAGTTGCCTTCATGGTGAAGAAAATATTGACTTAATCGTTTTTAATAAATCTATGAATTTCTTAAAATTTGAAAATGCTACTAAATTGTAATTTTTCGAAGACGGTATGTTTTGTTAAATTAAGAAACCCACATTTAGCATCAAATCATAGTTTTTTTCATTTTACTCATCTTTAATTTATACAGGTTACATAAAAAATGAGATGAATCCATCATTTTAATTAAGAAGAAGGATTAAATCCTTTGCAAGATCATTTTCGTTGTAAAATAAAGTAATTAAACGAAATAAAAAAAAATGATGTGAAGACATTTTCTTGAACTTACCTATTGTTTTAATTGAATGTGCTTTAGTAATAAAATTAAGATGAAAAACATTACAAACAAGTACAAAACCATAATTCAAGCTTCTTTAAAAGCTCAGACTGTTTAGTTGTGTTTATTAACTTACTTACCTCACATTACCACGTTAACTAGGTGCTACACAATCTAAATATTTAAATTAATAGTTAGAGTATTAGTAAATTTATTTAGAAATTATTACCTCAATAAAAAGCTTTTGAAAAATTGATCCATTAAACACCTTCAAAACTACGCCAAAAAAATCGGACAGGTAAAGATTTAAACTCAAGCTTTAAAATAAAAGTTAATAAATTTGAGAAAAACTGTTGCCGGTAATAATAAAAAAAATAACCGACGCTATATTTTTATCCGAAAAAGTTCTATTTCTAGAATGAAAAAGGATCGGAATTAGAACATTAATATGTCATTCGTAATGGCTCCCCGAAACTTACCAAATGTATTTACAGCTTTATATTCTGTGTCATTCTAGAGTGTAATAACATTTATGTATTTTCAACCGAAAGTTTAAAAGCAAAATACGACGATGGTTATAAATGAAGTTATCGATTACATTTAAAACATTTAAACTTTGTTGTAGCAAAGACATTAATAATTTTTGTTTATTCCAGACTCGTACTGAAAAGATGACCGTCAGTGAATCATGTGATTAAGGTAGGAATTTATCTTCGGTTTTTACTTTTTTTTTACAGAATAATATTCGTATTCAAGTAATTGGAGTAGGTATTAACTAAAAATTAAGTGCAAACAAAAAAAAACGTAATTGTTGTTTTAAATTTAGTTATTTTTAAAAACAAAGTAATAAAAGCTAAGCACCATAGCAACTCTACGTCATTGAATTTATTTTATATTGTAATTTAATTTGTTCAATATTCATTTGATTTGCGACTTACAATAACAAATATTTTTGTTTACTCCTACCGTATTATATTATCATTATACACATATTAGGAGATTTTACACCATTTAATTTAATAACGCTGTAACATAAAATTAACGGAAAACATTAATCGTATCAAGATCATACAATCTCACTGGAATCTGTTATCGGTTATTAACGTTTTCCGTTAATCTTACGTTACTCCCAGCCGCAGTATAAAAGTAAATCTATCTATTATTGTTTCCCGTTAATTTTATGTTACTGCGCAGTCGCAGTATAAGAGACACCGTTTACCGTTACTAAATTAAGTGGCGTAAAATGGATATACAGGGTTTTTTAACTTAAGTTGGCACTTTTGCTAACTTCGTTATCATTAGAGCTACAAGGTCGGTTAAATAAGCAAACTAGTAGCACTTGTTTCTCTCATTACTATGGTGAAAACGTAATAAAAATTAAACATCGCGTTCGCGCGTTATGTCAAATTCTTACTTTTTTTCAAATAGGACACCTTGTATACAATATCTTGAATCGATAGTAAAATTAATACTGAACAAAAAGTGCCCCATTATTTTTTATCCTAAAATCAAAAATGGCAGAACTATTAATGATTTTTCATATTGGCTAAGGTGGCTGTGTTAGTTATAAGGTTATAACGTTTCCTTAACATAAAGTAGAAAGTAGGAGGAATATTAGACCCGTGGGTGGTCGAGTAGTAATGCCAAGGACGTATTCAAATTTACGGAAAACCGTTAGTCGAGGTAGTTTGAATCTTGGTCACGGTTGACACTAAAAAAAATATTTCGTGATGAGTGTAGAACATACAAAATTCACGGTGGCTATATCCAGCAGAAGTGGTAAATGAAATAAAAAAAGAGGAATATCTATAAAGCAAAAGGATATGATTTATTTTAATTTATTGTGTGAACATTAAAAGAAAAATTTAAATTAAATGCTTAAAAACGTCACCCTCTTGGTCCAAGCACTTTTGAGTCCGTCTGTAAACGCTTTTAGTGGCTATAAACTGTTTACCAGTAAAACTTCAATTTGACATTTATGCAACAAACGATTGTAGTTTATTAAATCACAGCCACTTTAAACTTATTTGAAAAATCACCAATAGCTCTGTCATTATTGACTTTCCTATCGATTGAGAATATTGTATACAGAGTGTCTTATTTGAAAAAATAGAACAATTTGACATAACTTGCGAACGCGGTGTTCGATTTTTATTCCGTTTTTGCCATGGTGATGAGAGAAACAAATGCTACTAGTTTGCCTATTTAACCGACTCTATAGCTTTAATAATAACAACGTTAGCAATAGTGCCGACTTAAGTTTGAAAACCCTGTAAAGTATTATCCGTACAGATAGTCTCAGCGATTCCCCAGCGTCGTACACGGGCTAAAAAAAACGCCTACGCGACAGTCTAATTTTTTGTTTTTAAATTTCCAACGAAAATAGACAATAAACACGGTCGGAAAGTAAAGAAACGGTAAATTTATATTTTCACATTTTACGGCTTCCTATTCAAAAATAATTTCTTTGTATATTTTATCGTTTTACGTAAGAGTGAATTAAAGAAAACCGCATTTGAATTGCGGGCCTTCGAGAGAGAGGGGGGTTTTTCAAAAAATGGAAAAAAACTGATTATTTGCCTTAACGATTTTCCTAAAAAAAATTTTTGACGTCCGATAGAGATAAAAAAAACAAACGCAGTAAATTTTTTAAAATGCAACAGTTTAAGGACAATAGTTGGTTATATCCCGATAACCAAAAAATTTTACCACTAACTTTAAGAGCTGTGTTTTTCTGTGTAATGTGGACACATTTCTGATGTCAAAAAAGGCGCTTTTATACGGGCACTGTCAAATAAATGATAATACTTTAACAACCGTCAACAATACGAAACCAAAATGATTCTGACAAATAAAATGAACAATTTGTAAACTTTTTTCTCTTTTGTTAAATTGCGCTAATGTTAATAGTTCGATCAGAAAAAAATTAAAATCATATCTATGCAAGGCGCATCTATACGCTTAGAAATTCAAGTAGACTGCTAGTAGGTTGTGCGATCAAATCTATCATTTGTGACAATCATTTTTGGATCTTTCAAGATAACTCAAATTTCTATTTTGCGATTAACTACTTGAAAAATGGGCTACACATTTGCCGAAAGACTTATATGCTGTTAGTGTTGGGCTTTTGCAGTGCCAATTGTCGGGAGAGCGTGAGGGTTTACGCAGAAAGTTTCCATGATCGCATAGCCTACTAGCAGTCTACTTTAATTTCTAAGCGTATGGATGAGCCTGGCAGGGATATGATTTTAATTTTTTTCTGATTGAACTAATAACATTAACGCAATTTAACAAAAGAAAAAAAGTTTTCAAATTTTTCGTTTTATTTGTCAGAAATATTTTGGTTTCGTATCGTTGACGGTTGTTAAAATATAATCATTTATTTGACAGTACCCGTATGAAATCGACTTTTCCTGGCATCAGAAATTTGTCCACATTACACAGAAAAACGTCTTCGGAAGCAGACAACCAGCATACAAAATTGGAACAAAATCCGTCAAGCCGTTCTCGAGTTATTCCCAATATACAATATTTTTTTGGAAAGTTTGACGCCCTCTGGCGCCCTTATGGTGCACTTTTGGTTATAGGTAAATTGGTGTCAAACGGTCTATTTTGAGCCAGAGAACCATGTACACACTTTTCAGAAACACCCTGCAAAGAAGCAAGAAATTACAAAGTATTTTTTTCAAATATGTACCAACAAAATTTTTTAAAAATTCACTCAAAAATTTCTATACGTTTTCAACGTTACTTGCGTTCGAGGAAGAAGTTTTAGTACATAATGCCTTAAAGAAATTGAAATTATAGTTTTTAAATAATTTATAATGTTATATTGATTACTTTCAAAATAAAATAGAACTTTTAGTTAACTTTTGTATGTGATTAGTTAATGTTTTTTTTTTTTTCAAATTTTTAAACAAAGTTGTGATGTCGGAAATTTACATTAAAGTGTAATTCAATTATGTTTGTTCATAAACTCCTATTTTACATTTGCTTAGAGAGTGTTATATATTAAACGCGGTTAAAATTGTTTTGAAAAGCGTTTTATCTGTTATGAGTTATAATAAATATAAATGGATTTAATCCGATATGTTGTTACAATGTTTCGTTAAATTATATTAAGTAACATAATCACGCTTAAGAATTTATGACTTCCTAGTAAAAAATCCTTGAATAAGATTAATTTGTGGTATGCTATAATTGGAGCTAAAAATAACGCAATTATCTCATGTACAATTGAAGAAATCTGATTCTTTCTTGAATTAAGTTATGTCACTTTAATTTTTAATAATTATTTCGTAATCACCTGCATATTACCGCTTTACGTAGTTATTCATTTTACTTTTTTGTCATAATATGTTAGATTTATTTCAAACAAAATTTAAAAATACACAGTTCATCCCATATAAAAATCAAAAGTTGAACTATCGACGGAATACCACAATCAGAAAAAAGCTGTTTACACCCGGTAGATTGCCCGATGTTGTGCTCCATTGAAACAATTAAATCAGAATCGTTTTGGAGTTACCGTCGTTTTTTCGTACAATTAACAAAAACAATTACTTAAAACTAGAATTATCTGACGTACATCGGTGACAGATTCACAAGAACGGCTACTTGTCATCACAACATATGACTGCACAAGTGGTATTTGTATTGTCGCAGAGCGGTGACCCAGGCTATTGGTGACCACGACGGCACCAGTTTAAAGGTTTGTACTGCATACACTACAATTAAATTTTAACACCCACGGTAAAACTTCCTTTGGACAATTATAGAGGTTGATGTTGACAATTACAAAAAATACATAATTCGATAGTGAAGGAGGTACAAGATAGTTCAACCAAAAGTTACACTCTGATTTTAGGGCTTTCAATTAAAAATCCGAATAAACGCTCGGAGTGTAAAGTTTGGTTGGTCCACTTTGTATAAAATATTTTAGAAAAAAATTTACTTAACGTTGGTGGATTAAACTAGTTTCCCAAAATATGTTATATATACTCACAAGGGTACAGTTAACAGCTAGAGGAGTTCGTCCGACACAAGTCCGCACCCGGCAATGGTATGTGGTGTTTGGGGGTAGAGAAACAATGTTTACATTTTCAAGAGTCACTTTGAGATAAGACGTGGTATTATGTAAAAATAATAAGACTTTTCTATTTTCTTTTTTCATTTTTTCATCAAATTTTTTTAGCCAGGAAGTCATAATCTCTACCGTCATCCCAGCTTTTTTATTAGATACCCGTTCTAAAGGCAATTTGTTTATATGAGAGCCTTTAATGCTTTTTGGATGTTTACTTTTTCCAATGATTAACGGTGTTTCCTTATCAACAGTGTTCAGGTTAATATCAGCTGACTCCCCGCAAATTGTTTTAAAGGTTAGGTTATGTTTTTGACAAAATTTCTCAAGCCACCTATTTGAAGCTTTAAAATTAGTCATTTTAAATTTTCCGCAACTTCCAATGCTTTCTTTATTATTAAAAGTCTAGATATAGAGATATTTTTATTGCTAGCTTTTCAAAACCAATTGTAAAATATTCAGTCAATTTCTAAACTTTCAGTTCTAGGAAATTTTCTTTTCTGCTCTGTATTGGAGATTCTTCAAATAGCTTTTTAAATCACATTTGTTTTATAAAATATCGTTGTGTTCTTCCAACACTACATTTTTCAGCCAACT
The DNA here is from genome assembly GCA_030710515.1 of Abscondita cerata. NCBI lineage: Eukaryota > Metazoa > Arthropoda > Insecta > Coleoptera > Lampyridae > Abscondita > Abscondita cerata. Next base: position 347,886 of record JALBCR010002253.1, read on the forward strand.
TTCTAGCACTGGTATTAAACTTTTTACTTTCTACAATTATTTCAATTTTTTCTTCAAGAGACAAATATTTTTTTTAGCGACATTGTAATTTTTCTGTACGTCTATATGTAACAGCACTGTTGAACATACTAACTCAAACTATGTATGCAAAATACGTTTTAGACAATGAAACAATTATATATTATGCACAACTTAAACGCTAATTTGTTGCCTACTAATCACCTTACTTAAGAATGGCCGAAGATTGGAGTTAGAATTATATGTAGTTTATCAAGAAAGTTTACAAATAAGTGGCCGTGGCCGTTATCGAGAGGTAGTCGCTATTAGGAGAGTTATTAATATGGATATTTCCGTATAATTGGTTTTTGACTTAAAAACTTGGTCGGTTTTAGAGATAGCCGCTTTTAAGAGGTAGCCTAAAATAGAGGTTTTACTGTAATTCAAAATTAGTTAAATTGCTAGTGGCATAACTTTCGGCGTAGTTCAGTTCAGTGGATGCAAACATTTTGAACCTTATAACAATTGCCTCCTATTTCCTTAGTGACCGCAAGATATGTAGGCCGAATCTGTAATCAAACACAAATTGCATTTGGTGCTGAGTACCAAAAACCCATTATCTACTAAATGTCCTAAATATTCGACTTCTGTTTTTAGAAATTGACCTCTATTCGTGTTAATCAAAACCTCAAACTTGAAAATAATGTTAAATGTTTCAAAGCATCTTCTACAATTATGGCCGAATTAAACAAATCGTTAATGGACGTTAAAACAACACTGTCTCAAATCAAATCCTTAAAAAAAACATTGGTGTATGGACCTAATCAAAGATTTAGTCTAATACACTTTCACAAGAACTAACACATCTGATTACGGTATTATAAGCAGATAGTTACACTTAATATGAAATTAGAAGAGCAGCACATTTGAAGAAACATAATACCAATATTTCTGCACCAAGTTAAAAATCTGGCACTGCATTTCTACCGTGTGTAGATACCGCTTTTAAGTCTACATAGCAAGTACAAAACTCTTCAGTGAAAAAATTCTACCACCATTATCATCACATACAAATGCGTGTGTGGTTCAGTGTACGTGGAGACAACCAAAAGAATCATTGATCTTGTATCAAAAACTGTTGTCAGCATCATCTATACATTTAAAGTAGCCTATCATGCCCTTCTTCCCAAAAACTAGGTCATAAAATTTTTCAAAACGACATCGACAAAAACTCACAACTATGTTAGCTTAAACGTGGAAATTTACAAAAACCGGTTAAATTTCAACAGAAAAAAAGACGGCATCTGTGTTAATAGAATTTAACAAGCAACACTTAAAAATGCTTAGACTAAACCATGGAAGTTAAGTCGCCTATTAATAGCCAACCATCTGTACATGAGCAGTCTACCAGGACTATTAATAGTGTGTGATATTTTTGTTTCTCTTTCCGGTTTTAATTTAAGTTTGGTTATGTAAATAGTAGACGGAACTCAAATTAAATATAATGGGAAAGGAAGGCGGAAGAGTCTTCTCACATTTTTCGTTCTGGTTACGTTGATGCAGACGTCTTTATTCTTCAGGTAAAAATGTTTCTTCGTTTGAATAAATCTATGAAATGTTCCTTCACTTCAGATTCATGTCGGGATGTCGACGTGACAACATATTAACATCAGCCGTAAGTATTTTTCTTTAACTAATCTTTACTGGACCGTTATCTTAACCGACATTTTCTCTAACATTACAACTTTTACCTGGAATTTGAATTGAATTTTGGATTAGCTTATTACACCGAGGGAGTAATAAAATGTGTCTTTGTTACTACTTTCTCTAGATAGTTTGTTTTTGTGTACGTGTAGATAACAATCTCCACAATTACATATTTCTGGTTTTACAAGTTTGTTGGCTTCTTTTCTGGGGTGTCCTGCGACCTAATAGTATTCACTAGAATTTTGTAGGTGGTGACCGGTCTGGTAGTCAAAAGCCTTACTATCTTCTGTTTCAATTATTTTCGCAACCCACTCTGCGACCCTGGAGCTACGGGTAGCTTTTCTAAACTGCTACTAAAAATTATTTTTACTTTTGTTTTATCCTGTATAGCGGATTCAGATAAAACATCCGTCACAGCTTAAAACGAATGCAACCTCTTATAGTTTTTCAACAAATACAAAAAGGAGCACCTTGCTCTAACGTCTGGAGATCTCTGGGCGCCAACTGGTTTTGTTGAACCAGTAAAAATTAAAAGATTTAAGAGTTATGGAATAGTGAAAACAATATTATTCTTAATAAAACTTCTTGAAATTGGACCGGTTATCCATGTAAATTAAATGTAGGTCAAGTGAAGTAGTGTATAAGGAACCTCGTAGTGAGTAAAAAAAGTAGTGCACTTACCTTATTCTATTTAATCTAAGGTACAGGAGACACTTTTGCTGCTACCAGACGGTTTAGCAGCGGCCAATAGCTATGCAACAATATCAACAACTTGTTCTATTGTGAGTTAACCTAAATGTTTAAGAAAACAAAAAAAGGGAAACAAAGAAGACCTACTTTAAGAAGTTAAGGTTTACTATGCACTAACTTGTATAAAAGGGGTAAACCCAGCAGAAAAAAAAGCCCTTTTTAGCGCGGTGTACCTCAAAGAAAGACTAGATCACCCGTCTCAAAGCTTTGCACAGGCAAAAAGGTACTTCGCCTTGTTTTTATGCGGTTTGAAGGTAATTATGCTTTCCGCAGCAACAAACAAAACGTCTGCAAGAAAGGAAGAAAGTTTCAACAGACCATAGTCCATCAAACCATAGTATAAGTGTAGACACCAGCCGTGAAGGTGTTCATTTTTCCATCTAGTTGGCAAAACTTTGAAAAGTTGCTGTTGAGTTGGATAATGCAACATGTGTTTTGGAAACTTGTATTGTTCAAAATCGTGTTTGAGAAAAGTGTACAGAAACATGAAAAATTTTTTTTTCAAATCAAGTGTAACTGCTACAAGATTTGGTGGAATTTTTTGATTTTTATTAATTTAATGAGAATAGCTCTGTTTGATAAAATTGAATAATTCTGCTTGGTTGTAACATCCTGTTCTAATGTAAATTGATTTTTTTGTAAATATAATTTACTGATCGCACGATACAATAAAAAATTAATGATTTTGTTAGGTAGAATCAATTTCAGGATCGTAAGAAAGTTGAAAGGAATGGAACTCTAAACTTCAGCACTAAGCTTAGCTATCGAAACAAGTGTTCGAGTATAGTTTTTTGATGCAGTAGTAGAGTCTCTATTATGCTTGCAGAATTTTCTCTCTGAATCGCCATTGAAATTTTTTGGAGCAAAAGAAGCTGAGGACGCGATCCGTCTAGAGGCCGATCTAGAAGGGAATGAATAGATTGCAGCACGTACATCAAGCTCGTAGTTTTTACAAAGTTTGTGAATAAAGAAGTAAACTGTAGAATTTGTGATGACTGAGAATGTTTTGTTTTTAAAATCTGAAATTATTCATCATCTCTAGCAGCTATGGTATCATCTAAACTTAGAAGTTTAACTGCATCTCTAACGTCAAAATCATCGACATCAAAGTTAACAGTTTCTTAGTCTTCTTAAGTGGAACGCAAAAAAAGTAGGTTTATTATTTTTTTTTTGACACATTCATATATTATTGCAACAAAACTTTTGCTAGCCAAAAATCTTGCACCTTTATGTATTTTATGTAAATCTCGAGTATCTCTTTTGAATTTAGCTAATCTGGTACAAAGTGATTTTTCTGAATTTTGGGGATATTAAGATGAACCAAGAATGTTAGGATGAATTTTACCTATATGGACGTTTAAACCTCGTTCAGTAAGAAAAAATTCTAATTTTGTCTTTTGAGCAATATGGACAAAATAATTTTTGGCAGGTAAAGATAGGCAATATCTGCGGCGTGATAATTTTCTTTAATGTTTTCTAGTTTCGTCTAGTCCCTAGTACTATGTTCACAATGTTAACAATGAGGTTAACAGTTTTTTCTAAAATTGTAAAATTTACGAACCACATGATTACTACGGATATGTTTGAAGAACCAGTTTCTTCGGAATGGAACGACTCGCAGTCGTCGATTTGCGTTTACCCAATTCACCGTCGGCCGATTCGCCGGCAAGACTAAGCTTCGAAATATATTACTTCACTACTATAAGTTTTAAAATTATCTATAACTATAAAATTAAAAACTATCATCCGAGGACACAAGGCCAAATAAAATTTTAATAACTTCAGAAGTCAGATTAACTAAGAATACAAGTTTAAAATCTTTGAAAAATGATAAATTTCATTCTTTAGGAAGTAACCACCTAGTTTGTTAATTGACCGATTATAATTAGCTAGATAATAATGAAAAGTTTTAATACTACATTTTTGTACGGCTCTACTCCACCCCCTTTATGGAATGTAAATATAACAATTTTTGCGTAAAGTAGCAGTATATGCTGACTTTTGTGACAATAAGAAATTGGAGAATGGCTCAAACTATTATGTCTGAAAAAGCAAAAGAAAAGAATATATATAAGAGGGTTAGCTCATAATTTATTATGTTATGTGTATATAAGTACGTATTACATCTTATAATTATATAAATATAAATTAATTTCACTTTTTAATTTTAATCTTAGTTACTCATATGTCGTTAAGATTTTATTTCTCCTCATCTCCAAATAAAAATTGACTTTACTGTTTTATTTACTTTAACATCTATTTCCGGGCGACGGCTAATCGGCGAAGGCCAATCGGCGACGGCTAATTGTCCTAGACCCAGCTTTTGTGATGTCTTGGGATCGTCCGATATTTTTTTAAATAAACTAAACTTTAAATATTGTACAAAAATGTCTGAATGATTAAATAGAAAGTCATATAATATTATAGTAAATGATAATTGTCCAATTACTTAAAATAAAAATTATAATATATTTGGCAAGCACGCAGCTGAAAAAGTGGATAAAAAAAAACAAATATTACAGCGATGATGCTGACATTAGCCAATAGCAATAAATATTAAGTTGAAATAAAATTTGTATAAGAAAATAGTCTTAGGAAATTTTATAGTAGTGATCTAAAGGTGCCAACAGTTAACTGTAACGGCATGTGTGTTAGTAAAGCGCTATCTAAACGATAGCTTTAATGCTGGTAACACACGTTGCCGATAAAGCCAAGATAACTTGTACAGAAGTACACTCAACAAAAGAACACCTGATGCAGCATTTCGCTCTTATTGTGAGCTCATCAGAGGTGTATACTTAAGTGCGGTATACGACTGTATTTGGCTTTATCGGCTACGTGTGTTACAAGCATTAAAGCTATCGCTTAGATAGCGCTTTGCACTTTAACACACACATGCCGTTACAGTTAACTGTTGGCATTTTTCTTAATTTATACTATTCATACGTGTCAATGTTTACACGAGATGTCGCAAGACACACATTTTATTTATGTATGATTTAATTTAGAAATAAAGTGAAATTGTAAAAATAATTTGAATAATATTGGAGAAATATATTTGCAACAAAAACTGAAAAAATAAAAAAGTAATACCAAAAAAAATGAAAAAAATTAAGAAACAAAAAAAAATAAATAACATAATGTTATAAAACAAAGTATAAAGTCGATGACGATACGAATTTAGGGATGGAAATTTAAAATAAATACGTAAGTGGAAATACATACTATTAAGTTTAATTACTACTTTGACACTACAAATTTAAAATCTTTTAATTTTTACTTAATTAAAAACAGTATAAATGCAATGGTCACATTTATCACATTTAATTCTTGTATATTTTTAGTTAGGGTGTAGAAATTTTAATAAGGGGGTTTCCATGGATATTGTAAGAACGATAATTAAATCAAAATATTGTGCACAGATAATTTAATTATAATTGTGATTAAAAAATAATTAAGTAGCGTAGGTATAAATTCATTCGAACACATACATGATAGAGTATTAGTTTTATTTTGAAACCAATTAAAACGTTTTTTTTATTTTGCCAGTTTATTAGTGAAATTTCATTTAATCAACTTAAATCTTGAAGTACATTTTTAAACAACTTGAATGTACGATATAATTTAAAACTGCATATACTTTCAGATAATACAAAATTAATGTTACATCAACTTTAACGAAAGTTTCCAATTTAGTATTAAAAAAAGATTTAAATCTCCGACTTTCAACCGCCTCAAAGTTTTCAGTACTTTTCAAAGCTAATTTATTAAGATCTATAATGTAAAAAAAAAAACTTTGTGCACACAAACAAAGGACTGAGTTTTATGAAGACCTTTCTAAAGTACGCATGCTTGACAAAAACCGTATTCAAAATGAAGGTGAAAAATGCAAAAAAGTATGAAAAACTAGTTTGCAAGAAAAACTAAATTGATAGAATGATGAAAACGATCAAAGCTAATAAAAAATAACGCTGTTGCGTGCATCAAGTAAATCAATCAATTGTATAAATGTCAACTGTAATAAAGCAGTGTCACATTTAGTTTTATCCGGACTGAATTACAATTTCAATGCAAGTTTCAATTACTATTATTATTATTATAATATTCTATCTCGTCTGGTAAAATAAAACTTCTTTGTAAAAATACTACGACAAATCATTGCAACCGCAGTTTAAGATTCCATAATAAATTTGCAAGACGCGTTTGTTTATAATTTATTTATTGTAAATTTAGGTCAAATTCAATCAGTAGAAATTAAATTTATCAAACTTGACACATCTGCGCTACCGTAGGGATTAAATAAACGTCTAAATAAATGTCGGAACGAGAACAACAACCATCGAATACTCCCTGGTACATCGTTGAACAAATATTTGCAGACTCTAGCTAAGCTTTTAAGAAGTCGAGATTGAGCAAACAAGAAAAGGGAACCACGCAACTAAGAGAATATTCATCTATACATAAAATGAATTGACAATAAATTTATGTGACTTTTTTCTCAAGAAATTAAATTTTAGGTAATATCGGTTTATACTAAAACCAGCTGTAAAAACGAAAAGTACAAAGTATAAAGAAAAATATGTTTAATATTTGATGCTTCACCCTGGTAGCATTAAGTTCTTTGCCGCTTCAGTTCCTAATTTTCCAGGACTTTCTTCGCTTTTTCTCAGATTATTCGTTGAAAGTATTTTATTTTTTTGTAATATAATTGTTACATAAAAATTACATGATTGTCATTTCTCGGAATAACTAATTAACGTTTATTTTAAGTAAATACGTATTTTTAAAAATAAGACGCATTGTTCACGAAGCTAAGGTACTTATTATAAAAGGAGACTGGCGAAAGTAACGTCAGTGACTGTACTGATAGTGTTAACAAATAATTCATTATTGATTTATTGATTGTACCAGTGGCAACGGTCGTAGCTCTGCAGTTAAGTGCGTTAGTTGCTAAGCAGGCACCTCGGGTTTGATTCCCGGTGCAAACATTGAATTTTTCGGCCGTACTCTCTCGCAAGGCAATAACAAACCAGGAAGAGTATACTTGACTAGTAAACCACTTCACTTAAACCGTTTGAAATTGGCGTAAATATGTAGGCCTACTGTCAGGCGCAACACATATACACATACGAGAGGTGCGTATCCGGTAACGTATATGCGACTTCGAGAAGAAGAACCAGCAAGAAGAAAAGCAAAAGAATATGTAACGTTAAACATGCAATTTTTGCTGAAAAGCAGAGAGGATATTAAAATAGTAATCCATTCGTATAGACAACCTTCCATTCCACGGTGCAATTATGCGTGCATGATTGATTTCCAAAATTTTTCGCTCCAATTCATCTTTGGGATATTCTCTTTTGATAGCTCAATTTCCGATTTCCATTATACATTTTCTTGATGGTGACGCGATTTTTTCGGTGAAAAACCTTGTTGCATTTCAGTGCCATCGGGGTTTATTGTGGTCGTTTTCCTCAAAATAGTCAACATCCAATAAGGGAGAAACCGTATCCTGATACCAAAACATCACCGTAAAAGATAATTTTGGAATTTGTGGCGAAGCTTCTGCAGGAAGATTTTTCTTTTCTCTTTATTCCTTCTCTTCGTTTTTATGCGTTAGTACAGACGTTCTAGATACGACAATTGAAACTGCTACTTGACGAAGCAGCCGACGTCTTGCGTTACCATTTGGTCTGCTAGATGTAGATGATTGTCAGGAAATAATCAAATTCAAATTAAACTAGAGAATTGGTGCTGGCCTCTTAAGAACTGGACTATCGTGGAGTTGTCAGTATCGATCGACTCCGCCAGACTCCATCATAAAAGTCTGATTCTTTTTATTACCTCGGGAGTGCCGTCTCTCTACAAACAGATTTTAAACGCAACCAGTCGAGCGTTGCCAACACAATTGTGCCATCAGCACTTTAAATTTGTGTTTCAGATTTTTTAATTTGCACTTACTTACATTACGCAGTACACCTAATAAAACGTACTTACAATGCGTGGTACGCTTTATAGAATTGTGTTCGTCTTATGCCCTTAGTTAAATTTCTGTAAGAGTATTGTAAGGGTACATCATTCGGGTTGATACACGACAAGCCAACTTTTAAGCTTCCTTTATCGGCACACGATTACGAATGGGTCCATTCATAATTTGTTGTCCCTGAATAATTGCAATTAAATTGAAACATATAACTTTACAGTTAAAATCTAACTACTTACACAACTTATTCGTTCTCTTATTTCTGTAGATTAAACATGAGCGTATGTATTACATTTTATAAGTTAAAAAAAACCAGGGGCGTACCATCGCATATGCATTTTAACTACTCGAATTAAACAGTGCCGTATCGTATTGATTTATCTGTAATTTGTCGGATCACTTTAAACTTCTGTGTGATATTATTACTGTGATAAATTGTCTCTTATCTTAAATTTTAATTGAGTATAGCATATTATTGTGAAATGCGTTTTCTGTATTATAATTTTAAATTTGTTTTTGTGCAGTGCAAAATAGCTACTAGCGATTAGTTCGTCGTTAGTTTTTTTTCTCGGCTATTGGAATTTGGCGCCCCTAATAATTAACTTCTCTGGATCAGTTTACAATGGGTTCAGTTCCCTCGCCCTACTCTATGCTGAACGGGTACAATTTTTTACATTTTGACGGTAACAAATAAAAATGTTAAAAATCATATACCGTCATTTGAAGTGATATTGAATTCCGGAGGTGAGATTGTTCAGTAAATCATAATTTTAAAAATTTTAATATAGCGTTAAAACGGTTGCGCACAATCTTCTTCTGTAAACAGTTTCGTATTACAAAAAGATTGGCAAACATTACTGATGGGGTGTTAGTTATTTTTTCTTTAAGCGTTTCACAAAAATAATTATTTATTGCAACGGAAGTGTTCTTACTGTAATTTGTTATCTCCAGAACTTACTCTGGTAAATCAGAATTTAAACTTAATTTGTATATTTGTCTGGGAAGTACCTATGTGTTGAAGGTTAATGACAAGCACGTCACCAGTAAACAAAATTTCACTAAGTACTTAAGCAGAAATTTTATATTTTATTGTTACTGGTCAGTTTGATCACACATATTGGGAGAGTTTAATCATATTTTTGGAAAGTTTTTTATTAATTTCAACCGCTAACTTGCTTCATTATCTATATGTTTTAACTGGGAGGAATGTTTTCTTATTTTACTGAAAAATACCAAGGCAATACAAAACAAAACTTAAGACTAGAAGGTACTTGCATTACCCGTCAGCTACCATTGAACTTGCGCTTAAGAAAGACTTACCTATCCGCCGTACAACATCTGAATATAACATACTTTTTGGAACGCTGCGTAATGAGTATAACGGTTGACCAATATACTACAACTACGACCAAACTAATGTACAAGCTGTTCCATCGTGGACCAAAATATTCAGAACGCGTATGCAATTTCACCAATACTGCCATATCCATAATAATGTGTAGTTCTGCCCCTGGGTGTACTATTACTACCATATATTATCTATAAAACGGAAAAAATATGGCCACAATAGACGGAAATGGATCCTAAAGGTAAACCATGTTACAACAATGGTTGATGCTGATTTGGAGCTCGTTACAGTAGAACCTATCATGGCTGGATTAATGCTCAAACTTTCACAGATTGGTTTGAGTCGTGTTTTCTACCTCATACAAAATCTTTACCTGGTCGTAAAGTTTTGTTGCGCGATAATCTTTCATCGCTTTTTACGATAATAATATGTTAAAACAATATCGCTTTTGTGTGTTTTCTAAAGAACTCTACACATTTAACCCATCCCCTTGATGTAGGGCTCTTTCGTCTGTTAAAAATGACTTGGTAACCAGTGCTAAATTTGAATTCCTTTGAAGTTTGTGGAATTGTACCTATAGATTATGAACAAGTTTTGTGTAAAATTTTTGATGAAGGGGCTAATGCTAATGACACAGTCAGTAAAGTTCTGGTAAATGATTTGCAGCAACAACATTTTTTTGCTGTTTCTCTAGAAGTCCAACCTGGCAAAAGCGTGACAGCAAGTAATAACATGAAATTCAATGATTCAGATGTAAATGGCCCTCTCACCAATGACAATTCATGCTACAAGCTAGTTGACGATGTGATTGAAGAGGTACAAAGAGACACTGAATATTTAGAATCACACAGTGGGAAGATCTTACCAGGGAGTTTTCTGTAGGTCAACGTATATGGTGGTTCGAAGAAGAAAACAGTGTATTGTTACGTAGCGATAGTATGACATAGGAAGAAGTAGAAATTAAATAACAATGGCTAAAGCCTATAGACAAAACGAAAAAAAATTACACTTTAAGATGATGATGAATTCCCCGCAGAAATGGTGAACTGCAGTCACTGAACACCAGCTTTAAGAAGAAGATAATGCCATCAACTTTAATAACGTAAAGATACTACCAAAAAGTAAATACGATTACCAACAAATAGTAACGGAATCGCTCGAAATTATGAAGGATTCCAAGAATTTTAACCGAGAAGATTGGTACAGATTGAACAACACTTGGAAACTGGCAATAGAAAAGAACCCGAAAAATGAAATTCAACGAACCGCAACCAATACGGATTAGCAAACCGTAACCGTTACGCATGAAGAAGCTACACCGACGTACATAACGAGGAGCAGAAGACAGCAACATCAGTCTTTAGAAATCTCCTGAAGTAGATGGCTACATGATCAGCGAAACGTCAAGAGTTTATCAACGACAAAGTCGGCAAGACCCGGCAGATTTTTCTTTATTTCACAACGTTTTTGAAAATATGCATACAACCCTGTACTTTATTCAAGATCAAAAGAAAATAAATTAAAACCTACCGCAGATTAAATTTGGTACTTGCTGACGGTATCCCAACTTACAGAACTAACTTTCATTTTCAACTTTTTTACCATCAAAATATTTAGTGCAATTTTTAAAAAGAACGCAATGTTGACGAAGTTAAAGAACTCATTATTACAGGAGACTGACTAAAGTAACGTCAGTGTCTGTATTAATAGTGATAACAAATAATTCATTATTGTTTGTACTAGCCGCAAAGGTTAGAATTGTGAATTAATCAATGCATAATAATAATTATGTCTGATGGAGACCTTCGCAGTTAAGTGCGCTAGCTGCTAAGCAGGTACCTCGGGTTCAATTCCCGGTGCAAACATTGAATTTTTCGGCCGTACTCTCTTGCAAAGCAATGGCAAAACAACGAGAGTATATTTGCTTAGTATGCGTCTCAATTTAAACCGTTCGGAATTGGCGTTAAACTGTATGTTCCATGTCTACTGTCACGCACAACACATATACATACGAGGGGTGTGTATCCGGTAACGGATATGCGACCTGGAGAAGAAGGTAGAAACATTTAAACGATTTAACCATTAATATGAAATATTTATTATTCTTGTTATTTTATTTCATTGATCTTAGCAAATGGTATTTTATTAATTGAATTACTAATAAATATTGAATCAGAAAAATACAGTTTTTTCTTTTGTGCTAAAATTATGTAATTAGAGTGTAGGATGTTTAATGTAACCATGGTTGCATCAATGTTTTGGCACCAGGTTGTCCTTGCGCCAAATTGTCCCTGAGTCAAGTTGGCTACACCAAGATGGTTGCGCTTACCTAACGAAGCCAACTTGTCCTACACTCAATTTTATTTTTAAATTTAAAGACGCTCGCATTGGGTGTAGTATTTTGGGTATCTTTTAAATTATTTAAAAACATTCTTGATACTCCCGCTCTTAAAGCTCCTGAGAAAGCTCATTATTTTAATAACTGAGAAAAGTACAAACACAATAAATACAGTTGACTTTGAAAAACGACATTTGTTTTCTAAACACTATTTTTGGATCATTCACTGTTAAAATGTGGCGATTATTTAAAAGATATTAATTAAAACATTGTAGGTGATAAATTACTTACTTTAGATATCAACTACTAAAGCAACCTTGCCCTCAGATGAATAAACTGTTATAAAAATCAATTCTTCTACACTAAACGTCGGCTTAAAATCAATCGTAAATCGGCTGTTATAGATTTTACAAACAAACACCAAGGTTAGTTTACTCATATAAATGATATTTTTTATTGTGCAAAATTCTAATGCTATTATTATAACTTATTAATATTAAAGTTCAACACTTTCTATTACATATAGTGTATCGCATTTAACTTTTTTCGTTATTTGACACAGATTTGAATGTTGACCCAGTTATATCAGGTGATAAGTTAAATTTTTAAGGTTTTTAACAGAAATTTGAACTTTAACTTATTCTATTACAAATTGGGTGGGTAAGAAGTCGACAGCGTGCATTTGTGCAAAAGTAAGCTTACACTTGCGTTCTCTTTGAAGAGTCCCAAAAGGACGAAACAGCTGTCGAGTGATTTTTGGTGTTTATTTCTTAGTGTACAATCACTTGCTAATTTATAACAAGGGATTCAAGAATGTTATTTTTGTCAACACTTAGTTGGCTATAATAATCGAAGAATTGACTTATGTAACTGCTTACACACCTGTTGACAAAGATGCTTTAATGCAAAAAATTTTATGTTTACTGATGAGGCTACATTCATCAGTCGTGACAAAACTGTAGATACTGGACCACAGATATTTTTCATTTACTTAGAAATTGCAAAAACCAACATTGTTAGAAATGCGGTGTCTAGAGGGATTTTAGCAGAATAAATAATTATGGTTCTTTACCTTAGCCAGTAACAAAATGTTTTAATTTTTGGAAACGCATCAGATTTTGCCAACTTAAGAAATGTTAGAGTTGAAAACTACTAAAAATATGACGTTACGTCACTCTCAAAGTTGATATGGTTTAGTAGTAATGTACTAAATAAATATAGCATACAAGTGTCATTATTGCATGAAATTTAGTTAAAATAAGGAACATAAGTTAATAAGCATTGTGATTAAGTTTCATTAAATGTCAATGTCACATCTAACGATTGTCTATCTTCCTCTGACTATTGAGGTCAATCAAACGCCACTCGTTTATTATTCACAATAATGCATCGGTACTATTTTGTCGAAAATAGAATTTTCATTATTGTTACAATAACAAAAAGCTTTCATAATATAAAATGATATTAGAAACGTTTTAAATTTAAATAAGGCCAGGGGGTAAAGATATAAGAAAGAAAGTTCACTTGTTTCTAACAATTGACGAAAGTTTGATAAACTCATTACAGTAACCATTATATTTTGTCAGTAATAATTTTGCTTTGTCATTAGTCATTATTTGAACTACTTGTCAACTTGTCTACCATACCAATTCATTACGTAATTAATTCATATTAGTATCACCTAAAGCGGTTTAATTAATGATCGTGTCGAATAACTGCAACTAAAACAAAAAAAAACATAACACCAATAATACTCCTTACAATTGGACATGTAATCGAGACATGGCGTTTATTAATGTAGATTTTTAGCCAAAAGGGTACGTAAAGAAAAAAATATATTTATAATGAGAAACTTCAACAGTATTGCCTTCATTTCAGAAAAAGTATTTGAGATACATTATGTGGTTATTTAAAAAAAATACAACGATCGCATTTCTAATTAAATGAAACTAATAAATAAAATGAATAGTTAAAACTACGTTCTAGCTTCAAGAATATGAAACTTTTGATGAATTTGTTCTTTAGGTTTATCCGTATTATAAATTTGTTTAGTTATTCTTTTTATATTTTCTCTATTTATCTCGACAATAGGGATAATAATAATAATATTTATTTGTTCAACAGAAAAATAAATTCTATTAATAGAACAAAAATACGATTACATAATAGTGTAGAAAGAAAAAAAATAACTAGAATAATAAAATATAAAAATGGTAACGGATCTAGTACAATTAAAGAAACATTCGCATATGTGGTTCTAGATAAAATTTTGAAAGTAAACTTAAAAGAAAAGAAAAAATATATAGTCTTTGTTTCGTATAATACTGAAATTTTCTCCGATGGAACAAAACCGCTGCAGTTTTAAATGGAACCGTAAGTGAAAGTAAATATAAAATGGTAAAATACAACCATATTGTCATTAACTTAATTAGCCGCCATACAGGGTATGTATCGTCTATTTAAGTAAAAACTTCGATTATAGTATTTTACAAAAAGTAGCAATCAATTTACAGTATTGGTGTGTTATGGTAATAGTCAGTCTAAAACAAGATATGGTAGTGGTTGAACCTCCATGTGGAAGTGTATCTGATTTTCTTGATTAAGTGTTTTAAATCGCCTGATGTAAGTTCGCAGAGAGAAGTAACAATTGAAGCTAAATTTTCTAATTTTTAAGAAATGCGAAAAAAAAATAGAATTGTCATTATTGAACTATTAAACTGAAACTCCGGCTATAAGCCTAAAATGTCATAACTTGTTTAATGACTATTTTGATATCTCTACAAAAATACATTTTTGAATATTAATTTACCGCCGCCAATGAGTGTCAGTTTGGTTTTAAACCAAGCAAAAACTAACTAGTAAGTTTTTCAAATAATTCGTACTTTTTGGAATTTATTGAATAATAAAAATAATATATAAATGAATTTGGAAACGTAAGTAACTATAAAAAAAGAGTTTAACTGATGTTCGATCTTCTACTCAAATAAATTTAAAGTGTCAAAATAGAGGTAATGTGGTTTTCAACTATGAGATTTTAAAAATTATTTTGTTAATGGGGCCCCGGCGTAGTATTTAACCAAAAGCGCTCAGAAAAGCTAATCGGGGACTGTACCAACAAATTATAAAGAAATTAATTGGTAAACATTGGAAAACAATTTCTACGGATGTGGATGTGTTATAAAGAAATGTTATGTATAGATACACAACAATTGGCGTCTATTAAGCTATCGGCACCAAATGGGCAGAATCAATTCAAACCTATGACTTTATTTTTTTTTATTTTGTACTAATTTGTACCACCAATCAAAATTTTGTACCACGTGCCGTTATAAAAAAAACGTGGCCAGCTAGCTCAATATGAAGCTATAGGACCACATTAAAAAAATTATATGTTCAACCAAACTCTTTGAAACAACTCCTATTTGAATATGTTATCATCAAGAGTAAAGCACCAATTTTTATAAGCAGAAACAATTGATATCTCTAGATTTGCATATTAATTTAGGTTCTTCACATATCTATTAACATATTTTGTACATCATGCTCTTCTTTGAAAAACTACCCCCGCATGCTATAGACGCAAGTGTAAAGTACAGGTTTCCACAAGTAGAATCAATCTGTACCGGTACATTTCATCTCTTGTATTTGTACTTTTCAAATATTTAATACAGATTTTGTATCACGTGCCTTTCTTTAAAAATCCATCCCTGTTTACTACACGACATAAGAGTAAAGTTTACGTTTCTACAAGCAGAATCGATTAGTACAATTATATCTCAGTAACAGATAGTGATCACAGAGATCACTGTCGACGAGTTTAAAGAGAGATGTACCGGTTCTGAATAGCATTGGTCTTCTTCCAAAATTTTTATTTTAAAAAAATATAATATGTTCTCTTTATATTGAGTCGTTATTGAGTTATTAATCGTAGAATATCACAGTTACATATAAAACTAGCGGTAGGACATCAATAGTAAGCTTGGATTTCTAGTCGACTGCTTCACTCTAAACGATTTTGGTGATTTAATTAATGAAATATCAATTATCAAACACAACATTTGTCATTTACATGGCTTACTTTGACAATATTAACAATTCCGTATTAAGTAACTGTGATATTCTACGATTAATAACTCAATAACGGCTCAATATAAAGACAACATATTCTATTTTTTTGAAATCGAAAAAAAAAAGGATCTCTTTAAAAATATAATAATATACAAGGTGTTACATTAAAAAATACATCATATTTTTGTTGCGCCCTGTAAACGGCGAGTAATTGAACTATTGATGGCATTTTAATAAAATTCAGTTAAAACCATATAACTTTCATGTATAACTTTTTTTTCAACGAGCAATAATAACGATAATAGGGGTGGGTAATTTATAGTAAATTGGTTTTTTATATATACTTTTATTAAATATCATGGCAATTGAACAAAATTAAGAATATTGATGACGAGAAACTCAAATATTAACTTAGTTTTTTCTTTATTGTTAGAGGGCGCCAAATACAGCGTTGTTCCTGAATTCAATTAACCGTAACTCTTTTGTGTCGCATTGTATATCATTTTTAACTAGCTAGACCTATTCTCCATTCAATTTTACATACAAAAAATACTTTTAGTATTTGTTTTGTTTTTGATAAAAACTGGTTTGAAGGTAAACCTGCGTTGGAATTTTTAAATTGGATAATTTCGAGTTTTTGAAAAGTAAACGAACAAGATTCTTCTTTAACGTCATGTATGTTACACTATCACATTACATATCACTAACACCAAATTAGTGAAAATTGGATAAAAATAATAATTCGCAAAAAATGTGCTGCATTTTTCCTCTGCAGCCGCAGTACACACTAAGCGGTGGTCATTTCCAGCAATTATTGTAAATGTTATTAACTAGTTTAGTCTTAGTTTTGTAAGTGATCTAAGTTTGTTATCTGATAATATACTAAGTGACATAGAAAGAAGAACACCCAGTAATAATGAATATTTTGTAAATTTTTTTTTTGGAATATATTTGTTTATATTAAAATAAAAACGATCAGTTTTTCAGCCATATTGCCCTAGCGGTTGTTTTGTTAACCTCATTCAAAAACACTTACGATTAAGTAGCCCTAAAACAATGAATTAAGCATTTGTAAGTAAGTTGTCATTTAAGAGATTTAAATTGCATTTCAAAGAGCTTCTTTAATTCAATCACAATGTCTCCAGTGCGAAGACGCCATAATTTTCGGCAATTAAGCGAGTTTGATAGGGGTAGAATTGTGGGATTGCGTGAGGCTGGTTTGTCTATGAGAGATATAGCCGCTAGAACTCAACGGAGTTTAAACACTGTGGCAGTCTGTGTTCGGGCATGGAACCAAGAGGGCCGTACACGAAGAGCGAGAGGTACAGGACGTCGTCGAAAAACCACAGAACGCGAAGATCGCCGAACCAGTGGTTTGAAGAACATGGAAGACCGATTGGGATGCGAACCGTTTATAGACGGATAAGAACCTTTGGCCTCTTTTCATACCGTCCCCTTTTTGTGCTACCACTGACTCTAGAGCATCGACGTTATCGTCTAGCGTGGTGTAGAGAACGGGCAAATTGGGACCAAGAATGGAATTCAATTGTCTTTAGTGATGAATCCAGATTCTGTTTGGGTATGCATGACGGTCGTGCAAGGGTGAGAAGACGGCGCGGTGAAAGATAAGATCCCCAATTTTCTGTGAATAGGCATGTGCACCACACAGTTGGAGTTATGGGATGGGGAGCTATTGCTATTGGAAGTAAGTCACGTTTGGTCTTCATTAGAGGTAACATGACCGCTGCGCCCTACATCCAGGAGGTCGTAGACTCCCATATTGTACCTTATGTTCAGACCATCCCCAAGAGTACATTCCAACAAGACAACGCACGACCTCATGTTGTTAGGGTTTTTTTGGTTAATTTTAAGGCCAATCAAATTGCTTTGTAGCCTTGGCCACCAAGATCTCCCGATCTTTCGCCCATCGAGCACGTCTGGGATATTATGGGAAGAAGATTACTCAATTTACCTCACCCTGCACAAACTCTAGCGGCTTTGCAGCATCAGTTACAGATAGCATGGGATGAGATACCTTAAGAAGGAATCGATCACCTCATTAGAAGTATGCCCAGACGTGTTAATGAGTGCACAAGACATCGTGGTGGAGCAATACATTATTAAGTTTTTTGAAGAAGTTAACAGTAGTATACAATTAATAAAAGATACATTTTTTGGCATATTTTTGAATAACTCAGAAATGATCCAACTTAAAAAACTCCAACACAGGTTTAACTTTTCCCTTATATCGAAACCATCTAAATTTAGCGACAAATACTAGAAGTACATTTTGTATGTAAAACTGAATGGAGACTAGGTCTTCCCATAAAAAAGTTATGGTTAATTAATTTTAGGAACGACACTGTATGTGGCGCCCTACAACATTAAACAAATCCTAAATTAATATTTGAGTTTCTTATCATGAATATACCCAGTATCCCAAATTTTGTCTAATTACCATGTTACTTAACAAGAATTTAAGCAAAAAACCAAATAAAATAATTTTTTGAGCGCCCTGTATCTTAGACACCTAGCCGTTGCACATCCACGTTCATATGAACCTTTTATCTTCAAATTAATCAAAGATTCACCTTTTAAAGTTTGTACAAGTACTTAATTAATACCCTGTATATTTTATAGAACTTAACTTTATCAGTTGTGTCGACAAATACATCAACATTAACTAGAATAATCATAATTATAGCGAGTAGTAACAAAAACAAATTATAGAAAAAAATTAAACATACAGTACAGTGATATCAAGTAGGCTTCTTAAGGGTTTTAAGAAAAATGAACGCAAGCAAAAGAGGAATATTTAGAGCTTCTCTAAATGTATTTACACGGCCACAATTATTAAAAAATAATGATACTCAGATATGTGAGATTTACATCATTTGTAAAGCTTTGCGAGAATTGTCACAAAACTTCTCTTTAAATTCTTATATAGTTATAGGTCGAAAACATGTGCAAAATATAGATACTGAAGTTATAATTCAAAGAGTGTTACAAAATATGCACATTTTAATATCTACATAGGAACTTATTTCTGTGAGATTGTGTCTAAGGACTGTTGTAGAGTCGTAATGCTGATTGAAGGAGTGGATTGATGGAAGAACAAAATTGCGTTTAAAAAGATAACACGGGAATTGAACTACTTACGGTTTTCGAATAATTTGGCAAAATTTCAATTTAATGTTTTGATGTATTATTATTTAGGTTAGTTCCATACGCTTGCAATTTATTAACCAAAGTAATCAGTTCAAAAACCAACACTCTTTCTTAGGAGAAAACAAATCCGTGATATAACGTTAATTGAGTTGCATAACCTTATGGGTTAGAACCTCTATAACCGCAAATATATTTCGCAAACATACGATTTTATGCCGTCGAAAAAAATCTTTGAAGAAAAATTACCTTCACACATGATTTCAATACAATAATTTAGTAAGTCTACTGTTTTTTTTTAAATTCAATTTTTAAGTGGTTAAAGATTTTTCAATCAGATTATTGTTTTCATGCTAGAAGTCTAATCTTTGTCGTTTCACTTGTTGGACAGAACTCTGTTTAAAATTGTAATCCAACATAAAATTTATTGTTACGGTTAAGTCATATAGGTTTTTCTTTAACTTCACACTTTATCATTTTCTTCTTGAAATCTATCGGTCTGTTACATACACGTTTTTTCTTGAAGGTTGCCATACAAAAAAACTGTTTTCACATCAAACTGCTTTAGTTGCATTTTTTCTGTAGCTGCTGCACTTAGTAGTTATCAAACAGTATTAATATGTGCCACAGGACTGAACGTTTCCTCATCATCAATCCCACGTTTTTGATAATAAACTTTAGCAACTAGTTTCGCTTTAAAGCGTTAAATTGCTTTATCAGAATTTCTTTTAATGCTCTGTACTCAATTATTTTCAATTGCTTTCTTTTCATTTGAGAGATCAGTTAATTTTTGTGTATCATTTTCCTTTAGAAAAGAAACTTCTTCCTACATCGCTTGCAACCAATTCACTGAATTCTCTGACTTTATTTCAGTATCCTAAGAATTCACATCACAGTGTTCTGCAAGTAGCACATAATCTTGTAAGTAAGCTGGTGTCTTTACTTGTTTCTAAGTGCTCGATTATTAAAATTTTCATAGTTCTTCATAGAACTTCAGCATTGTGCTGATCAAATACAATGACTTCCTTCACAACCGAATGCTACTTCTTGATAAATATTGATGATCTTATTCATCAATTTATATTTACTTAAACTACATTCTGTTTGATCAAGTGTGAATTCATTTTTAAATATTACACCACAACTTAAAATAACTTTCTGTGAGCTTTCTAGAAGAGTGAAAGGGAGCTTTCACGTAAACACCATAAGATTGAATTTAGTCAAGGTTTTGACTGGATTAGTCCAGTCTTTGTCAAGGCATCTAACAATTAATGGTTTAGAACCTAAACATTTTTTTCGTGGATCCTGTTAAACATCAAGATTTGGTAGTTTAATAAATTAAAAAAAAACAATTACACGTCAATTATTAGTAAAACTTTTTTAAAAATAGATGAAAGACACAGAGTATTACTAGGACGAACGAACTCTTTACACTTTTTTTTTCACAATAGCCAACGAAATACTCTGGTTCACTTTTCTTGTCCCATTTTCTTCTGTTTTGTGTAAGGATATGAACATAAAAATAGTTTCCAAATATTTTGTGATGGGTGACGGAATGTTATAACGTCCATACCGGACTCTTTGTGTTTTGTGGTATGATTTAAAACATACGCTTCTTTGTTAACTGCTTTTGCACAAAGCTTAATTGGTTGGCGATTCTTTTAAATTCATCATAGAGGAAGCTGTTTCTTTAAGGGTTTTGTTCCCCATTTACAGATATCTATAAAGAAGACTTGCTTGAACTTGTATAATCATCTTTGGACACTAGGAAGTATTGTTCTTGCATAAGTGTACAAACATCTGTGTGAATCAAACATTGCTTTATGTAATCGGGCACTAAATTGTGCACGTTATTGTTTATCCATCGAACATTCTTTCCAGAAACTTATTTTCTGATGAGAAATCTTTCATGCCACAGCTGCATACTGTTCATCACAGATGGAATGTTAATTTAAACTGACACGTCCGCAACATACCTCTCAAAAGTTTTATTGACAGTTAGGCGTATGGGAATGTTTTAAATTAAATTTACATTTGTTTTGTTTGGTAAAACCTTTACTGCTGTCTCACTAAGAAATAATAAATTTTACTAACTTAGGAAACCTACTACATCCTCCATCTTCATCTGTACATTCATAGCTCCTTGCTCGTATGTTTCTATAACTTCTTGATTGTTTACATAAATATCTTTTGACATATTTTTTTGCTTAGTCATGTGTGCTCCTAAAACAGCTATCCACATTTTCATTCTTTCAATGTCACTTGAAGGACAAACATAACAAATGCTCTATTCCAGAACATGTATCATCTTATTTTTGGTTTATTTACCATAAAAAAGCTTTATCAAATAATAAAATAAAAATTCATAAAAAAGATATATGGTTAATCCCTAACCAGCAAGAGAAAAGTTCATTTTTTTAAAGTGGCGAATAGTATTGCCGTTATACTGATGTTCTTTTCCTCTTGAATATTTTTCAAAAATTTTGTTAATCCTTATGTTAGAGGTGGGCAAGTAAAAAAAACACCAGTTCTGACAGTAGCACGAATCTAAAAAAATTCAAAATAAACCAAACAAAAATAATAACAGTTGTGACAGAACCAATATGTCTGAGTCCGAACCTGTACAAGGAGAAAAGAGCCCTGTAATATCAACCGACCGACCGACTCGTCAGAGGAAGTTGCCGATTCGATATAAAGTGTGATTAATTACTTTTTACAATTACCATATTATACATTGTTTAGAATATTAATCCTTGAGTGTATTAGACCAAATTGAAACAACATAGTTTAGCTTGTGATTGTGATTTGGTAAGTTTCAGAAGTAACCCTACAACCCACTAAATTAATATAACGAACCCCGTTACATTGGCGCCCTTCCGCGGGGTTTCTAAACAATTAAATCGCATTACGAAACTGTTTTGTGCTTCCATTAGTTAGCAGATAAAGCAAGTGCAAGAATTTGTATCCTACGTGCTTGGGACTTGTCCAATCTTTTGTTTTGACATTGTGCGGTGCTTCTACGCTGTAGGACACAAAACAGCCAAATCAGCAAAAACTCATGACTGCAGTGAAATACGAAAGTCGCTGAATCCATATTTTGAAATGAGTACATTTTTCTTGTAATCACGGAGAAACCAAATCTTTATTTTTTTCGTTCACAAAACGTGCGTGTGAACAACAAAGAAATGGCTTCTGTAACATTAACAGACGAACAATTTCAACAATTGTTGCAAAGGTTAGCTCTCACACAACCTGCACAATCAGCACCTACAGGTGGAAAATTTTCAAAATGTGCCTGTCGTTATGATGGTTCAAAGGACAGCGATGTCAACGCTTTTATCGATGCGGTTGAAATCTATAAAGATTGTACGCAAGTTTCAGATAAAAATGCGCTAAAAGGTTTACCGATGCTTTTAGACGGATTTGCAGCAACGTGGTTTCAAGGGGTAAAATCTTCATTGACAACTTGGGAGGAAGCTGTGGAACTGCTCAGAATTTATTACATTCGGCCCACAAAAACCACCGTATCGCTTGTACAGAGAATTGTTTGCCGAAGAACAAACATCTCGCACCAATAGTGACGTTTTCATTTGCAAGTGTCATGCTATTTTAGCACAATTACCTGATAACATGTTAACCGAAGAAATTCAGTTGGACATGGTCTACCGACTTTTAAACGCTCAAATTCGTAAAAACGTTCCTCGAGATAAAGTGAAAACGTTTAGTGAATTACTCCCAGAAACACGACTTATCGAAGAAACATTTGTAGATTTGACGGAAAGCAAAATAAACAGTAATCATTTCAATAAAACTGTTGTTACCCTTTTTGTTACCTGGGTACTAAGGTGGTGGTGTACTAGGTTAGAAGGATTGAACAAGCTAATCAAGTATAAGTCAGCAATTATAGAAATACCCAGTAGTCGGAGAGATTGGGTTGTGGGCTGAACCTCTACACGTTGGATTCAATTCGTACTAGAAATTACTTATTTATTGGGCGCCAAGTTCCAATTTAACTGAAGCAAGTACTAGCTCGGAACTAATCGCTAGCAGTAAGCTGAAAGTACCCAATTATTTTGTTCAACCTTTAATTTGGTTCACGCTGGCAGTAAAGAAATCCCCCAATACAGAAAATACATATATTTATCCAGAAACACGAGAGGGTACTCAATTCCAGTACCTCAACACATAACAAAACACAGATATTGCAAGTTTTAGGATGTGGCGCAAGTTTGCTCACGTAAATAAAGTCTCTCTTGGGTTGGTGCCGATAACACAAGCAGGGAAAGAGTAATGTAATTGTACAACCTGATCTGATGACAGAGAATTCCTGGAAGTGGTGAAATATTCCCGCGACGAAGATGGTTCCCATACGAACGTTTGGGTGTAGTCTGAGTCGGTGGCTGATCCACCGCATCTCTCTTAGATGGTGGAAACGGTCATGGTTAACCCAAGGACGTGACCAGATATGCTTGTACTTTGTGGCGATGTGGACGTTGACGAGCACGATTAACCGGCAGCACAAAAAGCCAGAAAAAGAAAGAGCAAGAGAAAAAACCTCTGTAAGGAAACATTCACTTGTAAGTATGCCCTTTCTTTGGGGGAGCAGCAGTTTAATTTCTTATATTTAGCTGTGGACTAGAACGAGCGCTACTACAGACGTCTCAAATGCGTCCCATTTTCGAATAGTGGAGATGCACCCATTATTTACGAAAAAAACCCTCGTTCTCGCAGACAGAAATTACTAGAAATTCCACACGAGGTTAAGAAATATAACATGGCTGCTTGCGTTAAGAATTGGTAACGGAAACCGATAAGCCAGAAAGGAAGTTCGTTTTAATAAATTCCCATAATGCCCTTTGGAGTTTTTCCGGCGTATTTTCGCCAAATATTTTAAAAAGACGACAAATCCTTCGGTTCAACACCGGTGTATTGTAAGTTGCCTAACTTGCAAAAATTTAGGACATCATAAAGATCAGTGTCGTAAGTTAAGTGCACAACGAGCAAAAGGTTTCGACTCGGAAAAACTCAAAAAAAACTCTGCACCAGAAGTTAGCAACGACGTCAACTACTGAAATGAGCGCCGTCACGCCGCGTCTTTGATGCTACGGTTGCGGGTTACATTCGTTCGAATTGCCCAAAATGCAAACAGGTAACAGCATCAACTTTTGATTTTTCAAGTATAGATTTCAATGAAAATGCTACGATTGTTACACCGGACGATAAAAACGTAAAATTATCTCCGCGCCCACGTGCCATCTTAAAGATAAACATTCTCGGATTTCATGGCACCGGAAGTATTAATACTGCTGCAAAACAAAGCGTAGCTGGCAAAAAACTTTAACGAGATAACGGACAAATATTTGTTAGCGAAAATATTAATATAAAATTAGCTGACGGAAGTGTTGAAAATTGAGACGTACTTTTAACACGCGTTAATGTTTACCTTCAAGAACGTTCAGTTCCTACTACGTTTGTAATTCTACCCGATGCAGATAACAATACTTTACTTGGTATCGATTTCATAACAGATGCGAAACTCAATTTAAACGCATCAAAAGCTTCCTGGAATTTTACAAATAATGATGACGAAGAATATGAACTTTTTTTCGAAGAACAAGTGATAAATACGACGTTGAATTGTTCCAGCGTAGACCGCTGCGACTG
Organism: Abscondita cerata; assembly: GCA_030710515.1. Lineage (NCBI taxonomy): Eukaryota > Metazoa > Arthropoda > Insecta > Coleoptera > Lampyridae > Abscondita > Abscondita cerata. The sequence continues at coordinate 372,903 of JALBCR010002253.1, forward strand.
AGTGAAGGTGAAATGCTTTCTACAGACCAACGGATGAGACCCTTTTACAAGAGTATAAAGATGTTTTCGCTCTAGGGGGAGAAGCCACTCCGTTCGCTGAACATTCCATTAATACAGGCTCTAATGCGCCTATTGCATTACCTCCTTACAGAATGTCACCTGCCAGAAAAGAACAACTTCGAATTGAATAGAAAAATTACAGCAAAATAACATTATTGAAGAAACTGAAAGTCCTTGGGCCTTTCCTGTGGTATTAATTAGTTCCGAAAAAAGATGGAAACATCAGATTGTGTGTAGACTACCAAAAATTAAATGCAATCACTGTCACAGACGCATATCCACTTCCAAGAATGGATGACCTGCTACATGCTGCGAAACGAACAAGTTGTTGAACATATTTTGGGAAAAAGTAATGTAGTAGCTGATTTTTTGTCCAGGCCACCGTGCACTCGTGATGCCGATTTAAAATGAGATTGTTACGTTGTAACTTTTATTTTTAAAATTTACGAAGTAAACTGTAACTAAAATATTTGGCTTTACCCTGTACATAACTAAGACTACGCCTTTTAGTGCATTTTCTAGTAACTTTACTTAGGTTACCGTGACTTGCAAGAGAATAGCGGTCTTCGCGCCTAGAAATCCCTTCTTATAGAGTTTTTCCTACCTTGTGTAGCAACAGTGTGCACGCAATATCGCACAATTACCTTATCTTTATCTTAAAAAGACCCAAATTATTGATTTGGGTCTTTCTACGTTCCTTTGTTGTCTTTATCTTCTTATATTATCGTCATTTCCTTTGTCTGGAATTGCCTTATCCTTGTTCAAGGACGTACCGCCTTGTTGCTAAGAAAATACCTTCATATTATCTTACCTAGAAATAATCATTATACCTATTCGTTACCTGTATATCACCTTTGCAAAAATTAAGGGATATAATTTTGTCGAATATATGTGGCGAAGATTTTCGATCACTCGATTTCGATTACCTACACCCAAAATTTTATGGAACTGTTTTGGAGATTCAATGTTCAAGGAGGTCATTGCTACCTACATCACCGATAACTGCATCGAAGATAAATATAATTACCTTTTTTGTCTACCTACTGTAAGTACGTTATATTTTGTTTTTAAAGTTTTCGTTTAAATCTTAATGATACGTGTACCATATTTAAATGGTTACTCACTTTATAATAAATTGTTACAATGAATGTGCAGGAACTGGTACCAATTTCTAAATCAAATTTTGTTTTGAAATATCTATTTAACACGTATTGCGAATTTATGGAAACTATTTGTTTGACTTATTCATTTTATTTAACCGTTTATGCTTTACTCAATAAAATTTGTCCGATTCATATTTTTCTATTTGAATTTATCTATTATCGCAGGCTCTTTTAGTTTTTAGCCTAAAAAAAAAAAAACTATGGCATCCCTAAATTACATCACTATTGAGATAAGAAAATGACCAATTATAAAGGAAAATTTGTCCGATTATTTGTTGCCTTATTCTCAGTCGGTTTCATTAAAAAAAAAAATTTGGAAACTAATATCTCAGAGTGTAAAACAAGAACCCGGTCGTTACACTTATTTTGGCATCCCTTGTGGGGAATTTCAATTAAATAACTCTGTGTGTGAATGAAACCTTTGGATTAGAATACCTTATCTTATCGACGTGTATTGTTGGTTGCCTCCGCCTAACAATTACACAATATCTAAAAATTATCTCATTTATCTTTATCGAATGTAACTTTAGAGTAAGTTTATCTATTGTTTACGTGTATCTTATTATTACCTAAAATGTCTCTAGTATTGTCTTTGTTATCTGAAGAAATTTCTTATGAAATTTCAATTCGTGGTAAAACGCCGTTACCCACACAAGACCAACGTCGTCGCCAGCTACGTTCTCTTTTGCAGTACGAAAACCCTGACCAACCGGTTAAATTTGTAACTACCTATCCCTTTGACGAAGATGTCAATAGAATTCAGTCTACATTGGACGACCTGAATCCAAAAATTTTTGCCTTCTCTAATACCTCTAGCGCTGTTGAAGCCAAACGTTATCAACACCGTTTATCTCATGTTTCTTCTCGTATATCTAGATTAATTCCTGGTGATGATGATGACAAAAAAGTTATTGTTGACAAATTATCTACCTTACTAACTGACCTTGAAGGTGAATTCTTCTTAAGACAAGACGAAATAAATGACGTTACCTCATCTTTAGATGCTACCTCTATCTCGACTGTGCCTCAACCTGTCTCACATACTTACAGTACCCCTGTTTGTAAGTGGAATTTAAAATTTTCTGGCAATACTACAAATAGTACTTGCAATTTAATTCAATTTTTCGAAAATGTGCACGAATTACGAGTAGCTCGTAAAATATCTATATCTGAACTTTTCAATTCTGCCGTTGACCTTTTTCAAGATCAAGCCCTTATCTGGTACCGATCGATCAGACATACAGTTTCTGATTGGAGTGCTTTAGAGTCTCTTCTAAAAAGACACTTTTCTACCTTCTTCCTATGATGACGATCTCTTATCCGAAATTAAGCAACGCACACAAGGTGAAAATGAAAGTGTCGCTATCTATGTCGCAGTTATGCAAGGTTTGTTTAAACGTTTATCTACTACTCTCTACCTCAGAACAATTAAAAATCGTTAAAAGAAATTTACATCCATATTTCATACCTCATTTAGCTTTGCATAATTTCACTTCCTTCCCTTCACTTATCGAAGTTTGTAAAAAATTGGAAGATAGCCGACTTCAAGTCAAGAAATACCACCCTCCACCCTCTCGAAAAGTTAATTCACTTTTAGCTCCTGACTTTGCCTATACCGATGATGTGTGTAACGTTCCGTTCCGTAATTTAATAATTTAGGACTTAATTTATATCTACGCCGCTGTACACTTTTCGTTAAAATTTTGGGAAAGTTGCGGACTGAGGAGAGAGCGTGTACTCGTGGTGTTGTGCAGGCGTGAGTTAAACCCGTGCGGATTGAATTTAAGTAAATGTAAGTACATATTAATTATAAGTACATGATATCTTGGTTTAACTCACGTTTGCGCATGATAATTTCCGCGTTTTAATTATTTAATTTTTTTAATTTTTTTATTCGGGCAACAAGATTTGGCTACAAATTTTCGTTGGGTTTGTTTATGTTCATTACGATCAGACTGCCTTAAATATGACGATTGGTTTTGCTTAATAATTACTAACAGCAATTAATACTGTTTTGTTTATCTAGTAAGTTATCATATTGCTTACAAGGGAACACTCGTTCGCTACAATAGCGCTAATGCAAGTATAGTTGATAACACTTTCGCTATTGAATTATAACGGAACCGAGTGCAAGATTGTCGGCCGATTTATATTTAAAATAAACAGCGTAATATTAAGCAAAATATCAAATATATTCTAATCATTTATTTTATTTCTATTACATCATTAGGTAGCTCGATCTTGCTGCTCATTACCGTAAACAAATTCATAATTTTTGTACGTTTATTACCACGGGTATTCGTTCTGACAATTTAATTTTATCTATGTAAGTTTACAACATTATATCTTCATTTATTTATCTTTTGCAATAAACGTTATTTTTATTGGTCATTGCTTGAGACAATTTTGTGCCCCAGTCAGTGCTGGAATTTATTAAGGTCTTATTTTTCTTTGTTTTTAATAATTTTTATATTATTTTTGGCATATCATGCCTGGCGCCCAACTCTTATCTAGACCTTAATAAAATTCAGATTGTTACACTGATTCCCTGCTCTTCCTATCAGCTAGCCGGGGAAGCTCATAGCATTGGCGCCCAACGTGGGGCCCGTTTAGCACATACGTCGTCTCATTAATCAATAATTATTTTTCAAAGTTTATTTATCTGTTGTAAACAAAATTGGCAATTTAATTTGTTTTGGGATTGTTTCGAATTTTATCACTAACTATGGAACCGAACTACCTCAAAGTTTTTGAACTTGATTATGAAATTTCGATTAGGGGAATTACTCCAACAGGTGATGTTGATAGTAAAAGAAAAATTTTACGAGGTTTATTTAATCGAGAACGTCATAATCGTAGTTTATGTACAATTTCTGACACGTACGAATTTGATAATGGAGTAAAAGAAATTAAAACATCTCTTAAAGAAATTCGCGAGTTAATTAGCTGTATGTCAGGTGACGTAGGTGCTTCATCAAAAAGAATTGAGACTCGTCTCAATCATGTTTCAAATCGTATTGAAAGACTTGATCCGGATACAAATATTAATTTAGAGGTTAAACAAAAATTAGAAGGAGAAGCTTTATTGATAGAAGGAGATTTTGCAGAAAAATTAATACGATTGTTGAACCACCTCCTAAAACATCTACTCCTATCACTTCTAAATCAGTTGATTTTTCTGAAACAGTTACTTCTCGTTGTGTGCCAGTTTATAAATGGAACATAAAATTTGAAGGAATTTCACAACCAAAATTAGTTTACGAATTTTTAGATAAAGTGGAAGAATTACGTCAAGCCCGCAATTGTTCTAAAGAAGATCTTTTTCGCTCAGCGGTGGATCTTTTTAATAATGACGCTTTATTGTGGTTTCGTTCAATTCGCTCTAAAGTCACTTCGTGGGATGAATTAGTCGCAGCTTTGAAAAAGGAATTTCTTCCCTCTTTTCTAGATTTTGATCTTTGGAATCAAATCCGGTCTCGAAAACAGTTGCCTTCAGAAAATGCAGTTTATTTATTGCCACTATGGAAACTTTATTTTCTCGGTTATCCATATATCCAGACGAAAAACACGTTTGGAAAATATTCTTTTTAATTTACAACCATATTTTCTTGATCACTTAGCAACTCATGATGTGGTTTCTATTGAACAATTAAATTCCTTATGCCGAAAAATTGAAGAATTCAAAAGTCGTATTGAACAAAATTCTAATAATTTTCTCTTTATAAAGAAAAACGCACATTATTAAAACCTACTTCATTCAACCAACTATCAGCAGTTAGTTGTTGGAATTGCAAACAATCGGGACATTCTTACCCAGATTGTTCATTTCCTAGACACGTTTTTTGTTTTGGTTGTGGTGAACAAAACGTCACAAAATCTACATGTAGAGAGTGTAATGCAAAATGCAATACCGAACGCAACGATAAGGCAAAACCCAATCGTTCCAATAATCCATCTGTACAAATAAATAAGTCCGAATCTTCAAAACAAGTCTCTCTGATGACGTTTTCTAATAGTTCCAATAACGATTGGAAATTGTGGCTTGAGAAGGTTAAACAATTTTACAAATCTGCCCATCACGTAATACATGATTTACCGGAAATCTCCGATAGTTATTTACAAGTTTCTCCCGTTATCTCTACCAAAGTCAATGATAATCGTTTGTACCTTAATTTGAAAGTGTTTGACGATACATTATGTGGACTGATTGACACAGGTTCAAATTTAAGTGTTATTGGTAACTCCGCATATTATCTTCTCGAAAAATACAAATTATCTTTAACGAATACGAACCACCACTGTGTAGTTACAACTGCAGATGGTTTACCTCAAGTTGTTTTAGGTGTTGTAAGCTTACCTATCCTCATCAACAATGTCAATTCAACCTTCGAGTTTGCTGTAATACCAACCATTAAACATCCATTAATTTTGGGTGTAGATTTTTGTAAGGAATTTAAACTAAACATTAACTTTTCCTCCATTTCTTCCCTTGTAACTGACAATTTATCTTACAAACAAGAGATTAATGCAATTCAAGGTTATACAGAACTTTCGTCTGAGCAAAGGGACAAACTTTCCAATGTTGTTTCTTTATTTAATGAATTGTCGTCTCCTAAGATAGGCAAAACAAACTTAATTGAACATCATATCGAACTTACAAACAACAATCCATTTCGAATAAGACAATATCCCTTGAGTCCTACCTTACAAAAACAATTATATCGGGAAATTGATGAAATGTTAGAATTAGGCGTGATACAACCCTCTACTTCACCTTATCGTAGCCCGATGCTTCTAGTAAAGAAAAAAGACGGCTCATATAGAGCTTGTTTTGACGGGAGGGCATTAAACAAAATAAGTATTCGCGATTCATACCCATTGCCGCTTATAGATACTATTCTAAGTAGATTGCAAGAAGCTAGATTCCTCTCGACCATTGATTTAAAGAAAGCATTTTGGAATATTCCTTTATCTGTATCGTCTCGACCCAAAACTGCTTTTGCAATTCATGGAAGAGGTTTATTTGAATTTGTCACTATGCCATTTGGGTTGACAAATGCACCTGCTACCTTACAGCGATTAATGGATATGATCATTAGTGAAGAAATAAATCATTGTGTATTTAGTTACCTAGATGACATTATTGTTGTTACTCCCACATTTGAATTACATTTAGAAATTTTAACTACTGTTGCAAAAAATTGAAATTTGCCGGATTAGTCGTAAATTTGGACAAATGTCAGTTTTGTAGACCTTCTTTAAAGTTTTTAGGCTTTGTAATTGATCAAAAGGGTCTTCGTACAGACAAGGAATTAGTAAACGCTGTAAATAGTTTTGAAACACCAAAAACGACTACTCAAATCCGAAAATTTTTGGGTTTAATTTCATTTTATCGTCGGTTTATTAAAGATTGTTCAACTTTAACAGCTCCTATTTCCAATTTAATTAAGAATCGAAAAAAAGGTCAGACGGTGCAATGGAATAGCGAGGCTGATAATGCGTTTTCTAAATTAAAAGAACGTTTGACAACAGCTCCAATTCTAGTGAGTCCTAATTTCTCAAAGCCTTTTATAATTCAATGTGACGCCAGTGATTTAGGTATAGGTTGCGTTCTGTTACAAGAACAAGATAGTTTTCACCATCCAGTTGCGTACGCTAGTCGAACGCTTACTAAAACTGAACGGAGGTATACCGTCACTGAACGGGAACTCTTATCTGTCTTATTTGCCTTGGAAAAATTTCGATGCTTTGTCGAAGGTACTCGTTTCATAGTGTACACTGATCATGCTAGTCTTGCTTGGCTTCATAATTTAAAAGACCCAGTTGGTCGACTTGCTCGTTGGGCTATGAAAATTTCGCAATACGATTTGGAAATTCGTCACAGACCGGGTAGTCAAATGATTATACCTGATTATTTGTCTCGAGATCCTGCGTGTGTACATCTCTTATCTGTTAAGGAATTGATATTTGATGACTATTATCGACAATTGTTACAAAAAGTCAAAGATAACCCAGAAAGATATCCTGATTTTAAAATAGAAGGAACTGCGTTGTATAAGCATTGTAAAAACAATTTGATTTTATGCAGTAACTTAGTAGAGTGGAAATTAGTGGTGCCTAAGCCAAATCGGTTAGAAATTTTAAAGCAATATCACTGTGACCCTACGGCTGCTCATCTAGGCATTTCAAAAACAATGTCTCGTATTACCGAACTATATTATTGGCCTCTTATAAAGAAAGATGTTATAAATTTTATAAGAAAATGCGATACATGTAGTGCCCAAAAGTCTCCGAATAAAGGAAGGAGTGGATTAATGGGTTCTTACAAACATATAAACTTTCCTCTTCAATTGTTGAGTATAGATTGGTTAGGCCCTCTTCCTCGTTCTAAAAAAGGCAATTGTTACTTGTTTGTTGCCGTTGACTGGTTTACAAAGTACATTTTTGCTTTTCCTTGTGTCAAAGCTACTTCCGCGGTAGCTATAAAACTTTTAGAACACCAAATATTTCTTACCTTTGGCGTTCCTCAAGTTTTGTTATCTGATAATGGTAGTCAGTTTACATCTAAACAATTTAAAGATTTTTATCATCTTATAATGTGCAAAAACATTGGTTGAATGCTCGTTACCACCCCAAATTAATCATAGTGAACGTGTGAACCGGGTTTTAATTACCGCTATATCTTCTTATTTACACGAGTCACATAGAAATTGGGATGAAAACATTTCAAAAATTGTTCAAGCTATTCGGTTAGCCAAACATGATTCAACTGGTTACAGTCCAGCATTTCTTATGTTTGCGAGACAAATACCTCTACAGGGTGATTTCTATGGTCCAGTAGAAGATAATTTAAATAACTTAGTTGTTAATATGGACAAACTTAAAAGAATTGAAGATATGTCAGGTATTGATAAGTTGTTTGCTGATGTTCAAGAACGATTACATAAAGCTTATAATGCATCAAAAAGTATTATAATTTGAGGAAACGTTCGGTTTCGTTTAAAGTGGGTGATAAAGTTTGGAAGAGAAATTATACTCAGTCGGATGCTATTAATTACTTTACTGCCAAATTTGCACCTAAATATATTCCTTGTACGATTACCAAAGTAGTATCTAATTTAGTGTATGAACTAGCGGATAACAATAAACGAGATCTGGGGTATGGCATGTTAAAGATCTCAAACCAGATCTCAACTATTCTGATGAAGAATAGTACTATACGCTTAACCCAGTGATTGTAGTTTTAATTTTTTGTTATTAGCTTAATTCAGAATCAACTCGTTTTTTACCGGGACACGGTGGAGTGTAACGTTCCGTTCCGTAATTTAATAATTTAGGACTTAATTTATATCTACGCCGCTGTACACTTTTCGTTAAAATTTTGGGAAAGTTGCGGACTGAGGGAGAGCGTGTACTCGTGGTGTTGTGCAGGCGTGAGTTAAACCCGTGCGGATTGAATTTAAGTAAATGTAAGTACATATTAATTATAAGTACATGATATCTTGGTTTAACTCACGTTTGCGCATGATAATTTCCGCGTTTTAATTATTTAATTTTTTTAAATTTTTTATTCGGGCAACAAGATTTGGCTACAAATTTTCGTTGGGTTTGTTTATGTTCATTACGATCAGACTGCCTTAAATATGACGATTGGTTTTGCTTAATAATTACTAACAGCAATTAATACTGTTTTGTTTATCTAGTAAGTTATCATATTGCTTACAAGGGAACACTCGTTCGCTACAATAGCGCTAATGCGAGTATAGTTGATAACACTTTCGCTATTGAATTATAACGGAACCGAGTGCAAGATTGTCGGCCGATTTATATTTAAAAATAAACAGCGTAATATTAAGCAAAATATCAAATATATTCTAATCATTTATTTTATTTCTATTACATCATTAGGTAGCTCGATCTTGCTGCTCATTACCGTAAACAAATTCATAATTTTTGTACGTTTATTACCACGGGTATTCGTTCTGACAATTTAATTTTATCTATGTAAGTTTACAACATTATATCTTCATTTATTTATCTTTTGCAATAAACGTTATTTTTATTGGTCATTGCTTGAGACAATTTTGTGCCCCAGTCAGTGCTGGAATTTATTAAGGTCTTATTTTTCTTTGTTTTTAATAATTTTTATATTATTTTGGCATATCATGCCTGGCGCCCAACTCTTATCTAGACCTTAATAAAATTCAGATTGTTACACTGATTCCCTGCTCTTCCTATCAGCTAGCCGGGGAAGCTCATAGCATGTGTCTATACCTAAACAAAATGTTTCTTCTAGTACCTGTCAATTATCTGCTAGATCTAGCAACATTGTTTCTTCTCTTATCTGTTGGAATTGTCGCAATAGTGGACATTCTTATAATGAATGTACTCGCCCTAGACAAATTTTCTGTTATGGTTGTGGTACACCCAATACCTTTAAAACGAAATGTATCTCTTGTAACCCAAATAATGCCGTGGTTTCAAAAAACGAGTCCAACACACAGAGGGACGCAGTGTGTTCAAGCTCGACAAGCCATCCCAACCAAACAAAAATTTCGAAAGCCCCTGCAAGGAAATAAAATTATCTAACCCTAATGTATCTAGAAACGAGTGGAAAAGTTGGTTAAAATTTGTTTCTGAATTTTGTCGCAGATTACCTGAAGTTCCTAAATTGTTTCATTTATTTGTATCTATGCCTAATGACAACCGTCCATACATTCGTTTCAAAACCAACGGTTCTGAACATGTCGCTCTTCTTGATACCGGTGCGAATATATCTGTTGTGGGATCAAATGCCCTGAAGTTGTTGAATGAATCTTCTCTTGTGCCTACCGATTCCACTGTACTTATCTCTACCGCTGATGGAAGTCCACAACCCGTCTCTGGTATTGTTGAAATTTCTATTACTATCTGTAACATTACCAAATTGGTAAAGTTTTATGTCGTGCCTTCTATAACTGTTAACTTTATTTTTGGTATAGATTTTTGTGGTCTATTTAATATTTCTATGGATTTTCCTGCCTCATCCTTTAACGTACCTACTAACATATCTATTTGTAGTGTCAATAAAATCAAAGATTTATCTGGTGAAACTTCTCTGAATGTTCAAAAACTGGAAAGTATCATCAAGGATTTTAGTTCTCTCACTAACGACAAACACCTATCTGCTACTCACTTATCTTCTCATCATATCGACACTGGTAATACTAGACCCATTAAACAACGTCAGTATCCTCTTTCTCCGGCTTTTCAAGCTTATCTTAATGACGAAATTGATCGTTTACTCAAACTTGGTGTTATCGAAAAATCCAATAGTCCTTGGAATTCTCCCGTTTTACTTGTCAAAAGAAAGACAATACCTATCGCATGTGTTTTGATGGTCGAAAGTTGAATGAAGTAACTGTTCGTGACTCATATCCCTTACCTAGAATTAACTGTATCTTAAACAAACTACGTGATAGTCAGTTTTTGTCTTCTATCGATCTTAAGCAAGCTTTCTTCCAGATTCCCTTAGATAAAGAATCTCGCCCAAAACTGCCTTTACTATCTATGGCAGAGGTCTCTTCCAATTCAAACGAATGCCTTTTGGTTTATGCAATAGTGCACAATCGATGCAACGTCTCATGGACACAGTGTTAGGTCCTGAACTCGAGCCTTATGTTTTCGTCTACCTTGATGACATCATCATATCTACCTCAAATTTTGAAGAACATTTAGAAATTTTAAAAAAGTTTTCTTCGTCTTCGGAAAGCTAACCTTACCGTAAATTTTGATAAGTGTCATTTTGTTCGTGATTCCCTTACTTTTCTTGGTTTTGTCGTTGACAAAGATGGTCTTCGCACAGATCCTAATAAAGTTAAATCTATCTTAGACTCTTCTATTCCTAAAAACACTACCGAAGTTCGTAGACTCATGGGTTTACTACAATATTATCGTCGTTTTATTAAAGATTTCTCTACTATCAGCGCTCCCATTAACTCTCTTCTTCATGATAAAATTAAAGGACAACCTATCGTCTGGTCTTCAGAAGCAGATCAAGCCTTCTCTACCTTAAAGAATCAATTAACTACCGCTCCTGTTTTAGCCAGTCCCGATTTCTCTAAACGTTTCTTTATTCAAACCGATGCCTCTGATGTTGGTTTAGGTGCTATCTTATTTCAGGAAGAAAATGGTTTTGAACACCCTATCGCCTATGCTAGCCGTACCTTATCTAAAAGTGAAAGAAAATACACTGTCACTGAGAAAGAATGTCTTGGAATCCTGTTCGGTGTGGAAAATTTTCGTGGTTATGTCGAAGGTACTAAATTTACTATTATTACCGACCATGCTTCTCTTCTCTGGTTGATCAAGTTAAAAGATCCTATAAACCGTTTAGCTCGCTGGTGTGTTCGTCTATCTCAGTTCGATTTCGAAATTAAACACAGAAAAGGTTCCGCTAACATTCCTGCTGATTATCTTTCTCGTTCCTTAAGTCTCTTACAAACTTCCGAATTAATTCCTGATGAATGGTATACTACCATGTTGAAAAATGTTTCTTCCAACCCTACCGTCTACCCTGACTTTACTGTAGTAAATGACATTCTCTATAAACATGTGAAACCAAATCATGGTATTGTATCTAATCTCTCTGACTGGAAAATAGTCGTACCTACCGATAACAGACAAAAATATTGTCTGAATTTCATGATGAAACTACCTCTGGACATTTTGGTGTCTACAAGACGATGTCTCGAATTACCGAATATTATTATTGGCCGAAGTTGCTATCTTCTGTCAAGAGTTATGTATCTAATTGCCTTATCTGTGGCGCGCAAAAAGCTCCTAATGTCGCTAGAGCTGGACTTATGGGCAAATACAAGAACATAAGTTTTCCTTTTCAAATGATTTCCTTAGACTTTATGGGACCCTTCCCTCGCTCTAAGAAAGGTAACACCCAATTATTGGTCATTACTGACTGGTTCACTAAATTTGTGTTAGTAAAACCATTACCTCAAGCCACTACCTCTGCTGTTCTAAAATGTCTAGAACAAAATGTATTTTCTATCTTTGGTGTTCCTCAAATTTTGCTGTGTGACAATGCACAAATCTTCAAAGCCAACCAATTCTCTAAAACCATGTCTGAATACAAGGTTAATATCTGGTATAGTGCACGCCATCTATCTCAAGTCAACCCTACCGAACGTACAAATCGTACAATTCTTACCGCTATCTCTTCCTATATTGAGGAAAATCATCGTTCGTGGGACGAAAATATCTTTCAAATTGCTCAGGCAATTAACTTATCTAAACATGAAGTGACTAAATTTTCTCCCTCTTTCCTAGTATTCGCTCGAAACGTACCTGTTGATGGAACTTTCTATGGTCCTGTATCTGAAAATCATAGTGATGATTTTATATCTAATATCGAACGAAAGCAATGGGAAGAAGATATCTCCAAACTCCCTGATCTTTTTAAAGATGTCCGTGTTCGTTTAAAGAAAGCGTACGATTCCTGTGTGCAAAGATATAATCTGAGGAAACGCTCTTCTACGTATAATGTTGATGATTTAGTCTGGAAAAGAATTATGCTCTTTCAGACGCTAGTAAGTTTTTCGCTGCAAAACTAGCTCCCAAATATGTTCTCTGCAATGTTGTTAAAGTTCTATCTAAACTCGTGTATGAACTTGCCGATCTATCTGGAAATAATCTTGGCAAGTGGCATATCAAAGACCTGAAATCTTACACCGGAGAAAGGTAAATTAGATTTATTTAATCTTAAGTCTAGTTTTAATCCTATTATTTTTTTGACTTGCTGAGTTGTTGGTGTGTGTATGTATGGGATACGAATGTTGTATGTATGAACTCATCATGTCTTAGGTTAGTACATCTCTGGCCTTGGCGGACTAGGTGAACTCCTTTGCTAGTTAAGTTGTGGAATTTTGCTACACATGGATCCCGTGAAGTGTGGATGCACCCTCTCCTTTTTCTATGCTATAGGTTTGTGTCGAATCCTACCATTGACCTTATGATGATATTTTTTTGTATATTTCTAGTTTTAAGTATTCAAGATTGTTGTGGTTGTCTGGTAAGGTGTGCTTGTGATAAGCAAAATGCCATCTTCATTGTGGTATTCGCTACATCATTTAAGTGTCGAGCTTGACTTAACCATCTTCAATTCTCACCAATTATGACTTACTGTTTTGTGACATTTTGATTTGACTATATTAGTCAGAAATGATTTTCTTTCAAATTATCTATATCTTCTTATCTGACTGTGAATTCAACAGTGGATAAATCAATTTCCTTGTAGTGATTATCTTATCTTATCTTGATTACCTGCGTTGTTGCTATATGCGTCGTTGCTAGTTGTTAGTATTTGAATACAACTTCTTCTGTCTAGTTCAATCTGATATTGGGCTCCCCTTACCTTAGTTATTTTTTGCGGTCGAAGAGAGTGTGTTACGTTGTAACTTTTATTTTTAAAATTTACGAAGTAAACTGTAACTAAAATATTTGGCTTTACCCTGTACATAACTAAGACTACGCCTTTAGTGCATTTTCTAGTAACTTTACTTAGGTTACCGTGACTTGCAAGGGAATAGCGGTCTTCGCGCCTAGAAATCCCTTCTTATAGAGTTTTTCCTACCTTGTGTAGCAACAGTGTGCACGCAATATCGCACAATTACCTTATCTTTATCTTAAAAGACCCAAATTATTGATTTGGGTCTTTCTACGTTCCTTTGTTGTCTTTATCTTCTTATATTATCGTCATTTCCTTTGTCTGAATTGCCTTATCCTTGTTCAAGGACGTACCGCCTTGTTGCTAAGAAAATACCTTCATATTATCTTACCTAGAAATAATCATTATACCTATTCGTTACCTGTATATCACCTTTGCAAAAATTAAGGGATATAATTTTGTCGAATATATGTGGCGAAGATTTTCGATCACTCGATTTCGATTACCTACACCCAAAATTTTATGGAACTGTTTTGGAGATTCAATGTTCAAGGAGGTCATTGCTACCTACATCACCGATAACTGCATCGAAGATAAATATAATTACCTTTTTTTGTCTACCTACTGTAAGTACGTTATATTTTGTTTTTAAAGTTTTCGTTTAAATCTTAATGATACGTGTACCATATTTAAATGGTTACTCACTTTATAATAAATTGTTACAATGAATGTGCAGGAACTGGTACCAATTTCTAAATCAAATTTTGTTTTGAAATATCTATTTAACACGTATTGCGAATTTATGGAAACTATTTGTTTGACTTATTCATTTTATTTAACCGTTTATGCTTTACTCAATAAAATTTGTCCGATTCATATTTTTCTATTTGAATTTATCTATTATCGCAGGCTCTTTTAGTTTTTTTAGCCTAAAAAAAAAAAAACTATGGCATCCCTAAATTACATCACTATTGAGATAAGAAAATGACCAATTATAAAGGAAAATTTGTCCGATTATTTGTTGCCTTATTCTCAGTCGGTTTCATTAAAAAAAAAAAATTTGGAAACTAATATCTCAGAGTGTAAAACAAGAACCCGGTCGTTACAAGATGTTTGCAAAATTTCTATTGAATTACCATCACGTTCTGCTTATGAAATACCTACGTACAGAACAACTCAGGGACCCAGAAGTTGCGAAAATTGTGAATTCTGTCGAGAACAACGATGATGCGATTACGCAGTGGACAAATCGACGTTACATTATGAGCAATGGTATGTTATATCGTTATTTTTGGGACGATGATCAAGAGGCTCAATTGGTCGTACCAACTCATGAGAGACAACGAGCCCCCACGACTGCGCATTATGGAAATGAACGAACGTATCAAAGGATAGCCAAGCGATACTATTTTACTGGCATGCGACGTTATATTAATGAATACATCAAAAACTGTCCTGATTGTCAACGTTATAAGGCAGTAAATCAAAAACCTGTCGGACTTGTGCAAACACCTGTTTACGCACAGCGATTTGAAAGTATAGCCGTAGATTATTTTGGACCGCTTCGAGAAACTTCGAATGGTCATAAATGGATTCTGATTGTGGAAGATACCGGTACGAAATAGATAGAGCTTTTCAAACAGCCAGGGCAGAAGAATGCGCTCATAAGCTGATCGAAGAAGTATTTCTACGTTATGGAGTTCCAAGGAAAATGATAAGCGACAATGGAATTCAATTTATTTCCTCTGTTATGGAACAAATATGTTACACCCTTGGAATAACGCAGACGTTGACGCCGTTATATCACCCTCAAACGAATATGGTTGAACGGAAGAATAGAGACTTCAAACCAAGATTAGGTATCCTGGTGAATAGTAATTTAGCTGCAATACGTTTTGCAATAAACACTAGTAAGAATGAAAATACCGAATTTACTTCCGCTTATCTAACATTTGGTAGAGAATTGAGAACCTTAGACGAAGTTCAAAACGACCCTAGAAAAGTGATGTCTAGAGAAAATTTCATACCTCAAATTACTCCGTACTTACAACGCATAAATTCGACTTGGCAAGAAGCTCGAAGTATAAATGAGACTAACAGAGATAGCCACAAAGCCTACGTAGATTCCAACCGTCTTGGACAAGTAACATATGGAGTAGGAGATAAAGTACTAGTTAACCTACATACACACAGTAGTGGACCAAAGAAAACCACAGGTAAATTCTATCCGAAACGAGATGGGCCTTTTGTCATACTGAAGAAATTATCTTCGACCTGCTACGAAGTAGGTATTCAAGAGACTAAAGAATCCTTGGGAACTTATCATGTAAGCGCTCTGAAGTCGTTCAATAGACCAAACCTTAGTCCTGAAGTAGGTATAAGAAAACGAGGAAGACCTAAGAAAATCCTTGACGTGGTTACTTCTCGAGCCGACAGCGTACCACGAGGGGAAGAATGTAACGAAACCAATATGCCTGAGTCCGAACCTTTACAAGGAGAAAAGAGCCCTGTAATATCAACCGACCGACCGACTCGTCGGAGGCAGTTGCCGATTCAATATAATGTGTGATGAATTACTTTTTACAATTACCATATTATACTGTGTTTTGAATGTTAATCCTTAAGTGTATTGGACCAAATTAAAAAAAAATAGTTTAGCTTGTGATTGTGATTTGATAAGTTTCAGAAATAACCCTACAACCCAGAAAATTAATATAACGAACCCCGTTACACAGTTGATTTAGTCCTTAAAACATAGGACATTATTGGATAATTTTAGATAATCGTATATTTTAAAAGTAACCGTATTTAGTACCAAAATGCAATAATTCAATACCGAAACTCCCGTACAAAGAAGGGTAGAAGAAACCGGGTTCAAAGATTATATTAAAAACAAAAAAAAAATTTGGATTCTTCTCCAAGCTAAACTTTACGGAAGTACGTTATACTGAAACTTATGCCAAATGGTTTCACCAAATTATATGGAAATTGAGTGAACTTTTAACGTACTTTAACAAGTCGTAAAATTCCGTTTATTGTTTCTACATTATTGGTTTTCTGTTAGGAATTAAATTATCTAGAAGTAGTTGGCAAAGTAAAGTTGATTGTGTTAGTACATCATAAATATTTGTTCCAGTTGCTGTTTGTAATGTGAACACAATCGTTTATATGAAAAAAAGTTACACAAAAACCAATAAATTTAATTTGAAGTTGTGAGTAAAATATTATATATAAAAATAAGGAGTGGATGCACGGGTACAATTTGAATGAAAACTTGAATACTAAAGCACAATAAACTTTTGTGAAAGTATAAAAAAAGAAAAAAGAATTATGTAAATTGCACATACTTGTAGATAAATGAACTTTATTGTACCATAGAGCGAAATAAATTGCGCAAATGCTGCTTATTTAAGATGGTTCGTTAACCTACCTTGATAATTGAAAAAAAATGTTATAAATAATTTTATTAATCGCAAAAAATTAGGGTTGATTTTAAATTTCAACTTTAGATCAGTAAAAACACATTAAAGTTGAGTTGAATAAATATTGCATATTATGCAGCAAGTGCAGTCACTAAACTTTAAATTAATACTTCTTTTTGTTTGTTACTTAGTTTCAATTACTTTCGAAGAACTGTAACTGTACTCACTTAATAAAGGCTGTAGATTGAATTAGAAATTGCTACTTGAGTTTTGTAAATTTTTAACTTGTTTATTTTTGTTGAAAAACTTAATGATTGCCTTCCTGTTTGTTATTTAATAAACGGTCTGATACACGTACTTAAATTTTCGTATTAAATGTAACTTTAATATTGTATTTGATCTTGACATTGAGCAAGAAATTATTACGTTCGCATTTGTAATTACACATGTAATTTTCTCACGATTCTTTGCCAAGTTGATTGCTCAATTGTATAGTTAAGTTTTCAAGGATGGTATTGTTTTATTTATTTTACTGCCAATTAACCATATATCATGTTCATCGTTATTATATTTTTATATATGGTAAACAAACTTAATTATATTAAGTCTCTAAATTTCAGTGAGTCTATGAAAAACTTAAATTTAATAACCATGTCTATATATTGGAAAAACGTTCATAAAACTTTCACGATTTTGATATAAAAAGAAAGTCTCTCACTTATCGGAGATTTAACTTAAATCTACGCTTTATCTTACTTTGAAAATATACAAACTTTCCTTCTTTTAAGTGAGTATGACGTTTGTTATGTAATAAAAAAAAAACTTACCCAAAATCGCTGGCCAAAAAAAATGTTCTAAAACTTTTATAAACCACACCAATTTTCGTAAATAATTTTATCAAAAATACACGGAGCATTGTAATACATATGCGTGTAAACGAGTTAACATAAAAATACTCTTACGTAAAATTTAATTTGTTTATTTTGTAAGCGACAAATTATGAATTCTTGTAATAAAAATAGCATGTTAGAGTTAATGAAACAGGCAGTCTAGTCTCTTCTATACTTAAAATAAATTAACAATTTTTTTCCATTACATAAAACTACAAGACCCAAAACATATACGAACTAAGTTCTGAAGAAAAAGAAAGAATTATATAAATTTATGGCGTAAACAAACATCAATGGATTCCTAACTTCAGTAATAATATTTATTGCGTAAGATATGAATCATTACGTTCAGCAGACGATGAATTACCTTGAGGGATAAAGTAAAGAACATTGGATAAAATATATAAATATTCACGTTTTTTACCTAAAAAAATGTTATGCGCATTTTTTTTAATAGGTTGATAATTTAGCAAGAATGAATACGCCGTCAAAATAAAATGATTTTATTACACGATTAAATTTACACAAAACCTTAAAAAAATAAAGTTGTTTTACATTTAGTACTACTAGACACATGAAATGCTAATTAAAGAAAATTTATATACCTACTAATGAAGATATTGTTCCTTAGAACGTCAAACTTGAAATCCCACATCACTTTACATATTATTTTTCAACAACCCTGTCAAATTATTTCATGGTTTTGATTAGATTTTTGATGACGTTTCACACAATCTATGTCAATGGCGGTGGCGTTTGAATAAAATCGCGATTGTTTAATACGGAAAATAAACTTTACATTCGAAGTTTTGTGATAAATCGCGCGATTCATTAATTTGTGAACATTAAAACTACAAGGTCGCAATTAAACTGGAATTTCGAAAGAAATTTTTTATGAATATGAATATGTTTTATTGAATTCAGTAGACCGCAATTTTCTGGTTTCTAAACTACGTAGGTATACATTACTATTCTATTCAAACAAGTATATTATTATTTAAAAGAAAATTTCAATACACCAATGTAATTTAGAAAATTATAAAAAAAAAGTTAAAAGTTCGTCGACATTAAATTTTCTTCAACATTTGTTAAATTATTAGGTTTTCATTGAAGGCATAGATACACTCTTTTATAAATTTATTTTGTTTCAATAACTAAATTTAAATCAATCATTACTGAAGGTTACAATCACATTATTTTCCATATTCTAAAATAAATTAATTAAATTGATTTTAATATTTTATGTTCATTAACCTAGCGCCCCCACAATTGAAAATCGAATCAGGATTTATGGTATAATTAGGTGGTAATAAGTTGTTAATTAGTTGTCATAGTTTTGAATTTATAGTTCCAGGAAAATTGCTAGATTTTAATTTTAAAAAAGGGGGTGTTGCAATTAATGTGTTTTCCAATAGTGGGGGTGCTAGCCGTAACCTTAATTATTCGATAAATACGAATTCAATTTTCAATGGTGGGAATGCTAGGTTAACGCACGTCTATACAGGGTGGTCCGAATTGATTGTAGGAAACTTAACGAGTGGAAAGTACATCAAAAATAAAGACCAAAGTGTTATATAAACTATGGTCAAAAAATGCCGCTTAGCGGAGCTAGCAACCCCTAAAAGTTGTCTACAAAAACCAGTTTTTTATTTTTAATTTCTAAACGAAAAAAGTTATTCAAATAAAATTTGGTAGGCATGTTTAGCATTTTAAAGTGGTCATTTCGGAATTTTTTCAATTTTTGGAAAAAATCTGGACAGAACTATAGGATATTTTGATGCAGCTCATATCCTCACAAAAGCTTTTCTAGACGTTTCTTTTTATTTTGCGTAGTTTTTGAGATATCGTCATTTTTATAAACTAATACATAATGAAAAAAATTTAGAAACCAAATTTTATTTTTTAACTTTAAAATTACAAAGATTGAAATGAAAAAAACAGAATCAAATTAATTTTTTTTTAGTTATCACAACGCTTGTTCAAAATGTATGTTATTGGCATCAATGCATGTTTTACATCTCCCCGTTAGGGGGCACTTTTAGTCCAAAGTTTATATGACACTTTGACCTTTATTTTTGATGTACTTTTACACTTTATGTTTTCTACAATCAATTCAGACCACTCTGTATATCAAACTGTAAAACAATCTCAACCATAATCTAAATAAAATACATATTTAAATTTATTTATTTGACCTCAATCATATAATTTTTCATTGGGTTTCAAATATTCCCTATACAGGGTGCTCGTTTTTTCGACCTCAAGCATGGGTAAGTCGGTTACTATAATCAAGATCGATTAAATTAGAAGAAAATTGCGCATTTTTATTCTGATTAAAATCTGAAGAAAATCTGTTTTGTTTATGAATTATGTTAAAAAAAAAGAACTTGATTTTGTTTTTAATTTTTGAGCAAAACCGACAAAACTTTTTAACTTGTTGATTTTTGCAACAAATCTAAATTATATTTTCCATGACATTTTAGATGCAAGAGTTGTAACACTTAACTTTGTTTTTTCTTATAGGCACCATATTGGATTTTTACAATTTTGACTACAGTTTTTTTTCGGATGTATACGATGATGTATCACACGATATGATCAAGTCATACATTTTAAGCAACAAACTAAAAAAAATTTTGACAGTTTAGTCACATTTTGATAATTGACACAAATAATCTTTTACGTTTATCAATGAAATGCCGTTTTCTAGTAAAGAAAAACGTGATATGCTAGGAATTTATAACGTTTCCCATCGAAATGTACAAATTACTTCTGAAACATACCTGCAGCAGTATCCAGAAAAGGAACAGCCTTTTAAACCTATTTTTTATCGCTTCATAGAAATTTGGGCAAATATGATTCGTTTTGTAAACAAGTTGGAGCCGAGCGCCTCATATCTAAGCCCATCTAATTAGTTGTTTTAATAAGTTCAAGAAAAACGTTCTGCCTCCACACGGGAAATTGCAGCGCACCTAAACATATCGCTCCAAGCGCTGTCAAGAGCCCCCAAAAAACATAACTATTGGTCGTTGAAAGGTCATATTACCCAAACTTTCCATCCTGGAGATAGTAATCGACAAGTAGAATTTTGCGGATTTGTGGTGGGTCAGTTAAAAAAAATAGAAATAAAAATCAAGTTTTTCATTTTTTTTGCCAGAATTCAAAGGCCAAAAATGACGGATCAGGTTTTCTTTTAGGTTACTAAACTTTTATCTAATTTAACCGTTTTTAAATCTCTTATATTAACCAAGGTACCCATGCTTGAAGTCAAAAAACGAGCACCCTGTATAAAGTTTGTTACAAGATCATTTATGCTTTTAGACATCAAAACGATTTCTAATTTTTTTTAATGTTCATATTGTAATTTCTAGATAAATAGAAAGAAAGAAAAGAAGTGAAAATTTTTAAATTGTTGCTAGGATCTTCAAACATTTGTTATTTATGGAATTGAAAAAAATTCAAATCGAATACCTACTTTCTCTATATATGAGCTGTCAAAAATTCATGAACTGAGACCCTACTGTTAGTCGTACACTGTAAATTATATAAATTCATCTCTAGTATATCCTAGCAAAACCCTTCTATTGTTTTATCATTAATACTTACTCATAATTATAATCTTCCTCTTGTTGCAATAGATATTTAAATTGTTTTAAGCGCAATTATTCTAAACCTCTCGAAAAGTATTTTCGTAAAAATATTTATAAATAAATAAGTTAAGAGAAATTGTCTTTAAGTTTCTAGAATGGCCTCCAGGGAGCACAATCACATTCTTAAATTTTAAATCCCGTTTTTTGAGAAATATTCTTATAATGCAGATATTGACACTGTCTTGAATCTGAAATTTAAACCAAAGTTGTGTATAATTAAATTATAAACCTTTATTTAAAGCAAAAATGTGCAAAATGATAATTTTTCAAAATTTTTGAACCATTCGATAATCTGTGTAGGTTAACTATTCACTACATAGATTATGCCCAACCTGTGAAATTATAAATAAGGGCCATAAGCAAAGTTTCCTAAGATTTTTTTGCTTCATTATAACGCACTAAATCTAATTCGTCAGAAAAAGTGAAAAAAGATTGTTACAATTTTCGGTTTAGAAACCGTCGCATAACTCCCCATCTTATTTATAAGGCTCCTATTTTTCATTCTAATCGTACATGATATTGAGTTCATTTTTTATTCCCTATCATCTTTAACACATTTAGTTTTTAATTTATCAAACAATTTTTTTTACATTAATGTAACGAATTATTTGGACCATAATGATATTTAGAAACTCGAGTGTTTTTACAAAAATTGTGTATTGGAAAATTATTAATATAAATAATAAATATTTATTATACAAATTGATATATCTTTTACATATATATATATATATATATATATATATATATATTACGCTTTAAGCAATCAATATTAGTTATTTATTTATTATTTATTTATTGACTATAGTTTTAACTCAAAATTATTGTGAGTCATTTTCAGAATACAAAATATACTCAATAAATAAATAATAAATAAATAACTAATATTGATTGCTTAAAGCGTAAATAATTTATATATATAAATAACCAATATTTTTAATTATGGATCCTATATTCATACACAAAATGTTTTACATATCTAAAATTATTTATATTAAATTTTCAGATCCAAATTAATTAACGAAAAAACTAATTTTGATGCAAGGATTCTAAAATATTAATTGAGAAATTTTAATTCCACAGCAAAGGTTAAACACTTTCAGCTCTCTTTTAATTAATAATTATTTATGAAAAATGTCATTGAATTTTGTAAATATGTAATCGGATGATGAGTTACAGTACTTATTAGGTAGAGTACTTGAAATAAATATAAAAATATTGAACCGCTTAAAGTATGAGTTTTTTATCTAATTATAAAGCTTGATACTTAATATTACACTATGAATTACATAGACATACATCTTAAGTTAATAAGTTATTAATAATTCGCATAGTTTAAAAAAATGAATCAATGCTCTCGAATCTGTCTTAGGTAAGCCAAAAATTTCAACAATTTGGCATAATAATTATTTACATTGCGTTTAAATATAGCAACGTTAAGACAAAAGTTAACCCACAAATTCTATCAATAATTTAAAACAGTCAAAGTATTTATTTGAATAAAATCGATATCAAATTGGCAGTACAATTTTTGCAAAATATTGTACATAATTTAAAATAAACTAATATGCTCATAGTTTATAATAAAATGTTTTGTTGTCTTTTCTGAATGTTTTTCTAATAAAAAAAAGTGAATTATAGTTTTGGTTTCATCAATAATAACTTTTAAAGACGAGAAATCAGCATTTGTTTCCAAAATATTTTCAATGCTTTGGATTCGATTCGCACAAAGGGTGTTTCTTATCCTTTGTTAAATATAGTGCTATTTTAAGAACGATGTTGAACTTTAAATATTTTCTTTACAGATTGATTGATGGTTTTACAGAGTTTGAATAAAAAAATTAGGGATTGTGTTGTAGAAATCCACATTCCATTCAATACAATTAACAGTTGTAGAAAATGTAACTTAAAAATAACTTTTATCTACTTCTAACCTATAATTTGCATATTAATTACAAATGATTGTGGATGAAATACCAGTACTAAATATATCGTGCGTAAAAAATAAATTCGTGTGTGAAAGTACAATGTAATTTAAATGCGACTTTCATTAATAAACTAATTTTTGTTGTCAAGGTTGCCTGGCAACCAACACTCGAAATAAACAAAATTGAACCGGAAGCGTTTCTCTGTTGTAGTAAATATTTCTATTTGGAAAAATTAGTTCTGACGTCGATAAAATATTCTCTGACACGTGTCTAAAGGCTTTTATGGTTACCTATTTCGTAACTTGTGAATAAAGCCTTGTTTCACATACTTGTATAATAAATAACTATTATTAGAAGAATAATTTTTAAAAACACTGTCATACAATACTTATATAGAATTTTTTTTTAACGGACTTACTATGTCCAAAATCTAATTAAAAAATTTAAAAAAATATAAATATCAAGTTTAATTAGAGACGAACTGTTTAAGGAACATAATAATTTATTTGTTTAATGGTAAAATTACGAACCCCACAAAAACACAACCAAATTGTTTAATATATATTATACATTTGTAATTAATTCACATAGTAAAGAAAGAAAAGAATTGTACATACTTCAAAAATTCCGATTTTCAGTTCAAAATATTTTTTTTTTCAACTGATTCTACCATGATGTGTAATAATCCTACTAGGTAGAGATGAAGTAAAGAAGGAACTAACAACATATGTTTCCCCTTAAAACTTCGACGTTTTGCTTTAGTTATCAGAAGATGATTAGCTAACTATTAAAATTAATATATTGTAGTATAAGACGCACAACTTAAGTTAGAACAAACGAACGGTCAAACACATGCATCATTCAAAAAAATAGTAGTGAATACAATACTGATGCTTGGGGAACACACAAAGAAAACTGATCTGATACTTCAAATTTTAACAAACTGACGTTGATGATGCCAGTAGTCAGTAAAAAGCAACGTAAAGTATAGGTAATCTAGAATATCAGTTTAGACGAAAAAAGTTATTGGTTTATGCTATTTGTGTCGTGAGCAGAATAAAAAACCAATAATAATGAAAAAGGTAATAAAATATGTAACGTAAAAGCTAATTACTACCCTTCAAGTCTAAAACCAATGCGTTTAAAATGTTCTCACCAAACCGTTTAGACTTTGTACATAGTAATAACTAATTAATTACTTTTTCTCATACATGTAAATTATCAGAAAATAATTAATTTATTTACACAATAGAATGTGCCGATTATAATAAACAAAAACATATTTTAGTGGTTGTGCGTAGTGTTTAGCACAACCTCCGCCTTTTACCCTTAGTTCCCTGTCCATGGTGATTTGATCTGATTCTCCACCTTACGCACTCGGACCAAAGGTCTTAGTTTGTAAAGGTCAAGCAAAGTAAGCATGAACAAGTCCGTGTACTGTCGTTTTGTTTTATTTTTGTATTTGTTTAGAATATTATTTTGAAGAACAATAATAAGCTTAATTTGGGTCTGTAAAGCCGAAGATAACAAACCATACGTCAGATTCACGTAGTTCAAAAGCATGATTCTCTTTCTACCAAACATTCTATGCAAATATAGAAACATATTGCGCTGAAAAGTTATTTTTAATAATCAAAAATTGTTTAAATCGAAATTTCTAAAAACCGACCTATAATAAATTTAAGAAAGTAATTTAAATTATCCATGTAAATATTAATTTTATTTGGTTGCAATAAATGATTAAGAACGTTAAAAATGTTTAAATTCTTGAATCCGTTGACAAAAGCGTAAGTTTGCATAATAAAGTGCAGATTAATTTCGCGTCTAGCAGAAATGTGAAAGAATACATTATCAGTGCAAGTGCTAAGGGAAAATTAACCAAAGTTTAAGAATAAACACATAAATTCAAGTGCAGAAAAGATTTTATAGTTAGTCGTAAATAAGATCCGAACGATTCAACATCGAATTAAAAAAAACTCTCAATTTGGTAGTTAAAGAGTCAAAATGGAAGTAATTATATTATGTAGTAACAAATAAATATTATTTTAAGTTTTGTGTTTTGTGGTTTGCATATTTTTCTTACAAAGTACGAAAATTGTCAAATTGTTTTTAGGCGAATTTTCCGGAGACAAATTATCTGAGGATAAATTGTAGGTAGCAAATTGTTCGGCTTAAGAAAAGTAACTGGCTCCAACTCCGATTGGTGTGAAACTTTTTTTGTAAATTGAGTAAAGTGTTCTGAGTCGAATGCTATTTTTTAGCGCAGACTGACCGATACATGATCTTTATGGGTTGACAAAGTTGTTATTACATTTTTTTTTAAAGTTACATGTGCTCATATGTTCGGAGATAAACGGTGTTGGTAGGTAGGTTACCGTTATTACACCACCTTTTACGACCCATTAGGTCACTTATCGGTCTGTCGGCGCTCCAGAAATGGCACCAATTGACTTAGCACACTTTAATTGGTTTACACAAAAGTTTCAGACTAATCGGGGTTGGGACCGGTTACTTCCCATATCCCAATTGTTCTAGAAACGTATATAGTAAAGGGCGCGATGCACAAACTTAACTGTTTCAGTATAACATCGATTTCAAATTCAAATAAAAGCAATTTTATTTCAAAATTCGTAATTTGAGTCAAACTTAAATGTTTTGGTAATAAATCGGTTGAAAATTCTGGGAATTCATAATTTTTCTGTTTAAAAATAATGAAATTTGTCATTTTCGGGTTTTCGTTTAATTTATCTTAAAGTCTAGATGCAAAATGAATCGTCCAGAGCCGTATTTAGGATATAATACGTATTTCAATACATACATTATTGTAATGATATAAATTTGGGGAAGGTTATTGAATACATAAATTATTGGGGGTAACTAAAAAAAAATAAAGTTTAATTTAAGTTGAACAAATTTATACATTACTTAAATTTGGCGCCATCAACGTCTGGCAGAATTGTGTATAAATATATATAAATTAACGACCCTAAATGTTTACAAGAAGAATGGCTAGAGAAAATGAAGAAGTGAATGTAGAACAAGAGTTAGTAGAAGAGGATAGGACGTTCACAGATTTATCCGAAGTTAAAAAACAGGAGGCAGGAAGACAAGACCAGGCCATAGGTGGACCGAGTTCACATGAAGAATTATTTCAACAATTATTTGAAAAATTGAATACTATGCAAACAAATATGAAGGAAGATTTAAAAACATGCAAACAATTATGAATAATATGAAGAAGAGAATGACAACGAAGAAAGATTTAAAGAAAAGTACAAACAAATATGAAGGAAGATTTAACAAGGATATGGAAAATATGGAAAAAACGTACAAGCAAGTATAAAAAAAAATTTAACAGTATGAAATCTAGAAGAAAATGTGAGTGGGTTAGAAAAAGAGAACAATGTTAAAAAAGAGAAAATGAGGAAATGAAGAATCGTCTAATCCTAGTCGAGAAAAGGAATAAAGACAGAATAGCACCACACGGAGAAACAGAAGTTGAGAATAAAATAGAAAACGGAGTTAAAAATTAAAATGAAAAGGGACATAAACGAAATGTACAAGAAATAATGGTAGAAAATTATAAAGAAATAAAAATTGACGTTGAAGCAAGGAATAGAATACCAGCAGCACAAGTTGAAACGAAAATGAACCACGAATATATAAGTGAAATACCTAAAATGCAACATAACACAAATATGAGTAAGATATTTAAATATAAAATGGAAATAATAACAAAATACAGTAAAATTGAAGTTGAACAAGAAACCAATTTAATGAGGGAAAAAGAAATTAATTAGAAATTATCTACAAGATAGGAAAAATGAGAAGATACAAGCGTATGAGAAACAAGTGTAACAAATTGCATGAAGAAGTGCAGAACACTGTAAGAGAAGTAAAACTTGTTAAATGCAAGAAAGGGCAAAAGCCAAGTAGGAAGGGAGAAGGTCACATAGACATCAAAATTGGACAAGTGTTTAAGAGGATAAAATTAATGAAAAAAAGGATTACAAATAAACGAGTGTGAGAAGAAAGCATAAATAGCAAGTTAAAGATAAAGTAATGGAAACATGATGCCAGATAGCGTATGAGCATTGACAACGATTAGTTTAAAAAAAAAGAAACAAGTTAAAGTTTAAGAAATAGCAATTAAGAAGTGTGAATGAGAATTAGATTAAGGAAAAAAAATTGATCAACAATTATAGACGAAAATAAGTTGAGATAAACAAAGAAATGTTACAAAAGTTTAGACGCAGCAAAGAAGAAAGGAAAGTTAAGAAATCGTAAGAAGGAAATATGAAGTTATAAGAAGTATAGATTAATGCAATGGAGTTATTATGAAGTTTTAGAAATGATATATTTAAAAGAAAAAGATATGATAAGAAATACGAAAAGAAGTAAAATAAAAATGGAAAAGAATTAAGAAGAAATACGAAGTATTAATGATGAAGCCTTAGAAAGTAAATAAGAATAGGATGGTGGCTGAGGATCATTGAGTGAATGAGTGCGAATGATTATAATTAATAATTTGGGAATGGGACAAGGTTTAGATAGAATTGAAAAATCAATTGTAAAATTACTTAAAAATGTAAAAAAAATAATTCAATTTTTATGTAATTTGAAGGGAGTATATAATGATAAAAATTTGGGAAAGGTTATTGAATGCATAAATTATTGGGGGTAAATATGAAAACGTTAGATTGTCAGATAACAGAAAATAAGAATAAAAGTCATTAATGTAATGTATATTTCTTTTAAAATAAAAAAATAAAGTCTATTAAACATAAAGTTTTATTTAGGTTGAGCAATTTTGCACATTACAATATCTATCTTAGAAACGAACACCCTGTATTTCAAAAATTTAAAAACTGTTTGCTTATTTGAATAGTCATAATAGCCACTTTTCTAGTTTGTGCATACATTTTGTTAGTGAATAATTTGAATGTTTCCGTAGACATGGTACAATTCGAATAAAATTAATTTTATTTTTGATTTAATAAATTTTCTAGTTTAAAGTAATAAAATTTGCAATTTTTTTTGAGCTAATTTACGGGTTATTTTGCACAATACATAAAGATATTTTAAGGAACATTACCTTGTGGTCATTTTTCTAGTTTTTTTTGAGCATTTATTATTATGTTCATTGTCTTAAAAAGTATTTGGTTTTAGAGTGGTACTTAAGAAAATGTTACAATTTTGTTAAGCATACACGGCGTTTCCAAGATAGATATGTATGTATTGAAATACGTATTTTATCCTAAATACGGCTCTGGCGATTTGTTTTGCATTTAGGCTTTAAATGGTAAACTAAAGGGAAACAAAAAATGACAAATTTTATCATTTTAAAATAGAAAATACAAAAATTCCAAAATAAAATTGGTTTTATTTGAATTTGAAAACGATGTTATACTGAAACAGTTAAGTTCGTCTCAAATTATTCGCAACAAAATTGTATGCGAAAACTTGAAAAGTGACTATTATACCTCAGTTTTAAAAATTTAATTCAAATAAGCAAACAGTTTTTCAAAATTTTAAAATACAGATTGTTTTTTTTTTCAAGATACATACGTAGCAATGTATTGAAATAGTATTTTATTCTAAATACGGTTCTGGCGATTCATTTTGCATCTAGACTTTAAGATGAACTAAAGGAAAACACAAAATGAGAAATTTCATTATTTCTTGAATACTGTATTAAAATATATTTTATTTGTCTTTTAAACCAATGTATTACCGTGTGGCTTTTAGAGTGTATACTGCAAAGGCCGCGCCGGGTCAAACCAGAGAACGGATTTGGAATCGAGTCGGTTTCTACTAGCGTTTATTATTTGCATATACCGTAATCAAACTGCACTATTTACAATAATAAATAAAAGCGGTGTAGGTCAGGAATATAGTAAATCGCGTACTATGTGCTGCGTGAGTAATACCTGATACCGTGGTATCACATGTCGAGCTGAAGATTACTGGCCGGGTTAGCAATTCGCTGGATTGAACTAAACTGACGAACTCGAACTCCGGCCAATACTTCAATTGGTGCTGATGGAACTCTGACTGTGAGTTAATGACTGCTGTTTCTTGATTGTTACTTATTGATGGTATCTTCTTGACTGTTCAGCCATAACTTATTGACTTACTACTTCGTTTTATATGTTTGAAGTAGGTTTGTTTGCTTTGTAAGCAAGGTCGTTAAGGAGTGCTTCTTGATTGTCAGCATTTTCTTAATTGCAATTGTTTGTTTGAATTTCGCATTGCACGTCGCAATATGCGGATGTAAGAAATAAACGTGTCGATTGGGATGGGGTTAAGACGGGAACAGAATTGTATGCTACTAGAAAAGTGTCAATTTTTTTGCTGTTTTAATTAATTATTAATTAATATTTAAACGATATTGGATACTTTACAGCAGAAGTTATGCGTAAATGAAGAAATAAACGAAATAAATAACACATATCTTGATTATAAAGGATCGAATCTTCTTCATGCCCTCTATCTAATCGTAACGTAAGCGTATTTACCAAATAAATAACCCAGTATAAAAGTAATGTTACACTGTTACTTCTGCAATTTCAGAGATCATTTTTATCTAATTTTGCTGTTCTTTTAAGAGATTCTGTAAATTTACAATCTTATGGATCGATTGACTGATTTAAAAATTACACTAATTTTTTTTCTGTCAAACATTATCCATAACAGGAATGTGACATTCAAGCCAGACAAATCCATCCTATATTTTCTATCAATTAAAAAAAAATTTTACAAATTTTATCAATATAAGCATACAGAAACAAACATTACCCTTTATTAAAATTATACAGACAGTATTCAGATTCAATAAATTGATAATAATGTGTTGTTTAAACTTGCATATTACAACGCAAACACAATTTCAACGTTTTGTAATAAAGCTTGAAAGCTTTACATTTAAAACTAATTTATAAAGTTTGTTCGCCACTAGTCGAGCTTTACGTTTTTTTTTTGTTTTTTTTTCTGGTAGAGAACATTCTGATAAGTGAAGCATAACAGTTTTGCAAACAGTTTTGTTTGTCACTATTGTTTAATTATTAAACATTACTATTTGTTATTCTAAAAGCGTTGAAATGTCTGGATATTTTTGTTACTTTGCAATTCATACGTTGTTTTTTAAAACTAGTTAATAAAAATAATTTTGATGTCATAACTCACCTGCAAGTTTTTCCTGTTGGCGATTTTGTTGCAATTCTGTAAAACACAGAAACACGTCACTGTAGTTTCTACCTCCTAAAGTTATAATTAAACAACAAGCAATAGAATAGAAATAAAACATTTGGAACATCACATCCCAATACCTTGTCCTTGGAGTTGGTGTCTTAAAATAAACTTTTGGCTGTTTTACGCTGAGATAAATACATTTAAATTATATTTTAATCGAATCTTCAAGTAACCGATTTTAATACATTAACGAAAATTTAGATTCGCGGTTTAGTTGATACCGGCCTGTTTCTTTAATTAGAATTTCGAATTTCACAAGTAATTAATTAACTCCGCTTGGGTATAATTAATACTAATTCGTGAACATTTAAAAAAAAAACGTCCTAATTGAATGCGATAAAAGAGAGATAGTAAAATTTTAAATCTTATCGTACAGTTTGAAGTAATCCTTTAGGACAAGCCCGTTTTATCGTTTCCCAAGAGAAACGAAAGCTACCGTTTTCTACAACATAATTCCCTGAAAGGAATGAAAACACAAGATAGATAAAAATTTGAGCGTAAAACTTTTGATGCGGAAGTTATTGCCTCATTCTGTCAATTAAATTTTTCGTTCGCCTTCGGTTCAAAAAATTATACAAACACGTATTTAACAAGTTTGCTTAGTTCGCAATAACTATAAAAGTTATTATTTAAATTTTATGTTCGCTCAATAAGGCATAAAAAATAATGAAGGGAACACGTTAAGAACCCATTTTCTAAACTGATATCAATCTAATCAATTTTTCTCAGCTTTTATCAGACTCTAATGCCGCACAAAGTTGATTTCGGATAAAAAAAAACCACTTCTATGCAGTAAGATATTGGACCAAAAACGCTTACACGCCACAAATTGCGTTTTTTTTATATATTGGAGTGGATTACCTAATTACTACAACATAATTTTAAACAAATAATTGTTTACCTTTAGATTAATGTCTTCAATTAACTCTTTGCTGACTTATTAATACAACTGTACTAATCACATCTTGTAAGCGATTGTTTTTTTAAATATTAACCGGAGGCGGAAATAGGATGTTAGGGGTCTTATCGCAAATATTATGAGAATTAAATCATTTGTATGCAACGATTCAAATCGTATGAATCAAATGGCGAAAAAAATATTGGGAAAGGTTAGTTGCTTGCGTGACCCATATATTAATTCGATATTATTAACACAGGATATTATTCATAATTGACCCCACGGTGAAAGGATTAGATTTATCGGGTACATGTGTGGTGTAAACAAGAAAGTAAAATGTTTCTATATTCTGTTTTGTATGTAACGAAAGCGTCTTGAAAAATTCAACATTCTATTCCTTCCTGGGTGAATCCTTCTTCTAACGAAGTAAATAAAGCATCTTTACTTGCGTAAATATCGGATAAAATGGCGAATAAAGAAATCTTTTTTTTATAAGATAAAAACAGCTTCGACAAATATTTGATTTAGTAACTACATATATTTTACATAATATTCGAAACTGGATATTTTTGTCAACAAAGATTTTTGAATATGTTAATATTGCGTTGGGTAAGCAGAATATTGATATACATATCGTGATATACTATGTTCATATTTGTTATTCTTTAAAGGTTGATGTGATTTTTTCTTGAAATTGTCACTTAAATTATGTTAATTAAATTGATTTCAGTTGATTCCGTACAATTGAGATTTTTCAAACCTTTAAATAATAAAAACTAATCAACATAACCTCGTTAATTTAAGGCAATGTCCGATGTGCGTATTTTATTATAAACGAACACAGGCGATTGGCGAGCAACGAACTTTGTAGTTCTAAAAATTTTGCGGTTAGATAATGGGTGCGAGTAATTACAATTAAACCACTTAAATTATGGTTATAGTAGTTTGTTAAACTTTATGTTAAGTAACGTGTGTTTTTTTAAAATCCGGCGTCAAAATTGACTTTGGCATTATGTGATTGAGGACAGGCAAAGTCTGTGGAAAACATTTAAATATAATATAGTGGTAGGTTCACAATTAAAAAATGTCAACTCAACTTTGACGTCGGATTTTAAAAGACACACGTTATATGTACGGTACCTCGTGGTACATCAAGTAATTTTGCATTTAAATTTTGTATATTTGTGTTAGGTTTGTCAGTGGCTACCATTTAAAAATATTTTTAATTATACATAATGTTCCACTTTCATGAACCACTTATACAGCTTTGAAATTTGAAACAGAAACATATATTATTTATTCTGAATCTACGTAAAAAACTATGGCGACTTTATGTATACGAGTCTTACTCAAAAAGTATCACTTTTCTTCAGGTTATTATTTTAAGTATCAAATTTAAATTTTATTTACACTTAGGACTGTAACGAACTTAACTGTTTATAGTTTAAAAGTTAACATTGTTTATACAGGGTATTAGAAAAATTTCTGTAATCGAAAATGAAAGACAACTTTTTCCAGATATAACTGGACCGCTAGCCGTGAAACGACTGTTTTATCAAAAATACACGTCTCACTAAAACATTTTTATTTACAACCCTGAATTTGTAAAATAGATCATCAAAATTAAAACAAAACCGTTGGACAGATTATTTTAAATAAACAAAACGAGTATTTGACTAAACTGGAAATGTCAATTATAAGAAGAATTTTTAATAGACTTGTCAATGTTCAAAATCTGTTCTTGTCAGATATACGTTATACGCGATAAGGATGGAATTTGTTTTTTTTTGTTACACCTTCTCTACAGGGGTGTTCGAAGTTCCAACGATATTTGCTACGTGTCTTACTCTAAAGATAGAATTCTCAACTGCTGATAACGGTAACGATGTTAAATTGCATATCCTCTTCAGTACAAACATGTTTCCTAGTAGTTTTCTCGTAGTCGGCAATTGTAGTTTTTTTAATTTCAGTTTGTGGATATCGTTGCAGTTCCGGATTGCCTGCTTTATAATTATGAGCTACCAATTTCATTCCATTTTCCAATAGAATAACGCATTCTAACCAATTTTGCTGTCCCAACTCACTATACATTACTAACAATGCAAAGATACAATAAAATGTAATAGATTAAACAATTAAGTACTCACACAACCGTGACAACAATAAACTTTTGACGTTTTATTTCATCGCCTACTTAATTTATGAATGATAATTGTTGACAAAAACGAGTTTCACGGCTAACAGCGGATTTTTTATAGACAAACATGCATAGCAAAATTGCAGAGAATTTAATTCTACATCGATCTGGCAAAAAATATACAAGGTGTTCTATTTGATTTTATGAACCTAAGATACGTGAAATATCTGAAAGGCGATATTGACCCAATCAAATGTTTAAAAATCGATATATCGAAAAGTATAATATTTTGAGTAAGACTCGTATTCATAAAGTCACTATGGTTTTTTACGTAAATTCAGTATAAAAATATAAGTTTCCATTTAAAATTTCAAAGTTGACAGGAGGTCTATGAAAGGGATAAACATCGTTATCATCCTGAAAATATTTTTAAATTGTAGCCACTGAGAAAATAAAAATGGTAAAAACTGATTTTTAAAAAATTGACTTCTTAAAGGCTCTATCAAAGGTCCGCTTACTACACGGACAAGCGGTATAAATAAATAATATTCTACAAACGGACGACAAAACGTCGGTATTTTTATAGAAAATAATTACAATAATTACATTTACCTCTACCAAAAACCATTTATTTATCTACATTGTTTCTTACTGTAAGTAATTCTGGTAGACGTATTGGCCATTTTAAATGTATAATATACAGGGTGTAACAAAATAAGTGTAAAACATTTCAAGGGGTGATTTCTTATCAAAAAACAAATAGGGTCTTTTATATTAAAAAACTTCATTGGAGCATTCCTTGTTAAGATACAGCCCCTTAAAGGGGGTACATAAAATTTGTTGTACATTTTTTTTTCACAAACACTAAAAACGTTAGAAAATTGAACTTAAAGTGACACTTTCTATTATCAAAAAGATACTTAGACAGTAATTTATTTAGTTTACCCCATGGTTGTAAGGGGTGGAAAACGCAACTTATTTCCAATGTACCTTTTTGTCTTCTTATCTGATTACGATTTAAAAATTTATTTCCAATAGATTGTTTTATTCTAAACAAAAAATGTCTCTTGAATTTTTTTCCCAAAATTAACTAATTCGCAGCAAAAAAATATTTTACGAACAACTACAGAGATACATCGGCATAAAACGCAAATGCAAAACTAATTTATTTAGTAGGCCGCTATTAGTGATAGTGACAATTAAATTGGTGTCACGCTGTCAGTTTGTAAATTTTTGAAATTAAATTAATAGTTGTGTGTTGTTGGTCTGTTCTCAATTTGTTAGTTTAATAATTCATTTGTTATTAAAATGGCCTACACAAATAAAGAAATGGCTGATATGCATTACGTTTACGGTGTGTCGCAGAGGAATGGGTTATAAGCTTCTAGAAGATATGCTAAAATGTATCCTCAACGGCAGCTTCCTTCGCATAGAATATTTGCCCACTTTCATCAACGATTACGAGAATATAGTTGATTCAACAAAAGAATGCTGGATTGTGGTCGCCATCGAGAAATTAGAACACCACAGCTTGAAGAAGCAGTACTTAATTTGGTTGAAGAACAACCTTCTAGCAGTACTAGAAAGATTGCTTTTGAGTTAAATGTTGATCATATGATGGTATTTCGAAATTTAAATAAACAACTCTTATACCCTTACCATCTATATCAAGTACAGGTACTGTTACCGCAAGATTTTCCGAACCGTTTTGAATTTTCCAATTGGATGCTCAAAATGATTAGAAGAAATCTTGACTTTCTGAAGACGATTGAATTCACAGACGAATGTACTTTTTCTTGGGACAAGATTATTAATTTTTATAATAACCACATATGGGCTGATGAAAACCCTCACGCTATTGTCCAAGCCAACCATCAAAAACAATTTTTTCTTCTCGATTAAATGGTGAGGCATACACTCAATTTTTAAGAGACGTGCATCCAGTACTGCTGGAGGAAGTTCCTTTGGGCGTCATAAGAGATATGTTTTTATGCACGATGGGGCTCCCGCCCATTTTATAATGTAATGTAATTGGGGTTTTATTATTATTAATATTTTAGTCAAGCATTTAACTCAAACATATCCAAATCATTTGATAGGTCGAGGAGGACCACAGAATTGGCCCGCTCGATCCCCGGATCTCAATCCTTTTGATTTCTCTACTTGCGGCCATTTACAGAGTTTGGTTTATCCTACTCCTGTTTGCGATGTAGAGGACTTAAGAAACCGCATCATCGATGCGTGCAGGGTAATTAGAGAGACTCCAGGAATATTTGAGCATATACGTGGCTTAATGCGCCGATGTCTAGACGCATGTGTAATGACTCAAGGTGTACATATTGAACATTTACTATGATTTCTACATGCATGTTGTATGTTTTGTTATTAATAAATTAGTTTTACTTATTTATCTTTAATCATATTTTAATGCAGATAGTAAGTAAAAGACTCTCTCTTTTTGATGAGTATCACCCCTAAAATGTTTTACACTTATTTTGTTACAACTTCATTGGAGCATCCTATGTTAAGATACAGGCCCTTGAAGGGGGTACATAAAATGTGTTTTATAATTTTTTGCACAAACACTAAGAAAGTTAGAAAATTAAAATTAAAGGTGACATATTTTCTACTATCAAAATTTTTTAAATTTACAAACTGACAGCGTGATACCAATTTAATTGTCACTATCACTAAAAGCGGCCTGCTAGATAAATTAGTTTTGGATTTTGATTTTATGCCAATGTATCTCTATAGTTGTTCGTAAAATAATTTTTTGCCGTGGCCGTTTAAGAATTATTGGTTAACATCATGTTGGCTTCCATGTTAAAGATAATAGATTTGTTGACAGTTATATTTAAGTTTTTCCGTAGCATTTTTGTTTAAGTCCTTTAATAATTTTTTTTGCACCAGGTTCATGTTTACCTTTGACTTTTTCTTCTATATGTAACAATTCGTATTTTCGAGGATGTTGCATAACGTGCTGCTTTTTTCTTCTTTATCCTTTTTAGTTTTTGTTCATTATTTTGAGAGCTCTGTTATTAGTGATTTTATTCATCCAGCTTATTTTTAATAATTGCCGATATACCCACATCTCGAAGGTATTTATTATTTTTAATGTAGTTTCTGTTAGTGTCCGTGTTTCCATTTTATAAAGCAGTACTGGTAAGACGTAACAGCAAACTATTCTTATTCTTAGATTTAATGGTAGCTTGCGGCTTCATACTATGTTTTTTAAATAAAAGATGTCCCGGTTTTTTTCATTTCTACCTATGGGTTCTATTGGTTAAAAAAACCGTCATTACTTTAATATTCGTTACAAATTTTTTTTGTGTGTTTTTAAGCGTTTTAATACAAATATAAAATATGGAAGGTGGTCAGTACTTTACAGTATTCCATGATCAACAAACAAAACATATTGTTCTCATTTGGCTTTTGCACCTGGTCATTAAAGAACCTATCAGACAATAAAAAAAATCACAATATACAGGTTTATACTGGTCCTTTGGGGCACCATACATAACACTTACATCACAATACAATAATGAAAATAATGTACCATACAAATAAATTAATAAATGAATTGGTATTGATATTACGGGTTAATAATTAGAGAAAACAAAATACAACCCTGCAAAAATACCTTTTTTGACACGGATTTCCTCTGACACTTTCTATTGGACTCGTATACCCTTGTCGTCTAGACTTGTTGTGCTTAGTGTATGTATCACTTTGTCATAAAGAATCTTATAAAAAGCTTTTTCAAAATAAATTGAACTTAAATAGGAAATCGTGCGTTACATATCGACATCTTTCTAACAGCACTTGTGTCCTAAATAAGGCTTTTGTAGTTTCCAGAAGTGATTTTCTTTGATTTTTTTTTTCTATTTTCTGATACACTCCTTTATATATTAGTCCCATGAAGTCCTTCAATATGCGACTCAGTAAGTTTTGGTGTTATAATATATGTAGATTTAAACCAATAGGTTGATATAGGTCCGGTATCATGTATCTTATTAAAAAGATGTGGAGATAAATTGAAAAAACTAAATAAATTAGGAGCATGCAATAAGGTCAACCTAGCTTGGGCCACTTTACATTCTGGGATTCCTGGTAACGAGCAGGTGGATGTCATTGCCAAGAATGGGACGGCCACGCCATTTGTAGGGTCAGAGCCCGTTTGTAGTATTGTCAAGTACGCAATACGTGAAGTACTTCGGGTTGAAAAACGGAAAGAAAATTTAGAATACTGGGTCAGTTTACTATGACTGAGATAGTCTAAAGCAATACTAGATAAAGACACAGAGATTACTTAGCAGTTAACATGCAAATTTGACAGCGTGTCGATTTACTTACTTGTGGAACTTAAAACCACGCTTTCCAGAAGGCGTAACTGTTTTGGGGAACGTTTCCTTGAACTGGAGGACATTACTCTTCTCTTACTAAGGTCGGTCTTGTGATACCTCAAAGAACTTAACTTACTGGAGGTGCTGTAGGTTAGAAAGGAGAAGCTTTAGATTTCGTGCTACACACCCCAGATTATATGATTCCATCTAGACGGATTTAGTTGATTTTTTATTTATTGTTTCATAAATTGCGGTATTTACTTCTTCTTTCCTGATCATTGGTCCCGTCATAACAGTTCTCGCATTGTAATCAAATAAATTGTTCTAGAAAATTTCGAGAAATATACCCTTATTCTTTAACAATTGTCAGTTTTGATTGGGTATGAATTTGGTTCTCTTCGGATGATTTTATATATTGCTGTTTGAAACATATTAAAAAACTGTGGTTTGTCGCATCTCTGCTAGAGATATAGTTTCTTTATATGATTCCCAGATCTATTACAATCAGATTAAGGGTTGGCACTTTCGAAATACGATTGGTAAAATTATTGAAAAACTAAAGTCCAGAGGTTATAAATAAGGGTAAAGCGACATACAACTTGTGACTCTAGTTTTCTTAGCCCTGAAGGGTGTCAAACAGGCCAAATAACTGTCGAGTGATGCCAAAAATTTGTTTGCATTTGTAGAACCTCTTGCGAATTTACAGCAGGTCATTAAAATCGTTTCAATCATTAAAGAATCGAACGTTAGCATGAGGTTATGGAATCAAATGTTGGACCACTTACTTTTCGCAAATAAAATTTTTTCAACTGACTATATTTCATGTCTTGCACAGCAAGAAATGATAAAAAAAAGAAGACACTTTAAATTAATAATGCTGATATCCCTCAAAATTATGCACAATTGTAAAAAAATCTTGAAAAATTGCTTTATTTAGCATTTTATAATATAAAAATAAATGATAAAGAGCACTACCACTACTCCGTATTAACGTTTAACAGGTGCCAAAATTTAAACATAGTTGACCAACAGATTGTGACAGATTTTTCGTTCGACTATGAGTATTTGGCTTAATAAATCTTGTTTACGTGCTATTTTATGCTTGAAGGTTGTTAGGCAATCAAACGTATAGTTTGAAAACTATATTGATAGACTGCGTTAAAATCGACTTCTTTTGTGAGGGAATTTTTTCTCTAAAACGTCCGTTTTTTTATCATGATGATTTGCTTCGGCGATGGTATTGCGTGCTTTTGAATAATTGTTAAACGGTGACGAGTTTCTTTATTATTTACAAGCTGTAATAAGTAAATTATGCACAATGTCGAATGACAATTTCTACCGTGGGGCCAATCCATTACTAACTGGAGGCAAAACTAGCTTATGAGTTACGTTCCATTCTTGATCTATTCTATGAAGCAGGAGTTGTTGTGATTTTTCTACAGAAGGCGACCTTCCATTTCGATACTTGTCTGTCGCAACCGTATCAGCCAATAGCTAACCAATCAACTTCTGTTTTTCGTGTATCTGTATCAATTAAAAATTTATCTCAAGCAATTGACGTTCTCGCTTATTGAGAAATACCATTTGACAACTAAAAACCTTAGTTTTTAAGTTATTTATATTTTATACGTATAATTTTAATTTGCACTAATTAATAATTAGCACTTTTTGTGATAATCTTTTGTGATTGCGGGGTCGACAACTGTAGGGTAGCGCCTTTTCGTGTTAAAGCATCTTTTCTACTACTACATGGTTCACGATCCCTCGTCGACAGTAGCTATCGAGGGGTACAAATTTCTATTAAAATAAATTTTTGACAATAACAAACTGTAACAAGATTAAAGCAAAGAAAGTGATTCAAAAACGTAAGATCGTTAAGAATGTGTTAATATTACTTTGCTGCAGTTATCGAAAGGTTTTGTTTGCTTCCATCTGCTGAGAAATTATAGATTTATAAAATTTTTTGTTTTACACACCGCAACACCTACTGTTACTAAAAAAGTGTAAGAGCATTACTTTTGAGGATAATAATCTACCTTACTTTCGTAAACGAATCTTAAAACGTCGATTCGCGTAAAAGCACTATTTATAAAATGCTCTGTATTTGTCTTGAAGATTTATTTAAACAGCATTTAATTTCTCTCCGCAAATTCTTCGCAACAGCAAATTTATTTACTACGTTTCCTTTAATTTATTACAAAGGCATTAGAGATTATTTTTTCAACCACCGTGATTTAAAATCACATCCTTGTTGCGTGTGCCTCTATATTTCGACTTTAAATAAATGTTTCGAATTTTAACTCGTTCAAGTTTGCAAAGGTGGAGTTCTTTTGTGAAAACAATGTTTTTAATGTGGTTGTTCCATAAAGATAAAAATGTAATTTATTGTTGTCCAGT
Source organism: Abscondita cerata (assembly GCA_030710515.1). Taxonomy (NCBI): domain Eukaryota; kingdom Metazoa; phylum Arthropoda; class Insecta; order Coleoptera; family Lampyridae; genus Abscondita; species Abscondita cerata. Next base: position 413,481 of record JALBCR010002253.1, read on the forward strand.
TGCAAATGGTTTAAAATTTTTTTTGCTCGTTTTACTTCACAAAAAGCTTAGTGCGTTATAATTAAAGCATCGATTTTGTATTACAATTTGACGTAAGAGTAATGATGCTTTATATATGATTGTTTTTAACAAATACAAATGTACTTGAACTCACTGATGATAAATTACAAATAGATAAAAATGTTGATGAAAAATAATAGTAATTTGAAAACATTCATATAATTCAAAAATCGTTTATTAAAGGCAATTATTATTCAGATTCATCTCTACAGTTACATTAATGCAAATAGTAAATTGCTAACAATTTCGATACATCTCCCAGAAGCTTACACAAAATTAATTAAATAATGATACAAACTACTAACCTAAATTGAGGTGGTCCATTGTTCAAAGATGGAGAGTTAAGAAAACGTATTGGTTGGGTGGTTAAGCTTTAGGTTTTATCATGCAATTTATGAAAAAAACGAAAAACATGAGAGAGAATTTTTCATTGTTGTTTATTTTGGAAATACAATTTTTATTTGGTTCTATTGAATAAATTTAATCAACTTCGATTTCTTATCACCAATGGTTGTATGCACCATTACAACTTAAATTTGCTTAAGCAATGCTTAAAAGCTTAAGATACTATTGTTAAAACAAAAGTCAGTTAAAAACCAAATATATATATACACTGTGCCCGCGGATGGGGTATCCTATAGGTAAAAAATTTTTAAATTTTAGTTTTAGCGAAAAATGTCATTCTTGATAAAAAGTTGAGTTTGTTTCAAAATCTGTCTCATCATATATATATGAGTTTTATAAAATCCGTAGATCAGTCCCTGTCCGGTTTTTTCCAATCTGTTGACTATTTTTTTTTCCATGTTTTTCTATCCTTTACTATCTCTTCCACGTTTTCAATTCCGGCTTCTTTCTTCATCTATATATCATATATTGACTTCAGTTTTTTTTTTTTTTTTTCTGCTGGTATCCACTCCATTATTGTTTTTATCACTTCGTTTTGTTCCGCTCTCATCACATGTCCAAACTATTTTACTATTTGTTGTTTTAGTGACTGCATCCAAATCTGGTACTCGTTTACTGTAACTTTTACCGGTCCTAATATTGTCATAGTCATGATTGTGGTTTCAGTGGTTATGGGGTTGCCGACTCCAACCTCATCGTAATCGATATTATCATTTTTAAATCCGTATGTTGTAACATTTGGAACACGGATATCAAATACGCAATTGGTAAAACAAACTCGATTAAGAAATGCTGACGACCGGAAAGCATTTACATGACCTTGCACACAAAGCAAAAAACCTACTTATCTAAACCGACTCAATGTTAGCTTTTTTTCTGATTAAACCGGTGTCTAGCACTTAACCTAGACGACACAGTAGTGACTCCCCGACGTGATAAAAATTCAGTAAACAACGAACGTTCGAGAAAAAGCAACACGGGAACAACAGATATAACTACGGATTTTTTTTACGTATACTTACGACATAAACGGGAAAACGACCACCACTTCGCCCGCTACGCTTGCTACCGCCCTAACCACCGCCCGACAACATGTCAATCTACAATACCACGCCCATCACAAGCGTGCCATTGCTGCGTCCGCCATGGACATTGTCGGCACCGACGTTCTTCTTCCGCGGTCGTAGATGTAACGCACATCAACTTGGGCTAATGAACCACGCACGAAACCGTTTCATCAACGCCATCACCCAACAAATTTTTGCTAAGATAAAACGCAAAACTCTTTGCAACACCCGCAAAAGAATCCACGACCGCTGCTTCAGAGGAGCAAACGATATAGACGCGCCCTATCTTGACAACATAGCCGTCAACGATCAATTGCACCACACACACGTCACGGAACCCACAGGCCCAAATCTTCGACAAACATCCGCGCTGGAGCCGCATGTTTGCTCACACACGTTACGAAGTTTGGACGACTGGTTCTGACGTCCATTCTCCTGACGCATATAGGACGCGCGGAGTTATGAGCTCGCGCACAAAGCTGTCGAACACAGCACACGCTACGCACAAATTGGCCTCTGAAGTAAGCAACACACAAAAGTAGCAACGAGGACAACCCACCAACTACAAAATTCGCAACCGCAGCATCAGCAACAGCAGCAACGGTAAAACACAATATCCGTAACAGTGCCAACAAGAGCGCCTTACAACTCAAACAAGAAAATACAATTCCAAAAACAATTTTTTTGCCCATCTTTGCGTAACAATCAACCACATACTTTATTGTTCATCATTTTACTAAGAAGGAACCCGAGTTTAACCCCATCGTCATCAACGTTATCACTTTTACATTCGCATGTTGTAACATTTGGAATGCGGGTATTAAATACGCCATTAGTATAACACACCTGATTAAGAAACACTGACGACCGAGTCACGAATTCAGTTCGGTTCAACAGTAAATACCAAATCATCAGTCAGAGATCAACAATTTACGACGCTGTCTAGCGGTCAGCACGACAGTACAAGGACAGCGTTTAAACTGTCAACAATTTACAAGGCAGTATGTAATACGAACGGCGTCTCATATTACACATGCAACACCTCGTACGCTACAAGTATGTTTGACAACTTTACGCCAGCACATTCATTCATATTATGGCTTTTAAAGTATGAATTTAGGCGCCGGGCCTAACCAGAGAAAGAATTTGCAATCGAGTCGGTTTTTGCAAGCGTTTATTATTTGCACAGTAATCGAGCTGAACTATTTACATAAATGTATTGAAGTTGTGTAGATCGTAAAACATATTAAGTTTGCGTACTATGTGCTGATGTGTGCGATACTTGACGCCGCGAAATCACATGTCGGGCCGGAGATCGCTGGCCGATTTGGATGTTAGCGACGACCTCGTGTTGGTTAGCGTCGCGAACTTGAACTAATACTTCAACTGATGCTGATGGATCTCTGACTGATTTCGTTATTGAACCTACTCCGCTTTATATGTGTGAAGCAGGTTTGTTTGCTTTGTAAGCAAGGTCGTTAGAAATGCTTCCCGATTGTCAGCATTTTCTTAATCGTAATTGTTTGTTTTAATTTTGCATTCCACGTCGCAATATGCGGATGTAAGAATGATCGTGTCAATGTGCGATGGGGTTGAGACGGCCACCCCATAATGTAAATATTCATTTTCGGCAACTGTAAGTAAAAATAATAAACGCTTCTAAACCGACTCAACGCCACTTTTTTCTTAGATCAAACCTGTGTCTAACATACATCCTAGAATAATATCCGAATTCGTTTTGTAGAAAGAGGAAAAATAAAAAATATACCATGAAAACAAAACTTTGCCTATCAAAAGAAATTAATGTTCCTGATCCGTCTATGATAAAGATTTTGCAAAAAATGACAAAGATACTAAATTATATAAGGAGAATAGAGATACGATACAATCTAGGGTATGTTGCACAAAATCAGAACTGATCATTGTGCTCATTCTTTTTTAACTTATGTCATCTCTAGTAGCATTAGTTTTACAAGGAAACTCCAGAGTCTCCTTTAACACGTAGCAAAATCTGCACGTCGAGTTAGTGATTTTACCAATCTTGGCAAGAGGCTCGCCAAGTCAGTAGTACCTTGTCAGGAAACCTGAGAGAAATCTTAGATGATTCCTGCTGACTGCTAAATAATCCCTGTGCTCTTTGTCGGTGAAGTTACTTATTAGATTGACGGCGATGTTGATTCCTTTCGTGGAGGTGAGGATAAAAAAACACTCTTCAAATATCCAATACGCTAACGTTTCGCTCACAATGCGTGAGCTTCTTCAAAGCGGCTACGTTAATAAGAAATAATTAAATTACAATACGTTAAAACATAGTAAATAAGCCTCAAACGTAAACAATATCTACAAAAGTTAATATTACAATTATATATACGACTAAAAAATTTTTTTCCTTATTAATTACGACTAATTTGATAAACCAATTTAGTAAAACACATAACAACATATAATTAAAATTACCATATAGAGGTTAATAATTAAAAATGTAAAGTATATAAATAAATAATTAGATGACACACACTATTTTTTCCTTGACGAAAAAACGAGTAATTTAATATAATTAATAATATTAGTATAGACGCAACTTAGATTATGTGTGTCTGTGTTAAAGTTCACATTTAAAGGGTGCGTTTTAATCGAGATCATTTTAGAAACTAGACGTCTAAAGTTATGGGATTTTCAAAATTGAACCTATGTCCAGTAGTGTTATGATGTACAGACAGTCCGGTATCATCAGTTTTTTTATTACAATTATATTGATGTTGTTTGATCCTATTTTTAAGTTTTGTTTAGTTTGGCCAATATAGACATATTCACAATCATTGCAACATAGCATATATATCACATTAGACTTGTCAAAAATATCTGTTCTGTCTTTTAGTCTTGAGAAGATGTTATTGTAGATAGTATTTTTATTATATCGTACTATTTTCATGTCATTGGTGTTGAGTATATGTATTAATCTTTGACTAAGTGTCGGTACGTTTATTAAATTGCGAAAGATTAAGTCCTAAATAGAACAAAAATTTTTTTCAAAGATAACAATGAATTATTAATTGTCAAGTCTAATAAGGGGAACGCTACGGTAATTATTATTAGTTCACTCGAATACGAAAATAAAATTAATGATTTATTAAAGGATACTACTACTTACACCATAACGAAAAATGATCCAACTAACACATTACAAAATAAAAACAATAGGTTAGCCAGTTATTTATACAAAAAAAGGTCACATAGATTATAATAAATTTAAACAGATTACTACGTATACAGCAGTTGCTCCTAAATTCTATGGCCTAGTTAAAATACATAAAATTACCAACCCTATCAGACCTATCGTATCATGCATTGATGCTCCTAGTTACCAAATCTCTAAATTTGTAAATGAAATCATTTCAAACATTGTATATTTTTTTGAACATAATATAAAAAACTCTTTTGAGTTAGTTGACAAAATAAGATCATATTTTATTTCTGATAATCACACTATCGTGTCTTTTGATGTCAGTTCGTTGTTTACTAACATTAGTAAAGAGTTAGTTCATAAATTAATAGAAGTATATTGGACCCACCTCATATTTTTCACCACTCTCAATAGAGAAGAGTTAATAAACCTAATAAATTTTATTTTTGAGTCAAGCTATTTTAAATACAAAAAAGTTAGGCACGGCAATGGGTAATCCTGCTTCTCTAATACTTGCAAGTTTAGTAATGCATGATGTAGTAAAATTTGTGATAACACAATTAAAGATGCAACATTGTGAACCAACTTTTATGTTTGTGTATGTTGATGATATTATTACTTGTATTCCAGACAACATGATTGATCGTATACTACAAATTTTCAATAACTACGAGGATGTATTGATATCTAGTTAGCCTAGACCAGTTCCTTGCATAAACAAAATATTGCGTTACCATAGCAACAAACAATAACTTATTAGAAGTGTCAGTGTAAAGTTTGACGTCAAAAAAGTAAACCAGAGTCACGCAATAAATTAAATGAAAAAAGATGTCCACCGAAATTGTGAAAATCGAAAAATTGGAGTATCAAGCCATCATCAAGTACCTGTATTTAAAAGGGTTAAGAGGTAAGCAGATTTACGAAGATATGCTTAATACCCTTGGTGATCAATGTCCTTCGTATGCGACCGTCAAAAATTGGAATGCAAGCTTCAAAAGAGGTAAATTTTCCATTGAAGATGATGACCGATCGGGAAGGCCAGTTTCTGTGTCAGTCCCCGAAAATATCGATGCAGTTCATGACATGATTTTATCAGACCGTCGAATTGGGCTAAAACGGATATCTGAAGCACTGAATATTTCATACGAACGCGTTCATCATATGGTTCACGTCAATTTGGACATGAGAAAAATTGCTGCAAAATGGATCCCCAAATGTTTGAATGTTGACCAAAGGCGTGCAAGGGTAGAAGCATCGCGTTCAATCTGTGCTCGATTTGAAAACGATGTAGACTTCTTAAACCGAATTGTTACTATGGATGAAACTTGGGTACATTTCTACGGTCCAGAAACAAAGCAACAATCAATGAAATGGCGACACTCTGGTTCTCCAAGACCTAAGGAGTTTCGTGTCCAAAAATCTGCTGGAAAAGTTCTTGCTTTAGTTTTTTGGGATTGCCATGGAGTAATCATGATTGATTTTTTGGATAAGAGTAGAACAATAACTGGGATTACTATTCGACATTACTGACTACTTTACGGAAAAATATTAAAGAGAAAAGACGTGGAAAGCTATCCAAAGGTGTAGTGTTTTTGCAGGACAACGCGCAATGCAAAAAATTCGTGATTTAGGGTTTGAATTACTAGAACACCCCCCTTATTCACCCGATTTAGTTCCGTCCAACTATCACTTCTTTCCTCAACTGAAAAAAAGTTTAAAAGGTCGTACATTTTCTTCCAACAAGGAGGTAATAGAAGCTGTGGAGGTCTGGTTTGCAGAGCAAGAAAAAACATTTTTTTTTGAGGTCTAGAGACGTTGCAGGTTTGTTGTAATAAATGTATCCAATTATGAGGAGAATATGTTAAGTAATAAAATATTTTGACATTGAAATTATGTTTGATTCTATAGTAGGCTAAGAATTTTTCAATATATCCTTGTATGACCCTCATTTAAAATTTACTTTAGAAAAAGAGACTGACCGACAAATACCATTTTTAGATGTGCTTTTGATACGAGTTATCAACAAGAATAAATTACTAACTGACTGGTATAAGAAAGAAATAGCATCTGACAGAATTATCAATTACTACTCAAAACACCCTCTTCACCAAAAAATAAACACTATCATTGCGATGCAATAAGATACTAAGACTTAGTGATGATATATTTCATGGTAAAAATAAGATGAGGCTTATTTACTATGTTTTAACGTATTGACGTATTGTAATTTTATTATTTCTTATTAAACGTAGCCGCTCTGAAGAAGCTCACGCATTGTGAGCGAAACGTTAGTGTATTGGATATTTGAAGAGTGTCTTTTTATCCTCACCTCCACGAAAGGAATCAACATCGCCGTCAATCTAATATCCGTATTGGAGGAATTTTATATTTTGAAATCCTATTACTTAATAGAGTTTTGAACTGAGACAGTCTTGGCAGTCTGGCCGAGTGTTCTACATTTTTCTTCGGTTACACAGCCCGAAGTACTTAGAATATTGTGTGATTGTCAATATCACACAAATACTCCTGTACCCTGAGCCGTTTCTGATCCGTCTGTAAACCAGCAAATTTTTTTTTGATCTAAGCCATTTATTTTCTCACGTTTGATTAGTGTTGAATAAACCATTATTATTATTATTATTATTTAAGAACTAAAGGTAAAAGATTTACAATTTTTGAATTTGGAATTGATTACATTTTGTTTATTTAGCACACTGAATGTTCACAAAACACAATATAAATAATTAAGTCAAAAAATACAGAATAAACTAAATGGCAAATATTTTGTAGGCGTATAAAAAAAAATTCAGGGCCGTCGTTTTATTCAATGTAATTATTCAACAACCTTTTTTCATTAACAACTTTTTGAATAAAGTCCGCAATATAAATAAAGGAATAGTTAAACGTGAGAGAAGATGGATAAATTTAATTAATTTCCAAAAGATGATGGATATGTTGTTACAAAACTTATCTCACTAAAACTTAACATGTTCAAGAAATTTTGTAGTCTTAAATAAATGAAATTTGTAATTTATCATGACGTTATAATTAACGTGCAGAGGTACATAAACCTAATATATCCTAATGTTACCTTAGCTTATAAATAATTTAGTATTTTACACGATAGCAATCTGTATTAAAAAGATTTTTATCAAACTTTGACGTGTTAATTGAATATTTCACACTTACATTTTTGTATTAGGATGTAACATGTTTAATGAGATTGTTAATTAACATAAATTTTTGAATTATTGTTTAAGTTCGTTTGTGATTATATAAATTACAACTTATAATTTAATACTGCTTTGACGTAAAAGAAATTTTATTCGTTTAATTAACCGTTAAAGAAACATTTATATCCTATTTTAATGTTTAATTTGTTTGTGTCTTTATGCATTAAATTTTGTGTTCAACAGAACTTAAAACATTATATTTAAAGGGTTTTCGGAATATTAGACTCCAGTTTAATTTTAGTCAAGAAATAAATAACCATTTCATAAACATAAACCATGTTAAGTTAATATTCAAAAACAAAACATTAAACAAAGTACTCTAATATAATCCAAAATCTTTTTATCTTTTCCTAGCATTAAACGAGCACATTTATTTATTAAATAATTGTTGGTTACTTTAAATAAATCGAGCGCAAAACAAAAAAAACGTGGGTAAAAGTACCATTGGATTTTCATTTTTAGTTATTTTTGTTAATTTTAAATTAATACTAAATTTATGAATATTTAACGAATTTTTCAACTCTAACGTGCTAAATTACATCTAAAAAAATGTTTTAATGTTTAGCCTCATACAAAGTATTTTGTGAGAAGATTTACTACCACTAAATCTAAGAAGTCGTGTTGGAAAATATGTCTGATTAGATTGTTTCAATCACTAAATGTTAAGGCGCAACAATCTTAAAATTTGGGTTTGACTTGTTTTCGTCAAATAAATTTGATAGTGTGAAACGCCATTTGACAAACAGTTGATCATTAAAAATAAAAAACAAGGCAGAACTAACACTCATTGAATTAATTTGACAAACGTGAAACACCGTCATTGTCAAACTTATTTGATCAAATAAATTTGACTGAGGCAAAAATTTGACATTTCATTTGAACGCACTTCAGACATTTTGTCAATAGAAAGTTGTTACAAAATTCTCAAAGTTGTGTCTCTGGAAACAAAACGCAGTATCTTGAAGGGTTACACACAATTCAGACAAGACAAGGCAGACCTTACTAATGATTCAACTAATATCAAATTTATTTATATTTTCAATGATAATACAAGGAATTTAAATGTTCGTAAATAACATGTTTACATTTTTAGTTCAGTAGATTTCTTATTTATGGTATAGTTACAAAAAAAAACAGAAAGTTTGGAAAGTACTGCAAGACTGAAATGTGAAATTATTTATTTACAAGGGATCTGTTCGTGAACTTAACAAAAACAAAGAGTTTTTTAATCTTCTGGAATCAGCAAACAAAATGTTAGAATTTACAGGCAGCATATAGGATTAAAAAATCTATGGGGTTTAAGTTCTTAAAACTTTTTAAAAATGTCCTTTTACTTAAAAATTTTGATGAAGCTTATCTGTTCGTGATCTTAGATGAAACTTGGATATTTAAAAATGGATCTCAAATTTGTTAATGAGTATACGATACCGATTTACAATTTAAAAAACAACGACAAGGATTATCGTGACCATGACTGGAGAGCTTTTTCAAAAGTGGATTAAAAAACAACTTATTCTGGCATTGGCAGGAACTGGAATAAAAGTTTTGGTAATTATGGACAATACTCCATACTATTCTGTGCTTTTGGAAAAGCTACCAATAGCTTTCGCTAGGAAAGAAGAAATGATTAAGTTACGCATTAAGTGACGTATGCCAGGCAATCATGACCACTCATTGTTTTTTAATAACGTTTTTAACTGAGCGCTTTGGAGCGATCTTCGATCGTAATTTATGTTTAAGTCGCTACCAACTGAATTAACAAGCGCGTGGAGATTACTCTCTGTTGATCTGCATTGAACGGGCGATCAGTAAAGATCAACCAAATGTCACTCAACATAGACTTAAAAACATAATTAGTTTTGTCAGAACTTCTCTCATCGTCTGATTCTTTAGATGATAATATTGTTTCAGAAATGCATTAAAATAATCGATTCAAAAACTTCTGAAATTTTAGTTTATAAATCGAATGATAACTTTCATATCGAATAATAACTGTAGCATAACCTTAAAATTCTAAAATATATGTTAAACTGATGACTGCGTTTACAGCAAAACAAGAGTACGCCGTAAACTAGCAATAAGCATACGCTTACCAGTAAAAAACGCTATAAAACCGATTATAGGTTATCTTAAAAATAAGCTTTTCTAATTATTATTATTATTTTAAAAAAGTTTCGACGGAAAACGAGGTAGTAATCTTGATATCTTACTTAATGTCATTTTTGAGAAAAATGGCCTGGAATTCAAAATAGTAGTTTGTGTACCTAGCTAGGCGAAAAAGTGAACGTTTTTCGGGCCAAAAGAAAATATGGGCAGGCGAGGCGTAGCCACAATTTTTTATACTACAACAAAAAAAATCAGAACATAAAACAATTTATTTAACACATACAACTTTTGGTTTAATTATTAGAAATGTTTTTGACTGCTGAATTTCTTCTAAAATTGATGTTCCTGATGAATTTCTATTTTCAGCTAATAGCAAATCTGTTGTTAAGTGGTGCATCTAGCAGATTCATCTCTTGTTGTATTTACAATATTTAAAATTTTAAGTGCAACGGAAATTTTATTTGGGATGGGGTCTTCAACATAACTCTCTGTTACAGTTGCGGACTTTATTTATACAGGGTGTCTAGAAACTCTCCTGACAAACAAAGACCGGAGATTCCTCAAATAATTTTAAGACAATTTAACCCAATTTACTTAGTCGGAAAATGCTTCCTAAGGGAGCTAGAGCTCTTTGAAGATGGCGCCTTGTAAATAGTTTTTTAAATACCTCCAGAACGCTTCTACTTAGAAAAGCAAAAACTGGTATGCTTGTTTAGCCTTCAGAGATGAATCAATTCCATCAATTGCGAATTTCTAGTACCGGTCATAGGCGTCCGTTTTGGGTAGGTCAACGGTTATTTTAACGCATAACTTTTTGTCTTTAACTTTTAAGCATTTGTGACACTAGATTATGAAATTTTCAGGTATTCTAATACTAAAAGGTACTCTTTACTTTAAGTCATTAGGATACACCGTTTTCTAGAAAAATGGATTTGAATTTTTGTTTTTTGTCATTAAAGTTAAATTTATATTTTTGCACTAGTTGGCTCTGAACTGCCAACAAAAGTAAAACCTACGTTTTTCATTGTCAAATTGTTGTCAGTTCGCGAAGTTTATTTTTTAATTTTTTACTTTACCAGGCGCCATCTTCAAAGAGCTCTAGCTCCCTTAGGAAGCAGTTTCGGACTAGGTGAATTAGGTTACATTGTTTTAAAATTATCTTAGGAATCTCCGGTTTTCGTTTGTCAGGAGAGTTCTGGACACTCTGTATATATTTATATTTATTTACGCCATCTACTGGGCGTCACAGAATATGTATTCCAGGCTTAAAGGGTTTATAGAGGACAAGCAACTTTTTTTAGTAAAACTTTTATGTTAGACAAATAGTTAAGCCAAAATGGCGCTCTAAATTCAAAATTTAGGAATTTTCAATGTCTTTTTCAAAGTTCTAAAACTATTGAAACGTTATCAAAAGTATTTTATAGTATTTTTAAATGATCTCCGATCTATGAAACATCAAAATGGCGGATTCGATTTTCAAATATTTGATGTAATGATTTGATTTAAACAAAAATTTGGTTTTATTGGTCTTAAAATAAATAAAAAAGATGGTGCAGTTGATTTTTGAAAATTTAAAAAAAAATGTGCAATGTCGTTTCTTGTGGAGACAAAAATTTTTAACCAAATTTGATGAAAATTTACAAACATGTATTTCTAAGTATCTTAAACATAACCATCAAACAGATTTTTAATAACTTTAAAAATAATTTATAGGGCATTGAAGTCGAAAAAACAAAAACATTTAGGTTGTTCAAATAGTATAAAATTTTGCTCTACTAAGGACAAATAAATTATTAAATTTAAAGTTAATTTAACAATAGTTAATTAATTACTTAAGCAATCATAAGTGAAAATTACAATTAAGTCTTAGTAAATTTCATTTTAATACTGTAGCTATTATGTGCAAATTTACTATAAATTATTACCATTCTCAAAGAATTGATCTAACTTTCTTTTTGCTTTTTTAGATTTACTAACAGTCATAACTATAACCATTGATTGCTGTCAGTTTTACTTCAAAATGACTTTCTTCATTCCGTAGTCATAGCCTACATCTTTCTGAAATTTCTCTGGTGGCTTGATGTATTACGACATGTTGTTTGCGAAGTTGTGCACATGCTACCTCACTATTCGCTCTTTAACGGTGGCAATTGAAGCCAACAATGTTTTTAAAAATCCCCAATAAAAAAATCTAGTGGCGTAAGATCTGGGGATCTAGGAGGTACACAAAATAGGACCTTCTCTTTCTATTCATAGTTGCCCCTAAACTTTATGTGGGTGGTTTATAAGTTAGACGAAGGTATGTGATGGAGCCCGTCATGCTGGAACCACATGCGATGACGTGGCTGCAAAGAAATTTCATCCAATACTTCTGGTAGTACATATTAAAAAAAATTAAGTAAATCAGTCAATTAAAGTTATTAATTTTGTGTAATTTAGTGAGAATTTACCTATCTTTTGTTATTACCACAGTTTGAGGTCGTATCAATTATAAGTAACATTTTGAATTATATTGAACTCAATATATGACGAAGTAAACTTAATTAAAAATGTTCCCAAAACGTAGCTGTAAATTGAATGTTATTATACTTGTTTTAGTGCGGTCGTAGCTCTGCAGTTAAGTGCGTTAGCTGTTAAGTAGGCACCTCGGGTTCAATTCCCGGTGCAAACATCGAATTTTTCGGCCGTACTCTCTCGCAAGGCAATGGCAAACCAGTGAGAGTATACTTGCCTAGTAAACCTCTCAACTAAACCGTTCGGAATCGTCGTTAAACTGTAGGTCCCATGTATATGTGTCTACTGTCACGCACAACACATATGCATTCGAGGGGTGCGCAACATCCGGTAACGGATATGCGACTTCAAGAAGAATACTTGTTTTATTTTAGAACTCCAAAAAGGATTTATTCTACAGTAAACTGTTAATTTTTTTGAATTTGTGTTGTACAAAATTTTCATTTCAAAACTTATCAAAAATCTGTTCGACAATTATGTTTATAATATTTTAAAGTACGCGTTTAGAAATTTTTAATAACATTGGTGGACAAGTCAAAAAATTCAAAAAATTGGGTAGTATGAAAATTAGCTCAAATACTCTATAAATATTGTAAAATGTTAAGTTTTTTTAAGTTCTTTGTAAGGTAAAATTAAACATTTTGAATATCGGAAATTAATATCTAGGTAATAACCAACAATTAGTACAAATTACAATTACATCGTAGTCCCCTTTGTAATTCCTATTATTTAAGGATGCTTATTTACATATTGATTTAGCAATTACTAAATTTTAGCTTACAAAGTAAAGTAACTTAAGTTTGAACTTAATTTGTATTTAGGGAGCTAGAGACCATTCTTGCAAAATTTTATAGTGTTCAGACTACATTATTATTTCTATTTTTTCGACTTCAATATCTTATAATATTTTTATTTTTGAAGTAATTAAAAATCTGTCCGACAGTTATGTTTAAGATATTTTATAATACATGTTTGTAAATTTTCATCAAAATTGCTTCAAAATTTTGGTTCCACAAGAAACGACATTGCACATTTTTTTTTTAAATTTTCAAAAATAAACTTCACCATCTTTTTTATTTATTTTGAAACCGACAAAAACCAAATTTTTGTTTAAATCAAATTATTAAATCAAGTAGGTATTTGAAAATTGAATCGGCCATTTTGAATTTTGATAAATCAAAATCTTTTAAATTTAAATTGGGCATGGTTAAAAACATACTATAAGTATACTTTTAATAACATTTCAATAGTTTTAGAATCTTGTAAAAAAGCTTTTGACTTTGGAGCGCCATTTCGGTTTAACAAATTGTGTAACATAAAAGTTTTACTAAAAAAAGTTTATTTTAATGTCCTCTATAAACGTATTCAGCCTGGAACACATATTCTGTGACACCCTGTATATTGTGCTTAGCCGAGAAAGCATAAATTATCGAGTCTAGATTTCCAAACGCGTTTTTTTGCCTACCAGTGGAGTCACAAAAATCGTCTATTACAGTCGTGTAGGATAAAAAATTTTTTATTCAACCAAAACTGTTAAAATCATTAAAATATTAGCTAAAGTACCTAAAATAAGTGTTCAAAATGTTCTTTTAATTTTTGTAGACCATCGACTTTCAATGACAACAAAAAAATAATTCACGGTTTTAGATCTGGATACATAGCAGGCTACTACAATCCCGTCGTTAAGTTTTATCGCTTATTAAAAAAAATAAAAATTAATACACTGTTGTAGCCACAAAAGCAGTTTCAAAAATTGAGATCGAGAAGGGGGATTATAATTTTAAAAAAATTTGACTCTTTTGGGGACCTCAAAATATTTTTTTGAAGTTGGCAATGTCACTTAAAATAAGAAGAAATAATTTATATTGGTAAGGATTCATGTTTTACAGTTCAAATATGATATTATATGCTAGGAGCAAATTGTGGGCCGATAATGGTAAAATATCAAGTCAAACGTCAAAATGCTATTTTTTTTGTGAAATTTAATTTTTCAAATACTCTATCTGAGATTTTAATTAAATAGGGAAAAATTGAAGACTAGGAATAAAAATTTTAAGGTACGAAAGAAAACAAAATCAAATATGTTTAAAGTTGGTATTTTAATTTTACTTTGTAGTTTTGTTAGAAATTATTTTTTCTATAAACTACACTAAATTAAAAAAAAATACAAAACTAAGAATAAAATTCGAATCGACTACATTTGTAAATACAGTAAGTGAAAACAAATATATTTTTTAAAATTTAATATCCCACTAAAAATTTTTGTACCATAAGATTTGATTCCTACTCTTCAATTTTCCCAAATATAATTAAAATCTAAGATGGAGTATTTGAAAAACTAAATTTCCAAAAAGAAACAAATTTGACCTTTGATCTAATATTTCACTATTATCGGCCAATAATTTGCTTCTGGAGTATAATATCCAAATATCTATCTTATAGAAATCGGCACTAACTAGACCAATTTTAGGAGTTTTTTGCAATATTCTTTACATGTGGCCAGTTTAATATGTTAAATCTGAACATGTTAAAATATAAAAAAACTAAATTGATTTGAAGAAATTCATTCATTTTGCTATGGTTTTGGTGTAAATGAGTAAATATTAGAACTTTGGTAAAATTGGAGGTAGTCAGGAAATTTGAACCGGTTTGAAATGGAATTACCTTTATGTAGTTTGATCTTCAAAAGTCAAAACCCACATTGAGAACATTTCTGTTCATATTCAGGACACGAGTTTTTACATTTTTTTGGCATCATCACTCAATTCCAGTACTTATGCATACATTATCTTTATTAATTCATTTTTTTTCCTTCGAAGAAAAACAAACTATACGCAAACAATAAGAAACTGGACACAATCCTAGTTTTGCATGGTAATATAGCACAACAGAGAAAATTTCAAAAAATCAAAAACCCATATTTTAAAAAATTATCTATAAACATATCCCAAGTTTAATTAGCATAAATTATAACACTAATGCAGCAATCTGTTTCCTTATAGTACCGGGTGTCACAACCGATTTTGACACATTTTGAAAGCATGCGGTTTTCACAAGTAATGTTGTTTAAGTTTTTTTTCTAACTTGTTTTAATTTTTTTTCTGTTTGAACAAAGTCTTCAAAATTGTTTGCATTTTTATTTAAAAGTTAGAGGAACACCTAGTATATTATAAATTGTATAAAACACCAAATTTTTCTCAAATATTGTATGTTATTAAATTTTGTTGCAAAATTAATAAAGATACTTAAGTTTCTGTAAACAATACAAGTCTATTTAATATGCAACACGTTTACTAATTTGACGTCTTTGCAAATAATATTAATTAAAATCAATTAGATGCATGCACCTTTGAATTTGATTATATCACCCGCTACTGAATATAAATTTTTTTAAATTATAATTAAAATACTTAAAAAAATACATCTACTTGGCTAAAAGTAATGAATTAAGCAGATTTTTATGTTCATCAAAATGGTCCGCAACTACAAGAAAAAAGATCAAGTCCAAGTTGGGCTGTTATGATTAAAAGAAAAGCATTGCAAAAGTTCGAAATATCAAAAACTTGTCTTTTGCGTAGGTTAAAAACAAATCCATAAGGGGCCAATCAAAATAATAACTTTTAACCAGTTTTTTTCGAAAGATCAAAAAATTGAATTGGTTTCTTATGTATTAGATTTGAAATCAAAATTCTACGGCTTGACCCCAAGAGGGTCAGAAAGATAGCATTCAATGTTGTTGAAACGCCAAAAAAGGTATTGTTGGAAAAGACTGGCTTGATGGTTTTCAAAGAGAAATCCACAAATTGCAATAAGAGATCAGAAGCTACAAACATAGCAAGGGCTGGAGCATTTAATAAAGTCCAAGTGAAAAAATTCTACAATGTTCTGGAGGTTGTAATGGAAAAACACCGTTTAGGAGCAGATCAAGTATTGGATGTTGATAAAAATGGTATAGATACAGTCTCAAAACTAAAAAAAAAGTTGGTCACATAGTTAGCACCGAAACTGGATTTAACGTAATGGTAACCTGTACAATGTCGACAAACAGTCAGTATATTCTTCCATTTTTCTTTTTCCCCGACAGGACAGCGCATGTCATTTATATTTATGAAAGGAAGTCCGGCAGGATCAAAATGATTTGTTAATGGCAATGGTTGGATAGATTCTGATGATTTCGACAAATACTTGGACTATTTTGCTAAGTGTGCGAAACCAAATAAAACCAAAAAAATCTGTTGGTAATAGACAATCACGCAAACCATAGAACCCAAAAAGCAATGACGTTTGATTGAGATGATGAGAGATGTTCAATCACCCGCCCCATGTACAATATAATCAAAATCTTTGGAAAGGAATTTGTTCGAGCAGCCACTATGGAAAAGGCAATCAAAAGTTTTTAAGTGATAGGAATAATACCGTTTGATCCAAATTATGTTATCTTCCATCACCAGTAACAGAATTGACACAACCAACAAGCAACAAGCTTATCGTAGAAGTGACTACTTTAAAAGCAGCGTCACTAACTAAAATTACATCAAACACAGCAAATCTTCATTTAAATAACAAAATAAAAATTTTGGAGCTTTTAATACCAGCAAACATCGAAGAAATACAAAAATGTTCACCCGTCAATATTGCAGCCATCAAATATCCTAAAACACATCAGCTAGTTTTTTTCAGTCTGCGTGCAGAACACTGAACCTCCGCTACCAGAAAACATTGTGGAACAAAAGTCAGCCTTTAACCAGTTTTCAAAATAAATGTCTCCTAAACGTGTATCTACATGAACATCTAAGAAGTGCGTTGATAGAGTACCTAAAACGCAACACGCTGAAGAATTAAATGGATCTACTTTTAAGAATCGAAATAAAACTAAAGATCAAGAGAAGAAAGAAAACCTGCAGCGGCCGTTTCTAAAAAAAAAGAAAAATGGAGAAAAAAGTCGTGAAAAAGGTAAAAAAAAATTAAAATTAATTATAGTGACAAAACTGCTGATCCTTCTAGCTGTGATTTTGATAAACATAGTATTAATGCTATATGTATTTAGGTGGTCTAATGAAGGTTGGATCCAATGTCAATTTTTAAAACAATGGGCCGATTATGCTAATGTTGATGATGAAAGCAATTCCAAGATTTGTTTTTGTTTTTGGTTTTTTCTTTTATGAAGAACTTAATCAAAGTAGCACCTTTGTGGCCCCGGAAACACGTGTCCGAGTTAAGTTTTTGGTGCAGTTTTTGATGTATTTCTATTGGTTAAATAGACGCTGCAGTTGGTGTTCCTTTCCTTTAATCAAGCATCTCAGTAAAGTCACGGAACAGATCTGTTAGACTATCCCACCTTGCGTGATTAAATTTTTTTTTTCCAAAAAGTAAATCCCAGTCTTCATCACTCAGAATAGCAACGTCTGTTGCTACTGCCAAGAGTTTCATCTTCATTAAATTTCAACGTTGTTTCTAAACATTAAATTAAAACAGCACTTATTTTTATACAAATATTTTGTTTTGTGTATTTTTTTCTTTTATTAATTTTTTAATAAGAATTTAAAAATTCAATTTAATTTAATTTAATTTATTAAACGAAATTTGATCAACCACAAATTGCCACCAGAAATTCGTTCCAAAAGGAAGGATAAGCTTTGCAGTTTATGGAAAAGGATTGAAGAGAAAGTGGGCAATTTTGACATTAAAGGAGCAATGAAGTTAATTGCTTCAGATGATATCTTGGCACAGGCTGATGAGAATACGATTGCTGAGTTTTTAAAAAGCAACCCAGTCCGTTTCGTGAACTACATTTTCCAGAAATGCACCCCATTGAGACAGAAACACTAACGGTAAATGAAGACGATGTGAGAAATTCCATGAATGCCTTTGCAGCAGGATCCGCAGGAGGCTTAGATGGTTCCAAAGTTATGCAATTTTCTTTTATCTGGGGAACTTCCATCGGAACTTTGTAAATTATTTTATGGTGCTTCACTTTGTGCACTCAAGAAGAAGGATGGTGGGTTAAGACCTATAGCAGTCGGAAATTCTTTTAGACGTCCTACTTCCAAAATGGCGGTTAAATACACACGATACTACTTAAACTCTTACCTTCTACCACATCAATTTGGAATATCTGCCAGTTTAGGCTGCGAAACGATAATTCATTCTGTACGAACTTTTATTTATTCTACAAATAATATCGGAAAAGTGCTCCTCAAAGTCGACTTTTATAATGCATTTAACTGCGTGGAACGGGACATCATTTTAAATGAAGTTTTGAATCCAACCAGTGCTATAGATTACCTTCCAACCTCTGTTTTTAGGATCATGTCATTTCTTCAGTTGTCAGTGCACAACAAGGAGACTCCTGTGGTCCAATGATTTTCAGTCTCGCTATCCATCCCATTTTTTTACAAATGAAATCCGAGCTCAATCTTTGGTATCTCGATGATGCGATCATGGCAGGAGACCCAGATACAGTTTTGGAGGATTTCCAAAAAATAATACTGGAAGCTAAAAAAATTGGTCTGGAAGTGAATTCAGAGAAATGTGAACTTTTTCCAATTGGCAATCCACTCAGTCAGCATGTCTTACAAAACTTTGACAAATTTGCCCCAGGAATAAAAATACTAACATCAGAAAATTTATCGCTTCTGGGATCACCCCTTTCAATTCAGACTTTCCTAAGTAACACAGAAGAGAAATCAAAATCAATCAATAATCTCTTTGCGAGAGTTTTTAATTTAAATGCTCATATTGCGTATATTTTAATCAAGAATTGTCTGTACATCCCGAAGTTTACATTTCTTTTAAGAACAAGCCCGTTCTGGAAATTTCCGGATGTTATGGCTAAGATTGACCTCTCGATGAAATCCTGCTTAGAAAACATTCTCAATTTGGAACTTGAAGAAACTCAATGGACTTTGGCCTCTCTGCTTATATGTCGCGGTGGTTTAAGTGTGAGAAAAATCGCAGACATCGCGCTTCCTGCATTTCTTTCATCAGTCAATTCCGTACAGAAACTTGTATCTACTGTAAACAGGACTCAGGATATAGTTTTTGAACTCTAATTTCTTGATGAAGCTACCAAAGCATGGAAATCCTGTCACGATGATTTTATTCCACCAGTCACCAACTCTCAGAAAATTTGGGATAATATTACCAAAATCATAAATGATAAACTGAAATTCACTAATGACGTGGACGGCGCACGATTTATTGCAATTCAGTCTCCAGAATCTGGGGCCTACCTTCATACAATTCCTTCACAAAATATTTTGGATAATCAATTTTTCAGGACCTGTGTTGGGATTAGACTTGGTTGCAAACTTTTCCAAACTCATTTATGTGAATGTGGAAACACAGTTGACGAGTTTGGTTTACATGGTTTGAGCTGCAGCAAAAGCAAAGGTTGATTCTCCAGGCACACTGAACTGAATTCAACAGTCAAAAAATCTCTAGCCTCAATCCACGTAAACGCTACCACGGAACCAGTCGGCCTTAGCCGTGACGATAGAAAGCGACCTCATGGAGTGACTCTCGTTCCTTGGAAGAAAGGTCAACGACTAATTTGGGACGTAACTTATGTAGATACTCTTGCTGCAAGTTATCTGTCACAAACGGTTTCCAAAGTCGGACTAGCAGCAGAAGCGGCAAGCAAGCGTAAGCACAGCAAATACGAGAACCTGAAATCAGCAAACTTTCTATTCAAAGGACTCGCGTTTGAAACATTTGGACCATGGTGTCAAGAAGCTCATTCTTTCTTAGGCACCCTAGGATCTATGCTCAACAAAGAAACTGGCGACCCCAAAGCAAAATTTTTCCTATATCAATGGATCTCCTTAGCAATACAACGTGGAAACGCTGCCAGTGTTCAAGGCACCTTACCTCAGTTGGTGCCCATGGATAAATATAATAATTTATAGTTCTTTTTACCTTAGTTTAAAGATATAGTTATTTTAATTGTAATTCTGTTGTCTACTTAATAAATTGCCCTTTAATTTAGCATGAACAATTTAATTTTAAACAAATAAATGTTTCGTAATAATAGACATAAAACGTGTGCTTAAGTTATGTGTAAGATGAGGATGATCAAATTGCAGAAGGGTTGATTTCAAATTTAAAAAATATAACCCCTTCTTCGTCATTGATTGATTAAGAAAGAGAGTTTGATATTCATTGATTGATTGCGTAATTTGACTTAAAATAGGTACGTACTCTAAGCAAGATTGTGTTTTGTAACCGCATTCCTAATTTGTTACGGTTAAGTTTAATCTTTCTTTGCTGGGTGTGGATTATGGATAAAGTGTTGTAATTGTATTTGTTTCTGAAATTGTTTTTATTTATGATCACGACCTAATGAGACAGAATTTGTAAGCAAAATATTACGCTTTTTACTCCCATTTGAACTCAATGAATTTTTGGTAATCTTCAAGAACATAAATTAAACGTAGTTTGTGTATGAAAACAAAACATAGAATACACTGTTGTTTTTGTATGTACATCAAAGTAAATTTAAACCGCCGAATTGATAATGTCAATAAAAATATGAAATTTCAAGTAGCTGCGATAACAAAACGGGTATGTCTGTTACATTTAGAATATGTCACAATCTGTACATAACTCAAAGCTCAAAGTACGTTATACCGTATACCTACAACAATAAGTAGCCGCTTCAATTCATCACATATTCAATGCGAATGTAGCGTGCTGCAGTATCATTATTTGATAAAGAGACAGAATGATTGTAACACGACTATAATATATTTGTTTCATTGATAATTGCAATGTGGAAGGGTTTTAGTAACGTTCATGTGGAAAACTTCAGTTTCGTGATTTCGAATGGTGCTACGTTTCTAAATAATTGTTTATCGATTTAAATGCAGCAACACGAGCACAACAGCAACGTTACTACCTTCTATTTCTCTTATAAATTGTTTTTGACGTATTCATACGATTTGCTTCACTGTTATCAAAACGTATCGAATAAGTATCGTTCTCTTTTAACATACACATACATTTGTTGATACAATTGATACGCAACAATTCGTCTCGTGTTTTAAATATAATAAATTTGGTTGAACGCCCGTTTCTTTTTTTATCTACCTTAAATAGATGTAGGTTAAAGGAAAAACCATATATCAACTCGGAAAATGTATAAAAAAGGCGATTTCTATCGTCGAGTATATGGATTCCACATTTTACATAAATAAAACTTGTCAAAAATAATTATTTAGTAACGTTATTACTTTTCAACATGCATCCATATTTTTAGCTGAAACTACATATTTTCATATAGGATGTCGTAAAGTTAACGTACCCTAATTGTGTCTATTTGTTAACATAAATTGCTTCGATTCTGTAATTTATAGTTTAAACAAACTTTATTGCTTTATTATGATTTTTTAGTTTTTTTACAACTGTGTTGAACCTACTATACGAGTATTTAGCGAATTTTAAGGCAAAAAATCATATAGATGCCTTGACCTAGATAATACCACATTTGTAATCCATTCCTCAGGATCACAAAAACCTCACCTTAGGAATATCCGCATTTTTGACCGGTGCTTTGTAAGCTTCGCTTCTTCTAAATCAGAAAAAATACAATTTTGCAAAGCTAAAATCATCAGTCATCAACAAAAAGGACGAAATCCAGAAGTTCACCCACATCTAGAGCCGATCCTCAAGAACACCCGAACATCACCTTACGAAAATCCGCATTTGACCGGAGCTATGTAAACTTCGCCTCTTTAAAAAAAGATTAGCGAAGCAAAAATTATTAGTCATCAACAAAAAGTAAAAAATCCAAGAGGTTTGCTTACATCTGGAATTCAATACTCAAGAACACCTAAACCCCACCTTACTAAAATTCAGATTTGACCGATGCTATGCAAGCTTCGGTTCTTTTGAATGAATATAAATACAATTTGCAAAGCTGAAATCATCAGTCATCGAGTTCAGTCTATCTGCTATAAGAATTTATTGTATTTCTCAAAAAAAAAAAAAATTACGACTCCACTCCGGATAAGTTGTTTTATAATCTTTGTTCGTCTACGACCAACCATCAACGAAACTCACTGACTACAGACAATACCGCTATGCTTACCATAAAAGAAGACAATTATCATGCCGCATAAAGTAAGTCAAAAAAATTCAGGAAAAGAAGACAAACACGCAACCCAAAACCAGAATGGATGTCTATCTCTCCCCACCTTCTTCTAACGACAATTTACCACCATTCCCGACTACTACTACTACTACTAAATTTGTAAACATACCTACTCCTTACCTACCAAAAGTTTTCTCGTTTGCCGCAAAACCTTAAAACCACTCCAAAACTACACTTAATCTAAGGTTATCCACTTCTTCAAACGAAACAAATTCCCAATACCGATGTTTCCAGTTATTATTCCAAGAAAACAATAATACATGTACAACCTCACCTACTGCTGCAGAGTAGCTCTTTGAGTTGAACTCCTAGTTTCTGAATTCAAATCTTATCAATGCTTCAGATATCAACTCTACGGACATTCTCAAAATAAATGCAACATTCCTTTCTTCTGCGTAAAGTGCAGCAAATTCCACCTATCCCATGAACTACACACGGCAAATTACAGCTGATGCACTGTTCCCGTAAGAGACCTGGTGTACTCCTTCGCTTAAGTCCGGTACTTTAATTTCCGCCTTACCCACAAAATCCGCACTGAACACAACCAAACCGCAACAACTTTCCACATCACCTACAAACAAACCTCAGCTAAACAGCGTTCCACATCCAAACATACAAGTTCGAATTGCAGAAATTTATGGAAACATGCTGTTCTCATTTAGCCAATCCAAGCCGATCAACATTTTTCTTAAAAACACCCACCTTCCTTAATTTTTATACAACCAATATTGCCTTACAATTCACCATCACTTTTTACCTCACCTTATCCTTCTGGAACTGTAACTGTTTTTTGCTACCGAGTTCAACGAAATCCATATAAATCACGACATCGATCTCATCCTACTCTCTGAAACTCACCTTAACCCAGTCGCAAAGTCAAAATTAACAACTACAACCTATTCCATAACCACTGTGACGCAACAGCTATACGTCAAACAATCTCTGAAGCAGCACCTTGCTTTTAATCCTTTTCTCAATCACATCTAAATGACCTCGATCATCGTAGAAACGGTTTCCGGCAACATAAAGACGATCGCTTCCTACAATTTCTTCTTTAAACACACCGATTAGACAAACACTCCTATAGACCCACTTTTATGCTACGTAACTACCGTTCCGATATCCTATACGTTCCTACTACCCAAAACATTCCTTTAATACCAATACTTTATCTTTTTTCGAATTTAGTTCTGATCACAAGGTACGTATCTTCCATCTTGTACCAACGTCTTACGATCCACTTTGAGTTCACTCACCTCCTAACAGACAAAATTGATACTGTAAGCTTTGTACGTTCCTTAAGCCTGTCGCTGGTTGTGCTTGACCAGTCGAAACCTTGGCTGAACAACAACTATTGTATTTGCCTGAAATCTTTTCAAGTACTTATATAGAACGCTCAAAATAGTTGAAAAACAACTAAAAAATTATAATTTATTGCTCTACAGATATACAGCAATTTTGTTTTATTTTAAATTTAATATTGTTGTTGTATCTGTCCTGGATTTACAGTAAGTTATTTCATTTTTATCAAATTCATTTCGTAGTTACTTATGATACAAACGTGTAAAATATAAAAAAAAAAGAAATGGCCCGGGTTCTGAAAGAAAAAGTCATCAAAACAACTACACCAATTCTGCATTGTCATCATCTCAGTCAAGCATAGGGCTTCTATAAATGATTGTCTCATCAGGTGAGCGCTGGAAAATTTAAAATATGCAAATTTACACATTGATAGTGACTTAATTTATCAATGCAATTATTATCCCTTGTTGTAATTGTGTGTTGTTCGTCGTTTATCGTTAATTTTGTTTATTTCTATGACAACTTGATGAAATAATCATTTATAGAAACCCTGTACTCCAATATTACACGTATTTCCTTTACCAATGACAAATTTGAAGCAAAAAGAACAGGGTTTAGCTTGTTGAAAGTGTGTTTTCAGAATTTGCATCATTTACTTCAGTTCCAAGATCGAGGTTCGGAAAAGTGATCAGCTGCTTTTCTGTTTTCAATTTTTAATTCAAATCAGGTAAACAAAAGACTTATATCTGAGAAACTGGACAAAATCATAGCAGGTAACAAAATTTTGATTGAAAACTTTACCATCAACTACAAGTTTAAATTTTTTGCTAAACAAAGTACCAGTAGAAATAAATGTAATTGCTCGGACTTTTTTTTGTCTAATTGGAGAATGAAACCAAAATTGAGGATGGTGTTCTACTCCAAACTATAGATCTTCTAGTGAACGTAAATTAACAACATAATCATCTAATATACAGGGTGTTTTTGAAAGGTGTGTACATGGTTTTACCTGAGGTTCTCTGGCACAAAATTGACTGTTTGACACCAATTTACCTATAACTAAAAGTGCCAGAGGGCGTTTGACTTTCCAAAAAAATGTATATTGGGAATAACTCGAAAACTGTTGGACGGATTTTGTTTCGCTTTCGTGTGCTGGTTGTCTGCTTCCGAAGATGTTCATCTGTGAAATGCAGACAAATTTCTGATGCCAAGAAAAGTCGTTTTCATACGGGCACTGTCAAATAAATGATTATATTTTAATAACCGTCAACGATACAAAACCAAAATTGACAAATGAAACAAATATGGCTATGGGATCAAATCTATCATTTGTGACATTCATTTCCGGATCTTCCAAGATTACTCACGTTTCTATTTTGCGATTAACTACTTGAAAAATGGGCTACACATTTGCCGAACAGACTGATATGCTGTTAGTGTTGGGCTTTTGCAGTGGAAATTGTCGGGACAGCGTGAGGGTTACGCAGAAAGGTTCCCAAATCTGGTTGCCATAATCGCATAGCCTACTAGCAGTCTTCTTGAATTTCTAAACGTATGGATGGGCCTTGCAGAGATGTGATTTTAATTTTTTTCTGATCGAACTATTTGTCAGAAGTATTTTGGTTTCGTATCGTTGACGGTTGTTAAAATATTATCATTTATTTGACAGTGTCCGTATGAGAGCGACTTTTCCTGGCATCAAAAATGTGCCCACATTACACAAAAACACGTCTTTGGAAGCAGACAACTACCATACAAACAACATCAGAACAAAATCTGTTGAACCGTTCTCGAGTTATTCCCAATATAAAATATTTTTTTGGAAAGTTTGACGCCCTCTGGCGCCCTTATGGTGACTTTTGGTTATAGGTAAATTGGTGTCAAACGGTCTATTTTGAGCCAGAGAACCTCAGGTAAAGCCATGTACACACCTTTCAGAAACACCCTGTATACTAGAATCAAATGAAAAACTTCATAAAAATGAGAAACTAACACCTAATTACTGAATGAAACCAATAATTCTCCACAAATGTGCTAAAAGTAAGAACACACAAAACTTCTTCCTTAATCGTGAAATTGAAAAGTTATGGGGTTCTAATTTTTTTTAGTTATCAACCTCGTTTTTACTTGGAAATATCTTGGAGCAAACTTGAACATTATTGAAAAAGCCTAGATTTGGTTTGTTGATGACATAAGAAAAACAAAACTTACAATTTGGATTGTGTTTACAAAACGGAAATGGTTCCATTATTCGGAAAGCATTCGGCTAAAATGTTTGGAAAAGGAAAACTCATACGTTTCGGTTTCGGTTTTATACAATGGTGCTTCTGTTAAAAAAGTAGATATCTAACTCAATTCATACTATCCAGTTGCCAGTTTGTTTGAAGTAAATAGTTCTAAACATTTAATTCTACAGACTATTCTTCTATGACTTTCTTTCTCTAACTCTAACGGAACAGTATCAACGAAAGAAACAAGCTCCTTAATGACATACTTAAAGTCAAACGGTATACGGTTCACATATAAACTGAGAAAACCGCACAAAGGCTAGGGTAGAATAGTAACCAGCCTAAAAGTCGTAAAGTTTTTTTGTATTGAAAATACAAAGAATTTGTTGTAGAACTAAGTACTATACTGTTGAGGTAAACTATGAAAGAATAGTGATAGAACAATAATGCAATTGCTGCATTGAATTAGTTATTACCTGTCGACAAAGTTGCTTAATGCGAACCATTGCGTACGTGATCGCTAACACGAGTCGACACTAGATGTCGCAAAACCTGCAGTTTGAATTAATTATGTTTAGTTCTTGTTTTATTTTGTTTCCAACAAATTTTTTCTTATATTTCTTTAAGTTGTTTTTCCGTGGAATTTTTACATTAACTTTCTAATTGGATTCAAGATGAAGGTAAGGAGTGGATTAGTGATACTGTTAGAGTTTCCAGTAGTAAACTGAAGAACCTTTTTGTTGAATTAAGTTTAGAACTTAGTTTGATTGACAAGTTTATTACCTGATTTTTAGTAGTCTACCTTGAACTTTCTCTTGTTTGTTTCAAATTTCTCGCCCTGATAAAGCCCTTTACGATAGGTGGCAAAGTGTTCGCAACTACGGTTACCTTTTCGAGACGGTCCAATCCCGAAAGACGTTTTTGTTTTAACATGGATTGGTTTATTTTTCTCCATTGTTTTTAATTATACTATTATTTACCAAGAAGGTAAGAAGCTTCTAGATCCTTTGCAGTATAAGATTTCAGATTAAAATGGGTAAACAACCATGTTTATTGGCGACATGTTAAATGTGCTTCGGGCCAGTGCCAGATGAGGCTGTTGTTGTTTCATAAGTTAGTGTTAATAAGTTTAGAAAAAATCTCTTGAGCACAACTTGATCTCTACGTGTGCAAAACGTCGCTAATAAACTAGAACAAGTTGTTTGTCCGTTTTAACTTAAAATCTTCCACTGCAAAGAGTTTAGAAGCTGGTTTCTTTCTTGGCAAAGAGAAATACAATCCTAAATTAAATGTTACTTACTTAAATGCTAAAAAATGGCACCGGCAACTAATATTTTAAAACACTGTTAATACAGTTTTTGCAAACAAAAACCTTATTTTAATAATATAATGTCAACCAATAATAATTCTTTCACTAAAATAAGGCCTTTCGTAGAAACTGACTTATTACTTCTTTTTGTAAACAAAATAAAAAATAAGTTCTGTTGGTCCTGATAATGTACCATCATTTCTGGGAAAGTTCATCCTACCTAAAACTATTAAGCCACTCACGTATTTTGTTAATATTTCGTTTTTCACTGGTGTCTTTTTTTCTAGACTAAAAACTAGAAAAGTAATAACAGTCTACTTGACTACTTGATAACTATCGGCCCATAACTTTAACTTCTATTTTCATTAAAGTTATAATTAGACGGGCTTTTAGATTTCCTAAATTGTAATAATATTTTATCTAATAACCAACATTGTTTTAGCAGCGGTAGGTGTGATTAGATAGCCATGCACTCTTCTTATGAAAACATTATTTTTTCTTTGGACAAAAGTTCCGAAACAATTTGCATACTTTGCGACCTGTAAAAGCTATTGACTGCGTCTCTAAATATACCTTACTTTTGACATTTGACAATTCACTAAATTGGGTACAGTCAATTTTATGCAACCAAAACAATACATCAATATTATTTATAATAACAATGAACCTTTTTGAAATTTAACTTTAACTGTCTAGAAGTTACTGTACGGTTACCTCAAAGTCTATACTTGGCCCGATTTTATTTATTTTTTGTATTAATGTCCTCGATGCGCTGTATCGGACGCATTTATGCCGTTGTCTCTAGTAATGCCACAGTTGTTTTACAAAATAAATGCAATTTTACACTACTAATATTACTTCTGGTTCAGTTACAATTCTATCTATGTTATTCCTAAGAAAATGGTATGTTTAACATTTCATTGTTATAAACAAACTTCGAATGTTTAAAATTCATTAATTACTAACGTTCAATCAACAAAATTCTTAGGTTTGTTTGATAATGAAAATTATTAAACTTTTTATTTAGAAATATGCGTTCATTGATAAATAAAAATCAGTTCCTTATATTATGCTTAGTCTCGAAAGTGATATGGTATCTTTTCCTGGGGTTGTCCACTCTCACTCAAATGTATTGGTAGCTCAGAAAAGAGTTATTAGATACATAGAAGTAATCAGTTCTACTATTAGTTGCGTTTACACCTTAAAAAATATATCATTTTAACTTGACCTAGTTTATATATTGTGTATCCCACGAAGTTGAATGAACAGATATGTTTTTTTAGGCACAGTGCGAGCACTATATAACAATATAAATTATGGGATAATGATTTTGTGTTTAAAATGTATTTTAATAAAAAATCAGTAAAACACGTTATTATTTATTGATTTTCATTTATTAATACGGGATAGAAAACACGGCTTGCTGTACGGTGGGTTAAATTGACGCGTCATAATAATTTACTAGAAAAACCCCTGGTTCGATTCCGATATAGGTAATAATTTTTTTTAATTAATTTTGTTATAATAATACAATTTTATAACATGAATTTAATATTTTAAACTTTTAATCATAACTAAAACTTAAATACAAAGGATTACAAAAAGAAAAAAAAACTAGCAAACACAAAATAAAATAATAAAATAACATTTACCTTTCTTGGGTACTACGTTCGTCTAATTTTTTTTAAATTTTACTTATTGCTTTTATCGGAAAAGCCAATATTTCTTAAAATGTTTCTATTTCTATTTATTTTTTAAGCATTAGTTCGCAAAAATATTTTCTGCTTCTGCATCATTTGGCGTCAACTCCGGATGTGTCTCTAAAATACGCAGATCAGAACTTTTGATGCAACTTTTTCTAATGCTATTTGCCTAAAACTTATTGTTGGGTTGTGTTCTACCATAGCCAACAACCTGGATTCCGTGTCTGCATTTAGGACATTTTCTTCATGTTCGAGAAGTTTGGCGTTTACATTTTTCGTCTTTTTAATAATTTTACGAATAATTATTAAGTAATACCGCTAAAATATCTCTTATTTCTCTTAAATTTATACAGTATTTACTATTTCTTGTATACCTTTAACTTCATATTTTCTTTGAGTATATTATGACAATCACGTTAAAAATAAGAAACAAAATTTTATGTATGTACGACTAAGTATTGATTCAATTTTTTTTTGTTACCTTAGTCGGAGCAGAATATAAATTTTTATCTAATTAATTAATGATCTATTGCCATTCATTATTAGTTATTGTTAAAAGTTTAAAATACTAATTTAATTTTGTAAAAATTGTATTATTGTAATGGCATTAATACTAAAATTAATAAAAAAATATTACAGCAATCGGAATCGAACCGAAGGTTTATTTAGTAAATTATTATGGAGGATTAATTTAACCCACTCGTCCAGCAAGCCGTGTTTGCAAAGTTTTTAATGCCGGATTAATAAATGAAAATCAATAAATAAAAACT
The DNA here is from genome assembly GCA_030710515.1 of Abscondita cerata. NCBI lineage: Eukaryota > Metazoa > Arthropoda > Insecta > Coleoptera > Lampyridae > Abscondita > Abscondita cerata. The sequence continues at coordinate 443,512 of JALBCR010002253.1, forward strand.
TGTAATTAACTAAAATTTGTTTACATTATTTCTTTAATCCGTATAAGTTTCTTCCAATACTCATTACAAAAATGTATAGTACAGAAGTATTGCAATTACTATTGTTATATCATTTTTATTATAATTAAATCAGTTTTGTTTAAATATTAAAATTAAATATTTCTTTCCATCAATTATTTTTCCTAGCTTAAAGGACAACCCTTGTTTAAAGTTTTTTCAAACGGTACGTCTGCGTCTCAGTTTTTTTTCTTGTTGCTTCTTGACCCGAATAAAAACTTTATAAATTCTAATAAAATTAGATCGTCTAAAACAAAAGATCTTCTGTTGGTGAAATCAAAAGCCTCCTTCAAATCAATACACTTTTGTCTTTGATATAAGTTAAGTAAATCACTAGTAATGAACTACTGAGATTTGATTCCAAATCTTATTATATAAAAATTCGGTTGTAAAATCGGCTTATAACAAATCGATTTTAACAAATTGCAAAATTTAAAGGCGAATCTTAAAAATATGATTTTTTATATCTATATATAAAGACATAGTAATCAATAATTTGAAATTAAATTTAATAAAAAATTTTCATTAAAAGAAATGTTTTAAAATACGGCAAAAACAATTACACTACGTTATTGACTTTAGTAATTAATGGTCCAGCTCTTATTTACTATATATTGAATGAATCAATTTCTTTTAAGTAACATCTCATTAAATATAATCGAAAAATAAACAACACTTAATGTTAATTAAAATACACTTTTAGGTACATAATATCAGGTCAATTGGAAAATTTAAATAAACGTTCGATTAAAATATTTTTATTTCAAATTTCAAGTACGAAATCCAATATCTCATTGAGTCGCTTACAAAATATTTTGTTTGTGACATGGAATGCGTGTGAAGAACTTTCGTTTAAGGATCATCGTAAAAGTGAAAGAAGGTGTTAGTTTAACGTGAAACTTTATATACACTCACCTATATTACATGAACGAGCTATTGCTTATTAAATTAATGTAGTGAAAATTGAGTTGCTGTATTTTCTATTCAAGAACAATTTTTAGATTTAATATAGCTTGAAAATGCAGCTACGCCTCGAATAGTCAGTGATTTATGTATGCATATTCGTGCTTGAAATCGGTGTAGAAAAATGTATAAAAAACGACTTCTGCGTTTAATATACGAATAAAAACTAATACAGAAATAATTGACATCTGGACACAAGTGTTTAGAGTCGGTATCATTATTTTATGTAGTTTCACATGTTCGAATTTACAATTCAATGGATATCCATTTTGGTGATAGAATAGTGCATTTAATTTGTACGAATTTGAAAGGTATTTTAATAAACGCATTAAATGCATTTTAATACAACGTATTTTCCGGAGTTCTTTATTAAAAATTTAATTCGAATATATGTACTTCACATATAACATTTAAACTAAACACATTCATATTTAGTAACATTTTTTTTTGAAAAATTATCTGTATGAGTAAAATCGGTGTGTATGTCCAAAATTTCCACAGTATTTTTGAAAAACTTTAAGTAATGAGTGAAATATAAAAAAAATGAACTACAAACTCTAACTCAAAATGTAAGTGGTAAGGTGAGTAAAATATTAATAGCAGTTAAAGTGACTCACCCTAAACAGTAGGAACTCAGGACACACACAAATAAACTGTTTTGTACAAGAAACATATAATTGACAATATAAAGCTTATTTTAACACTTATGTTACAGACCAAAACACAGTTATAAAGTCTGTATACTATTGGCGCGGAGTAAGAAATCATAATTGCTTGAAATAATTCTTTATTTTCTTGTGAAAGCGGTACTTCTACGGTTAAGTAAAAACCAATAAATTCTAACCAAAATACGATCATTGTGCCGCTCTTGCAGCATATCGACCCATCTAGGGTCTGAGAACAATAGTTTAATCTGTGTAAACACGTTGCCATCAGCCCAGGTACTGACGAAACGAGAATCATAGCCGTAGATGTGGGTATTATACCAAGATACAAAAATAATGGTATATAATACGTAAGAAGTAAAATTTGTAATGTGATCTACTATACAAATAAAATAAATAATATATGACATAAATATAAAATAAAATAGTAATGCAGATATCGTCAGTACATCTATTACAATTACAATTAATTTGCGGGAACCGATTTTTAGGCATCAAAAAGTAAATTTGGCTCAATTGTAAAATTATGTGGTTGTCATGGAAACTGACAATACTCACTCATGGTTACAATAAATGGTGTTTAGAGAGTAGAACATTGTTTTAGGCACATTACGCTTGGTCATTTAACTTTTTTCCTCGTCTGAAATTTACATTTCGGAATCAGAATCGCTGTCTTGTGTGTTTACTGATATAATAATTGGCTCCAATGTTATCTCTACTAAATTATTCAGTTGCCAACATTTTTCTTCTTCCTTAACGACCTGAGATACACAGTTCTTCCATCTTTCAGGTGTTACTTTGTTTAATGCATTTTCCAGAAGTTTTTTCACGTTTTTTTACGTTTTAAAAGTGGTATTGTTACGAGCGACGTCACCTTTTACTTGAGCTCAAACCAACTCTATAGGATTCAGCTCACAATGGTAAGGTGGTAAACGCAGTACTTCAATGCCCCGATTCTTTGCAATTTCGTCAATAACATGACGTGTATACTTATTCTTATGAACTTTAACAATATCCAATAATTCTCTTTTCACCATGTCATCTTCAAAAGTTATATTCTTAACAGATAACCAATCTATAATTTCTGCTTTCCTCCAAGCGCTGGTAGGTAAATTTTCGTATCTTTGTGAGTGGTAGCTGGCGTTGTCCATAACTATTATAGATCCTTGGGGTATCAAATCTAGCATCTGCTCAAAATATTCTTCAAACACATTAGCATTCATGTCTTCGTGGTAGTCGCCAGTTTTCTTTGATTCGAATTCTAACAAACCACCATCTACAAAGCCATCTTCATTGCCAATATGAGTAATAATTAACCGTCTTCCTTTCCTAGAAGGCGGTCGAAATCCTGTCGATAGCCCTTCTATAAATCCTTGTCGAGCACTCGTAACGGTATTATCATGCCATGTTTTTTACGGTATGTCCTGCATTGATCCAGGTTTCATCCAAATAGAATATACGCCTGCCTTCACGCCTATATTTTCTTATTTCCCGAAGATCATTTCTCCTCCATGTAATAATCTCTTGTTTTCAATTAAAACGGATCTTCTATTTATCTCCTCCCAAGTAAACTTCAACTTGCGAAGAAGTTTCTATTTATCTATTATTAAACGGTGGAATATTGCTGAATTAAATTATTTACTATGAAAAATAGATTCCACAAAGTAAGGATTGAAACAATAAAAGAAACAACATAATAATTCATATCAAGGTAGATTTTACTATTATAATATATTTACCTACTAAAATATGATTTTCCAAACGTATCAGGTACCTACGCCACTGCAATACGGGAGATTCGATAATTCTGACAGGTTTATTACTCCGCGCCAATATTATACTGAGTATAGCAAATAACATTAAAATATTTATCAAATAAATTACTCGTAAATAAACAGCACAGATCGTACCATAATTAAATTGACTAAGTATGTGGTTACCTAATAGCATCATCGTGGTTATCAATTGAACGTAGAATTTTATAAACTTAATTTCATAATGTTTGGTTGATTAAAAGGTATCTAACTCGTACGCAAAAATCAATAAGAGTTTGATACCTACAACCTTATAATTAAAAAATAAAGTTCTCCATGAATTTAAGGAATTCCGTTTAAATAATTGATTACTCAAAACTTACCAAAGTTGGAAAGGTGAACAACTAGCTTCAGTTAGAACGTGTAATGCATATTAAAACTGCAAAATCGCAGTTGGGTAAATTACAGGATATTTGAGTTATTTAATTTTTTCGAAACGTCAGTGTTTCCGATAAAAGTTAAATAAAGCAATTTTAGGCGCATTTATGGAACACTTTATATAACCAAAAATAATTTTAAAGTGTACAGCTCATTGATGTGCAGAACTTTTATTATAAAAAATTTTTTCCAAACCCAATATTTTCCGCTCATGCGCGCACTAATGTATAATAAACGAATTCATCGACCTACAAGCAATTAAATAATTCTAGGCTTTGTTTTGAAAAAAAAGTATTTCACATTTTTGCAGTAACGAGGGCCGCGTATTCCATCGTCAAAGTCAATGAGAGAAAATAATAAACCGAAAATTGTCAAAAAAGTCGATTTACACGTAATTTTTGTATAGAATTGGTTGCCTAACAACAGGAGAAAAATTTGCACAATACCAAAATTTATCAAGCCAAAAGAACTCTTCAAATTCAACTGGCGTACAAGTAAGTACAAGAACAATAAAAAGAAGAATATCAGTCCTTTGACGGTGCAGCATCCACAAACGAAATTTACTTTTGCTAGAGAACACATTAGTTAGACTAAAGATAATTGTGCTTTATTTATAAATAAGTTCAGATTTTGCGTAAAAAGTAATGACATACATATACGAGTGTACAAACGCCCAAATGAGAAGTTGCTTAGTGCAACATTAAAGAGGTGATGGACCCCTAATGATGTGAGATGGTATAACTTTAACCGCCCGGACCGACTTACATTTGGTAAATGGAAAATTATGGAATAGTCGCCTATATGTAACAAACGTCTTACAACCCATTTATTGGTGATTACTTTCTCCGAATGCAATAAATGCTAAAACTCACACTGCTAGAAATGTTACCAGATATCTTGACAAAGTTGAAATTTGGACCATGGACTGACCAACAAATAGTCTAGATCTAGATCCTACATAACACGTAAGGCAACTTAAAACTCTTATGCCTCACAACTTCTTTAAACTAAGAAGGAACATCGTTTATATATGGCATGATTTGGACTAAATCAATCAAAGACAGGCAGTAAAGATGGAAACACCTACTACTATGCCAGAGATATAAATTAAATTAAAATTTGCCATAATAAATAAGTTATCTCAAAGTTTCAAAGTGATTTACGTATTTATTAGAAACTAAAATAACAGATAAAAAAATTAAAAAATATATAAATGACCCATATTACCCCGTAGCATGGCGTATTTTTGACTGGGGGTTGCAATTAGCTAAACTATTGTTTATTGGCAGAAATCGCACAGGAAGTTTTTTCTACATTGGTACATTGACTGTGAGCCCACGTAAAACAGCGCACACATTTTAGTCTGAGTTTCCGCTTTTTCCTAAATTATCCGTAAATAATGCAAATGTTTTTGCTAATTTCGGCGTCTGACTTTTTTCTTTCTTGTCACAGTTATCGTAGGTTATCTTAGTGTTATTTTCTAAGCTTAGTTTTTTGTTCTAATGAGGAAGGAACTCGTTTGGTTATTTTCTTTCATAGTACCTCAAACTACGTTTAGCCTTTTATAGGAGTGTGCGGAGCAGAAAAGTCAAGCAAACACCATGTGTATTATTCCGTCAACGTTTCGACTGTCTGTGTTTAGCTTTTTCAAGGCGTGAAATGGAAAGACTTAACACAATGAGTAGAACCGTTGCCGGAATAATACACATGGGTCTACCCGACTTTGCTGCTCCTATAGAAGGCTCAACGTAGTTTGGGGTGCTATAAATATTTTTTGTTCAACTGCATTATTGCTTTTCTTAGACATAACACTAGTTGAATTAATGTTATCAACTTTTTTTACTTTTGACTGTTCTAGCTTCTGTAGCTTTTTATGTTTTGCAGCTTTTTTCCATCCAAAATGACGTAAATATTTGGGAGTATTGCTTTTTTCCACCTTTCTTTATTTTCTAGTTATTAATTGGAAATATCCGAGAACGAGTATTATTTCTTCAAATGATGAATTCTGTCTAATTACACTTTTGTTTGTGTCTACTCTCTGTTCTGTCTTCTCTTTCATTCTCTCCTACATGTTAATTTCTAAAAATCTGTCCAAATATGTTTGTAGGTTGTGGGTTTTCAGCATGGGCAAATCTTCTGCTTTAAAATACACAAAATATTCTCTTTACATCAAAACTCCCGAAAGCTTTGTTGAACAAATCAGTAACGATTTGGGTGTAATTTTTATTGGCATACAAGAAATTTGTTTTTGATTATATTACAAAAGCTGTAGTTATCCGAGGATCAGCGTATGTAACTGCTTTGACATATCTGTTGACATGGTTTCCTAATGCAAATGAATTTACTAACGCGATCGTTAACACGAGTCGACACTATGTGTCGCAAAACTTATTATTACAAAAATTGTTCACTAATAGAGTTCATAGTTGGGCAGAAGGGAAAGCATCTAATTATACAAAAGCTTCATGTTCAGATGAGGCTAGTAAAATGGTTTCGTATGGTGATTAGACATAAGATGTTTGTGTTTTTTTGTCATGAGTGAAAAATCCCAGTTAATCGAGAATGTTTAAATCAGGATGTTCTGTTCCTTAGAGAATAGTTTCGATGCGATCCACGTACAATATATGGAAGGCAAAAAAGCAGGTAAAACAAATCTGATATAGAGCAAATTCCCAAACCACCCAAACAAATAAGTAAGAATGTCAGATTCTAAGATAACGGAGGAAGATTAATGTTTAACAGAATTTCCAAAATGTTTCTGATTTTAATGTTCTGATCTTAAATAAATATAGGTGAAGAGGCCTCCAAAAACTTTTCTAATATAATATGTACTCTACAAGAGCCTTGATAAAACCCACATAACGGTTTGCAAAACGTCGGCGATTGCAACTTACTGAGTTGAGTATTATTTCCACCTTTACAGAGCACATATTATATCTTAAATAAAAGTTTAATTTCTGAATCCATAAACAGTTACGATAAAGGAAGAAAACCATGGAGAACCAAGAAGGAATAAATTGTTAATGTTGGTAAAATGTGTACCAGAAATAAGGGGTTAAAATGCTTCTAAAATCGTTGAGGCTTTTTTCTTAGTTCTTACAAAAATATAATTCACACTTGGAAGAGTATAAACACAATCACGAAGAATTTCTTCACTGGAACCTCCGCCATCATTAAGATACCAGACATTAAGTTTTGAAGAGAATTTTATGATGATAGGGTAGATTGGTTAACTAAATATAGCTGGAACGTGGGGATCTTCCTGCTGACAGCTTACAGAAGACTCAATTAAATGATGCTCATTTATTAATTTTGATGGTGAGAAATAACACTGCCAAGGTATGGGAAAAGCTGTGACGTAGCTTCTTAAGCATTATACCGCGTCTCCCACAGAGTTAAATGCGTTCTTAAGGTTAATCTTCAGTAATTCAGACATTCGAGACGAGTCGGCAAAATGTGCAACCAATAGCAATGGGACGATTGACACCTTCTTTCTTAGATAAAGCAATTAAATTTTCTCCATATAAAATAGGTGTAACTTTGTTATTTAGTTTTTTAGATAACATGAAATTGCATGTAATTTGGGACAGTAATTCTTGTCCTGCTTCCTCAACTAATTTTTCAATTAAATCCTTACGGTGTTGTGGTCTTAAACCATCAAAGTCAGCAGCGGAACCGTTAGGAAATGACATAGTTATGTAAACTATGTTGGAGGTGAAGGTTGATGAAGAATACAAGAAAGAGTTGAATTTTTCTCTTTACTTGAGATTTGGACTGCAAATTTATCTTCTGATGTCAAAACTCAAATAGCTTTATTATTAATTTTCCTTTCAGCAATTTTGTTTTTTTATTAAGTTATTAAAAAAATAGTTTTGTATTGGTCTTGATATTTAAAAAAAAAATGATTTTAACCATTTATTATAGAGACAGAATCTAAATAATCAATAAAAATAGATTAGCGTATTTATCTATTCCTGAATCTTAAATTTTTTAAAATATTCTAAATAATTTCTTAAATTTAATTTATAATTTAACTAATGTTAAATTTTTACAAATTATTTCTTTGTACGTAGTCATTGTTTTAAGTTATTTTATTTATTTAATTTTAAATTTAATGTTTCTTGTTATTCTAGTTTTTATTTAATTCTTTAAAATAAAAAAAATTAAGAAACATTTACATTTACATTTCTTTATATAATTTCAATTTTTTTAAATTTTAAATAAAATCTATAGACAAATTTTCTTTAAACAATCCTTTTATTTGAATAACGAGATAAAATACATGACTTTTATTTTACAATTTCTATCTCTTTCAGCCGTTTTCTATCCACTTCTGGATATAGGCCTCTCCTAGGTTACTCTACCTATTTCTGGTACCATTTCTATTCAGCCACCTTTCTTACGTCATCGACCCATCTCCTTGGTAGTCTTCCTCTCTCTCTTGCTGCTTCTCTGGGTCTTCAGTGGGTAATGCGTGTTGTACACTTGTTATCACTGTCCCTTGCTCTGTGTCCAGCCCAGCTCAACTCCAATCTTGCAATACGCTTTATGATGTCAGTCGTTCCCGGTCTTTGTCTTATTTCGGTGTTGTTAGAGCCATGGTTTCTAGGCCATATGTAGCTACTGGTATAATACACGTATCATATACATTTTGTTTTAGATTTGTAGGTATGCTTTTACTTTGCAATATGTGTCTAAGTTTTCCAAATGAAGCCCATGATAGACCTATTCTTTGGAATATTTCCAGATTTTGGTTTCCTTTTCCAATCGTTATCTTGTGTTCCAAGTATATATACTCTTCTATTTTCATTTTCTATATGTTCCTGCAACAATAATCTGGCAGTTGCTTTTCTCATTATTTTTGTTTTACTGAGATTCATCTTGAGCCTTATTTTATTAGATGTATGGGCTAGTTCCTCCATTATCTGTCGGAGTTTAAAGACTCAAACTAAATATTAGTTAAAAAAATCATTTATTTAATTTTTAAATTACTTCGTTTTATAGGGATTAAAATTGGTAAGTTAAATTTATTTATTTATTTATTTGTATGGTACATTTTAAATATTGTATTGTGAAGATCAGTATAAACCTGTATAGAGTGGTAAGCAAACTGTGTGCAATAGTAGATTGGTTTGTCTTGGCAAACCATTTGCTTCAAGGTTTAGAAAAACCACTAAAACCTAAACATGCCAACTCTTACCCATCTTTGTATTCATATGTAATAAAATTAATGAGTGTGTAAACATTACAAAGGGTAAATACGAACATAAAATATAACAGCACAGCCATTGCGACGACATATAATGGACCGTTCCAAGCGCCAGTCACGATAATGACGAAAAAAATAGTAAGTTAAAGAAATATCAAAACAAAATAATGGAAAAACAGATAATCAGGACAAAAATACAAAATATTGTTGAATTTCAGATGTCCTGCAGATTCGTAAGACATAATATAGCTTCATTCGTTAAATTATGAATGTTTAGAAACCCTCCTTTAAACTTTGTTAATTGACAATCCTCTACAATATGGGTAACGGTCTTTGGTCCGTTTCCATAGTCACAATTTGGATTAGAAATTGCACCCCATTTAAACAACATAGAGTTGCATTTTGAATGGCATGTTCTTATGCGATTTACTTTTGACCAAATTTTTCTTTTTTGGTCAAAGTCCGGGACTTCTATTGTTGGATCATCAATAAGATGTTTATTGAAAACATTAACTCCAAACCATAATTTTTTCCACATTTCAACTTCAAAAAAACCGACCTTAAGTAGTCTTGCAACCATATAGGACTTCGACATTTAAGTCTTCTAGCAGGAGGGTTCTCAATTTAATTCCAAATTGATAAGATTTTGTTAAGTTAGCATTTATTTCATTCTCGTTTTAACGCAGATTTTCGTCGAATGTTCGATGGAGTAATATTACAAAGAACAGGAAGCCAATCGAGAGGAGTAGATTTAATTTTCATTTAATAACGATATAATTTTCTTGTAAAGAAGGGTTACGACTTAATGTTTGTTACTATTTCAAGAAATTATTCCGTTATTGAATGAGATAATTTTAACAATATTTTAAAAGTATTAATAACACAAAGCATTTTATGAAATGAAGATTGATGCCAATGGCGTTATCTACAACTTGAATTAGAACTATTTTTTTTAAATTGCAATTGTTTTTTCAAAACAAAACATACAATTTTCATTGCTTCAGAATAAAAGTTTCAAAATTACACAGTTTTTTTGGGTTAATTAAAATTAATTATATTAAAGTTTTTGGTAAACTTTAATCTAATTAAATATTAATTATTGCCTCGCTTGCATATTTTCAACCTTATGCTTAAACAAAACGATCATATGTGGGAAAACTTTATATACTAGTTTTACATATAATGTTCAAAATTGTATGTAAATTTCGATTCACGCTCACGTGGTACGTCTGTTTAATTAATTTACGATTCGTTATATCATACTAAATTAAATTTGGTCAGTATTTGTTTTCCTTTCGATGTGAACAATTAAACTCTGTTTTTAAGTACAATTTGGTGTGGTATTGATTAAGCTTCAATTTCGTTTAAATGGTAGAAAAAAGTTTTTTTTTCGAATCGTTAACAAAACTAGAAACCCGCATCATTGCTAAATGGGATAAACAATTACTTCGGTAAAAGCTTGTTATTTAATTATGAAGTAACGATTCAATTTATAATAAAACTGTGGATAGGCGGACTTTTATATATTAAAATTTCTTACTGCAGACAGCTTTATTTTTTGCTGGTCAGCATTTGCAATTTATACATTCCATCAAGATAATACCGCGAATGTTTGAGAATCTTCTTATTATTAAAAGATAGTGAATGGATCATCTTGACATGCGCCACTAAGATTCCATTCTTTAGCATTACATTTCGACTAATATAGCAGTGTCATCAAGGGGAGACCGATTCAATTGATACCAAATTTGAAGGTATTCAAAATAGGAAAATTCAGTTCAGATTTTGATTTTATAGCTCTTTCTTATTGACGTAATAAACTCACTGAATAGCAAATATCAAATCCAAATTATTAAAGATTTTTTTGTTCGTAAAAATTGCATTCGTAGAACATACTTACAATAAAGTACTCGAGATAACGAGGTGCAATTATAAATTGTATGTGAAGGTAAGTAACTGCAATAACATCAAATTGTGATTCCGTCTACCGCTCTTTGAAAATATGAAGTGTAATTTATTTTCATTTTCTTTATTTTATTCTGCTTCTTTTATTAAAGCTCTACACATTTATTTAAATTACTACTCATTTTATGTAGATTATAAGTACTACTATTATCAAAACATCTATAGAATAATTCTAAATGCGGCTGAACTTGTTTTTGCTGAATAGGACAAAAAAATCGATGTGTTTGTTTATAATTTTAATATGTCAGGAAATGGGCATAAATACACAATTGGCTTAGACGGACGTCAGACTATTTTAAAGGTAGGAACAATAAAATAGATTTCTGTGCAGTACACACCTAGACGTAAATCAAATTGAATCTAACAAATAAAAATAATTTTCTTTCTTCTTTTAAGAATGAAATTTTTATTTTCGTTTATTATTTATAAATTGTGTTATGCGACGGTTTACAAACCAAAAACTTTTTTTTGAGAAATTAGAATTAGTTATGAAAAAGAAAGCCGTCTGTCTGTCCATATGTAAACACAATATCAAGAAAACTATTGAAAACTGGGCATATAGAGGTTGTTTATAATACCGCAGATCTTATTATAGTTTGGAACCATTACCTGATAATAATTGTTTTAAAAATATCTCTAAGAATTCAGTTAGTAATTTTTTTTTGTTATATTTTCTTAAAAATTGTAGTGAATATAAACAACTATTATGTAAAAACAAATTATTTTCGAAGTTGCATGATTACACGTACAAATATCGGTGTTACAATTTTTGTTGATTTTAAATAGACTTGGTGGCCGTGTAACCACTCAATTTTAAATTAAAATAATTTAAACAAAATGAAAATTATTTTTACAATTCACCAGCTAGCTACTTTTTTTAAATTTTTAATTAAAATTAGAGACTAAAAAAGTTTTTAATTGTTAATGTAGTTTTTGATCCAACCTTTTACATACGAGTTGTTAACCTTTTCGGAATGTGGGTTACGAGAAATTATTCTAGTGTAACCGCGGCTTTTTACAAAATTTACGTTTGCGTTTGGCCGTGTTACATCAAAATGGTCAGATTAATGAACGTTGACGACGTATTACTGTTTTGTTTGATTTTAAAATTTAATTTACAAATGAACGCATGCATGAAACAAACTTATGCAAACTTACAACTATCGTCTATCTTAGAATACAGGTGAGTGACGTGTTATCTCCTCTTTATTTATTTTTGTTTGCAGGCTCAAGAATATCTTTGGACACCTCCACTAAACACCACAGGTAAGGTTTTTACTTTGTCAATTTTATTCGACGTTACTAATTTTCGTTAGTAATTTAGAATGTATTCTTCTAGCACGTATTATGCTTCAAAGTATTTAGAGTTTATTAGTTTATAACATCAACTTCTATGCGATGATTCGTTACTCGACAATTACTTTTTGTCGTCCTTCCCGCATGTTACATCGGAGGCTATCTTAATTTTAAAATAGGGCACTTGCAGTTTTTACGCCGCGCCGTCTAAATTTCTGCTACTTAACCGTTTTTCTGCGCCACCAACGTCGGAATTTGAAACATTAAGTTGCAAATTTCTAATTAATTGTCCTTTTATTATGATTAAACGATGCTTCCAATTTATTTTGATTAATATATCCTTAATTGCTTTCATATTGCTTTATTTACAAATTTTGTTTGTCATGACTTTATAGGTTAGTTTTCCTTATTTTTTTTTAATTTAAATTGGCGCAACTTATTTCCTCGTTGTTGACCCTTGGAATCTGTCCCTGGATGTTGTCATCCTTTTTTTTATTTTGCGCAGGCTACATTACTGATTTAACTTGTATTTACAGCAAAATGGATACTTCATCTCAAACTGAAGTTTTTACAACAGTTTGTCAAATAATGTCTCAGAGGTTTACAAACTTTAAAGGGTGAATCTTTGATTAATTTTAAGATAAAAGTTCATATAAACATGGGTCTGTTCTTTTGCTTTAACAAGGACACACATACTTCAATGGATTGCTTTGAGTAATGGAAAATGTGTAGGAGGGTTATTTACTTCAATGTTACACTTGTCGCACATATGAAGCATAAGTTACAATAAATATTCAAATTAAATAACAAAATCACATTCAATTTTGTCAAATTAATTAATCAATTAAGAAAATGCAACTTAAAGGATATTAGAGCTGTGCTCGAATCACGTTGCACTACCCGCCGAGAGCTATTGTTTTCTTAAAACAATTAATCCTACTTATCTTAAACTATTGTAGCTTAATTGCTAATATACAGAAAACAATGTTCAAATTTTTTCATATGACAATATTCTTTAGTTTTACAATATTTTTTAATACAAATCGAGTCCCACTTATTGTATTTCATTTTCTCCATAATGTTGCCCAATATTTTCAATTTTTTATAACAAAAACACATTTTTTCAACACAAGTGACTAAAAAGTGCACAATATAATTGATGTTTTTATGGAAATCATAATAATTACTATATTCTTAAATTCACCAAATGAATAATTCTGTATAATAAAAAGATAAAGAAAAATAAACAATAATTAAATTTTTAATAAATTTTTCCATTCCCACCTTATTACTCCAAAGCGATTTGCATACATTTTTTGTAGGTAGGCAAACAATCTCCTAACTCCTTATTTTTCAGCTAGGGTTACTGGACTAAAGTTAGGACGTTCTGATTTGCCACACCTTGTACAAAAATAAACCTACAATTTTAATAGATGCTTTCAAAAATTAAAACATCCAAATGTTTACACAATAAAATTATAAAAAAAACATCAATTTCTTATTTTCATATACATTAATTTTATTTTGAATTTAAAACAATACGTTTTTGTTGTAGGTAGCTTGCAGATTTCAATCTGTCTTTTACTTTAAAACATTTTTCGTTATAATTTTCATTTTATGTTTCAATTTTAATAAAATAAATCCTGAACAAAATTAATCATTTGAATTCATAAAAGCTTTGCATGTCAGAAACTTCAACTTATTAAAACAAGCGAATCGAATATAATCATTAAAAATAAAGTTCCTATAAAAACAAAGATACTTTTTATTAATCGCATTTTAATGCGAAATTGAATAAATCTGAATTGTTTAATAAAATATTGATATCGATTTCATTTAGTAATTTTTTTAAACCGATTTAAAATTTCGCTCTGCTGCACGATTGTTATAAACCATTACAATTATAAAATGATCGTTGAAAATTTTAATATTACCTTTAAGGGATTTGTTACATTTTACGAGTCAATTACACTCAAATTATTTCCATCGTTTAATAGTTATGCAAGATTACAAATAAAAATTCAGTTTTAACCTTTTGTGGTTGTTTAATGGAATCAATGGCATTTGTTGTTTTGACACATTTGTAAATCGTTAATTTGTATAAAACGGGAGTGTTAATTGAAATGAACAATAGATTAATCAATATTGCTAATAACGGCACTCACGTTTGATCTTTGATCTTTATGGATTTAGCAATGTCGCGTCTGCTCTGCTATTTAAACCGATTAAATACTCAGATTTGATTGCAAAAAAGACCATAATTTTTATTAGTATCATTTAATTAAAAATCCAATAAAATAATAATGAACCAAAGGTTCGTTTTAAATTAACAGATTAAATGTTATTTTGTTGCTTTATTTGTTATAAAAGAAGAAAACATATCTAGGTAACAGGTACATTTCGGTTATTCTAATTATTGACAGTAAGTGTAATGTAATGTGATCTTGAATATGTCGGAGAAATCTCAAGTCAATGCAACTATATGAGACAATTGTAGTCGTTAATTACCGTAAAATAAGCGCCCTCTACATAAGCTCTAAATTTCTCGATGGCCCACAGGACCGCTAGACACTCATTTTTAGTAGTAGAATGCTTTTTTTTCCGTTTTATCCAAGGATTGACTAATGTACCTTATTGCTATCTCCTTCTGAATTATTCTGTCTTAGCACTGCACCTAACCCATTATCAGTTTGAATCACAAAGGGACTAGACAAAATTGGTGTAAATAATATTTTCATTTAGTTGCAAAAAAAAGTTGTAGGCTGACATTTAACCATAAGTGTAAAATAGAAATGTTGTTTTTTGCAAACGATACCCGTCGATAAAGAAGATATTTATACAGAAGTTGCATTAAACTCGTAGTGTACGTGACAAAAGTGCATTTTTAGTTTAGCGCATAACAGACGCGTGAGAGATTAAATTTATCGGCACAGGTGTCAAAAACAATTTGTAACTTTACATAAAGGCAAGGATAAAGACATTAAATGTAAGTAGGAAAAAAATGAACTGACTAAAGGAACTCACTTTTTTATTCAGAGTCAACTTGAAGTTAAAAGTTTTGGAATGAATTAATAACTGACGGATGAACATCATCTAAAATTAAAACAATCGACAAATAAAATTCACTGAGCATATTAAAATGTGGTTAAATAAAAATTAGAATCAAATTATGATAAATAAAGATGTATTATAGTAATTTTGTTCTTCATCAAAAAAGTGAATTAGTGTGATCCCAAAAATTTAAAATTTAAAGCAAACAAATGGTTATAACCACTAAATGGATTAAAGAAAATTGTTATGCAGTCCGGAACAACAAAAGTTAAAGGTTAGTTTTAATATATAAATAAGATTATTGTTAACAAATTTAAATATTTGTTAATTAAATTTTTGTGATAAACCTGCATTTTATGTCGTATTAAAATTTTTGACTAAATACAATTTATTCTCTTATTTATAAAAAAAACAAATTCAAGGCCCTGAGATTAAAGTTAATTAAGTATTTTGAAGTTAAATGTGCATATATTATTTAAATAATTTGAGGTTCATTGCTAATTAAATTTTTTTTGTAAACATTTAAATGCAACCATCGCAATGTGTAGCAACGAGATGTAAATAAACAATTATTTTTTTATGAATAAATTGATCTTCATCTCCCCTAAACGATTTATTCTTTTTTTTAAATAAATACATTCATGTTTTTATCTATGCTTGATTCTTACTGTTTTCTTAGGTAATTTAGGCCACTACATTTTTATTTTCTGTCATTAACATTTTGAAAAACGAAAAAGAAAGGAACAACAATATTATGGGCCCCATATTATGCCACAAAGTTATAAAATTGAAATGTTCTTTAAGATTCAAGTGTCTAATATTAATAGAGACGTTAGTTTTGGATCTCAAAATACATCTCTTGGGTTTAAAGGTTTTCAACCAAAAACGAGAAGATACTTTCGACCCAGATACAGTTATCCAATATCCGATTTGAAAAGAGAATCGAACGATTTGCACTCTAAGAAGAATCCCAAAACGGGCAGATAAATTGTCATCAGTGATGAATCTATTGCATCACTTCAAACTCCATTCGCGCATTGAAAAATGTACTCTTCTTCTTGTACATACTCTTAATATTGATAACCCATTATCTAAGATCAAAAATTTAACATCCAAAATAAAAGATAACATTTAATAAAGTATTTCTAGAACTCCTTCAAATAGAGTGGAAACAAAAGTTAGTGATTTTAATATTAAAGGAACAGACAAACTATTAAGTTTTAAAGATTTCCTTGTCTCGTTGAATAACAATGTTTTGAAGCATTGAAATCTAAACATTTAGGTCCCTCCTGTCTTCTATCATTTCCTGATCTTCCTGAAAATAATAATCTATTTCTCATTGAAGATGAATCAGAAGTGTTAAAAAAAGATTAACTAATTCTCACTTGGTTCAGCCCCTGCCATCGACGGTCATAATATTTTTTTTCTGCTGGAGAAGATGGTATTGCAATTGGTTGTGCTTTAAGACGACTTATTACACGCATAGTTTGTTTTAATTATAATAACCAGATTTCCTTGCATTCAGCTCCTCGTCAGTTAGGAGTTGCAACAAATAGAGGTGAAGCTGCTAGCCATACAATTTGTTCATTTGTTGATGATCCTAAAAGCAAAGATATAATTGTGCTAAAAATTGATTTTGCAAATGCACTTAATTCTTAGAAGGCATACTATGCTTTCTCTTATTAAACCTTTCCTCTTTTTTGTCATAATTTGAATCAGTGCTACAAGTATCCATCTTTTCTATTTTTGGGATACAAAATTATTTTATCTGAGGTAGGTGTTCAACAAGGTGATCCTTGTAGACCCATTTGGTGTTTAGACGGTGCAAACCTCTCTGATTCTCTAGAAATAGTTTTAAACGATCTTTGTGCAATTATTCAATTAACAACAGAAATAGGCTTCCAAGGAATACGAACAAATGTGAATTTTTTTCTCTTCAAAAATATAATTCGACAATTTAAAGAAGTGTGTCCCGGCATCCGTATGTTGGCAATTTTCAATTATTTGGAGCCTCAATTTTTGAAAATGCATTTTCTAAGAAAAAGAACTTATTTCACTTCAAGATCATATCAACCTTTACGTGGCTTATTTATTTTTGGAAAACTGTTTATACCTAAGTTGATCTATTTTCTGCGTACAGTGCTCATTGGAAATTTGTATCCCTATTTGAAATTATGGATTCTTGCCTACAAAGAAGTCTTAAATCAATATATTCAAACAACTTTACCAATTTCTAGAAACGGTTTAGAAACTCAAAAAATGTCTGATATCTGCCTTTCAGCATTCCTTAGTTTGTCTTCTGATGTACAGAATCTTAAGTGATTTCTAATTCCTCTTATGGAAACTAATATGCAAGTTTACTATTTCAACAAAACTTTGGAGGAATGGCTGTCTGTCAACAATGATATTTCAAGAGGTAGACAAACTCAGAGTTCACTGGACAGAATAAGTGTAGATAGATTATTAAAAAATGAAATGCATTTTACTAAGATGAAGATATACCATGTTTAAAGCAGTGCAGCAGCGTGAATCAGATGCATGACTAAATGCCATTTTTTCCAAAAATATTGTTACTTGTCTCAATATGCAGTCGTTTCAATTTAAGACTCTGTGGTCAATTATTGCAGTCGCTGTTTTGCTGTTGTAAAAACCAACAAAGATTTTCTTGTCATACCAAATTGAACACGATTCAACGACCTTTAGCATCGGACGTGTTCCTGGTATTTTGGAACAAAGTAGACTTTCTTGAAACGACGGCAAAAGACCTGATAAGGATATCATACTCGAAAGAGCTTTGACTAATTTGTACGTCATTTGCGTCGATACCTTCTGGACCAACCCCAGAAATTGCTTGTATAAGTTAACAAGCGAAGTATAAACATTTAGCGCAGGAACATTTTGGAACATACAGGGTGTTTTGATATTCCGTGTACATAGAGCTACTGTAGATTTGTGGTACTAAAATATGTCGATTTAATCCAAATTCTCTTAGCCCGAAAGATGATAGTTTCCAAAATACAGAACTTCAAAGTTATTATTTTTTATTACTTTTTCTTGGTTAATTTTCTTAATAGCTATTTGAACAAAATTGGGTACTCAATGGTTTTTTGGAAATGTTAATTTAAAATCCGTTCTTATTTTTGTGGTAAATTTCAAGGAGTGCTATTTAGAGCACATTTAAAATGTCCTAACTTTTTGTGTCTTTCTGTATAAATTTTTATTTAAATATTTTTATTCTCCGACTTTTTCTGACCCAAAATGTATACTTAATAATTGTTGCTCTGACCAACAGTTTAATTAAATTTTTGCCTTATTTTTAATTAAATAGACTAATACGCCATTACCTCCTTTCACACTTTAACCAGGCTTAGAACTGGCTAAATTAATAATTGTTCATGTGAAGGGCAAGGGGAAAACAACCACTTCCAACAGGCAAACAACAATAATAAATTAAAAAACCAGAAGGTCAACAACATAAATGATGTAAAATTAAACTGCCCAGAAGGATAAAGAAAAAAGATAATCGCTAATTTAAGTGGTTTTGGTTTTACAATAAATATTAAATATGAGCACCAATAATAAATATAAACGTTTAATATTTATCAAAAATGTCAAAGATAAAGCAAAAATCCAATTATCTCAAAAACAGTTTCTTGGAGCATTAAGTGTACCTTTTTGGGGCAGAAGAAGTTGGAGGATAAAAATATTCAAATAAAAGTTACATACAAGAGGGCACAAAAAAATGAGGACATTTTTAGATGTATAAAGGTGTTGTAAGTGGCGCCATCTGCAATTTACCACAAAAATAAGAACATATTTCGAATGTTCATCCCAAAAAAACTCCAAATACTATCAACTTTTGGACAAAGATAATTTGGGTTAAATAAGAATATTTTAGTCTCAAAAACCTACAATAGCCCTATGTACACGGAATATTGTAACACTCTGTATTTTAATGTGTAATTTAGAATTAAAAAAGTAAAGAAAACAAAATACACAAACTATTTTCCAAGAAAACTACTGTGAACGGGTAAAATAGATTAGAATTTAGAAAAAAATTAAAATTACAATTATTTAGGATTAACTTCAGTAATTAATTAAATTAAGTTACGATTAGCTTACTTATCAGTTACAGTGTTTTGCCTGAATTTTTTAAAACAGGAACATGTTTAATATGTAACGGAATAATAAATCTGCAAAGATTAATAGCTCAGCCACTCACAATAATAATGTATCAATTGCACACCGACTACCTAACAAATCAGGAAGCAGTAAACTAATAATAATAAAATTTACACAAAAGAATGTCAAAATGGAATGGTTAACCAAATTCTGAAACTGCAAAAACTGATAATAGATAATAATTTATCACATTAGCATTAGAAGCATACAAAAACATTACACAGAATTAAAAACACTAATTGATAAACGTAAAAATTTAAATTCCCCATTTCACATTATTATCCTCAGTGAAACTCAACATGGTAGTTATAACTTACCCCGAGATAAATTTAAACAAGCTTTTAATATAGACAACTATGATTTTTATTTCATTAACACAGAAGTCACTAAATGTGAGCGAGTATTTGTTTATATTATTGAACACCTAAAATTTAAGATATTAGAACCAACGGAAAGTATACAAGAAGCTAATGCTCTATACATAGTATTAACCCTGAATGAAATATGCAATTTTCAAGATCCACATAAAACTCTTAAAATTGACATATTGGGAATTTACAGAGCCTCAGGTAGAAATAATTACATAAAACAATTTATAAAAGACCTTACTGACTGGACAAGTAGGAACAAAACAAACAACCTGGACATAATAATAGGCGACATAAATCTTGATTTAACTAACATTGATAATGACGACATAGAATCATACAGAAAACAATTTTTTATAAATAGATATACCCAATATATTACTCTTCTCACTAGAGTTGACCAGGATACTAAAACATGCATTTATCATGCTTTTATACAAACAAATAAATAACTTAAATATATCTAGTTTTATTCATCAAACTTATATCACAGACCACTATGGACAATTAATAGGAATAAAGAGGCAAAGAAAACATAAATAAAACTTGGAATGGAATAATTAAAAAATTTTTAAATCATGAAATTTTAAATAATTTATTTGAAAACGATCAAAATTTTATATCTACATGGGAAAATATAAAAATAGAAGACAAAGCAGACATAGACATGTACAGCGTGAGTCAGTTTAATGTTCCCTGGAGGGGTTTCGGCCACTTCCCAACATTTTACACGAAAAGTAACTAAAGGGCGTCAAGCTTGAATTTTGAGAAAATTTGAATGCCGCCAACCTCATCCCGCTACATCTTCAAATAAAAAAAATATAAGGTGTTTTTCACATTTGGTCCAAAACGAAAACTGGTCATAACTTCTTTATTTATAAAAATTTTTGAAATCTGCTTGCGCATTATACAAGCACTTTTTAAATACAAAACTAGTGGCGTAGTCAGATATATTCCTAAAATAATTTTCATTGCTTATTTATCAAATTTAATTTTTTTTATATGGGAGCCATATATGTAATTTGTTTGTCATTAAATTTCTTATTTTCGTAGATTAAAAAATGTAGCATACCTACGTCTTGGTTTTGTTTGAAAAAAATTAGGTGTAGAAAGGTATACATATTTTTATTTTCTTTTTAATTTCAATTGTAATACTTCCATGATATATATTTTTTTGTTCTATAAAACCAACGCCAGCATACTTTTTATTTTATTTTTTTTTATAAAAACAAACCTAATTGAATAGTAAATTAAATTGTTTAACTAAGTACTAGGCCCATATAGTTCTAATAACACATTCTTACATTTTTAAGGAGGCATTTTATAACACGACATTATTTTCCTCGCTAGTAGGGAAAAACGAATTTTCCTCACTATTTGTAGAGAAAACCGCCCGTTTTCTAAGTATGTTGTAGAAAATAGTTATTTGTCCAATAAGTGAAGAAAGAAATTTTTTCTCCCACTTAAGCTCGAGTTGTCTCACGAGCGTAGCGAGTGAGAGTGGTAAAAGGCTTTCCTCATGTGTTAGACACAACATTTTCCAAAAAAACAACCTAATTTAAGAAGTAATATTTAGGTAAACGTCTCGCTACAGTATTCTGTAGTGTCGGTGTCGTCTCAATCTCTGATAAGGCAGCTGTGTAATTCTAACCAATAAATGTAGAGTCGCAATTTTTAGAAGTCAAAATATAAGATACTAGCTGTCCCGCCGCGCTTTGTTACGGCAAATTAAAGAATTGTTAGCAGTACATTTGGACCTCCTCAGAAACATGCACACCACTGTGCGACGAAAAACGGCTAAAAAGTTGTAAATTTTGCGTTTTTGTTGAATTTGAACAATTTTATAACATTTTCATATTTATTCACCTTTTAAACCGGTAAAATTACATAATGTTATTATATTTACAGAATACTATAATGTATGGACTTTAAGTAAATAATACTATTATTTCTTCTTATTTACACCGGTTGGCAAGATATTCATAGAACGCTTTTAGGAGACTCGTCAGTTTCTCCCGTCAGTAACGTTGGCGTGGCTTGGGTAGGAAGCGCTCCCATTGGCCAGGGCTGGCGGGCCGGCTGGTAGAATATTTTTTTCTATCTCATATGTTATTTGCATTTGAATGATTGTGATATCCGCTGGTGGGGATAACTAACCAATTATCACTTACACAGTTATCGACCGAGGTTGAAAATTAATAAATTATTAATATTTATTAAACAATTGCACTTATGAACATAAAAATAGATAAAACCTATTTTCAGTCCTGCCGAATATATAGATATATATATATATATATATACAAAACTTCATTAAAATCGGTTAAGTCGTTTTGGAGGAGTTCGAAGACAAACACTGTGACAAGAAAATTTAAATTAAACAAACCTGATTGAATACTAAATTAAATTATTTAACTAAGTACTAAGCGCATATAGTTCTAATGACACATTCTTACACTTTTTTAAAGAGGCATTTATGTAACACGACATTATTTTTCTCGCTAGTGAGGAAATAGTTATTTTCTAACAAGTGTCGAAAGTAGCAAATATCGTGCGAGTGTTCTAAACACTAGTACAGATATTTACACTTTCGTAGAGTCAGGAACACTATTTTTTAGACGATTACAATACAAAATTACGTTCTTACTTGTTGAGGGTTAAGAAAAACAACTTTGCAACTCCAGTGCGGTAACTTTTGCTTCTTACAAAACTAAGGGCAGTGTTAATAGGATGTTATATTCATCGCTACTGCTCGACATTTTCAATAATTTGAAGATTTAAACGCGAAAACAATTTTAGTTTTTATTTTACTGTGCCTCAAATAAATAATATGTCAAATTCGGTAGACGTTCACCTATTTGATTTTTTTAATTCAGTGGTAAAAAATTGATGCTAAGCGTAACTAAGACGATATTAACTTTTGAGTTTTATCACAACAGTTTTGAAAGAGTCACGATATTTTGCATTTTCGGACACAACTGTGTGTTGTGATATGGTTACTTTCGAGAGTAATTATCTAAAAAATTAATTTTTGTTACTATTTGTGAGAAGATACGTCCGTTTTCTAAGTATGTCGTGGAAAAAACCCATTTTCCTCACTATTTGTAGAGAAAATCCATCTGTTCTTAGTATGTCGTACAAAAAATATGTGTTTCCACGACATACTTAGAAAACGGACGTTTCTTCTCTACAAATAGTAAGAAAAATTGTTTTATTTTTCTCACTAGCGAGGAAAATAATGTCGTGTTACAAAAATGCCTCTTTAAAAAATGTAAAAATGTGTCATTAGAACTATATGTGCCTAGTACTTAGTTAAACAATTTAATTTAGTATTTAATCAGGTTTGTTTAATTAATATCTTATATTTCGACTCTTAAAAATTGATACCCTACATTTATTGGTTAGAATTACGCGGCTGCTATGAGAGATTGAGACCACATCGATACTATAAAATACTGTAGCGAAACTATTGGGACCCACCTATTAAATATTACTTGTTCCATTAGGTTGTTTTTTTTGGAAAAAATGTTGTGCCTAACACATGAGGAAGGATTTTTCAACTAGCACTCTAACTCGAGTTCGAGTGGGAAAAAGAATCGTTTTCCTCACTTGTTGGACAAATAACTATTTCTGAACTATTTTGCAATTATTTAACATTAATGCGATTATTTCTTCTGCGATTACTTGTTGTGGTTGTTTAATTGTAAGCATTTTTCATCTTTTAATTAATCATTTGTATTTGTTTCATGTTAATCATGAAATTTTTCACTTACTTTGGATGAAAATCTGAAGTTTGAGTACAATAATGAATTACATATATAAGAGTATAGTTAAATATGTATTTATTCGTTCATCATTAAAAACGTATGGTTAGATTACATTTGATCAGATAACAACGTAAATGTTACTTTTATGACCTTTAACCTGCTGCAATATTTTAATTGTGTTAACAGATAAAAAACGTTCAGGTCATTTCTCGTAAATGTTTAAATATTTAGTCAGTTCATCATTCGTATTCGTTTGCTAAGGAATAAAACGAATTGTGTGGGTTTATGTTTTGTGTGTAACAGGAATTACATGGAACACGAAAAAGGTAGGATTTTCATAGTATTTTACGTGTTTTACAAATTCACCAAATATTGGTACGGTTTGGTTAGTACAGTTTACAAATAAGAACGAAATTTATTACCGCTTTCCACATATTTTTTGTCGTTCGTTTTTGTTTATTTCTAAATAAATGTAGGTAGTATTATACGTCATGTTTATTCTTAATTTGCAAGTTAATTTTTATTACAAAATAAATATTGTTTTGGCATTATCTTAAAACTTACTTATATAGAATAAACTATTTATGTACGTTTTAAAGTATTTCTAAACATTTTTGAATTTATTTATAAAAATTATTAATTATTTCTATTCTATTTTTAATTTTTTTCAATTTGTTTATTTTACACAATTTTATTTTAAATAAATGTTGTTTTTTAATTTAATTATACACATCTTTTGTTTAAACTATTTTTTGATCCGATACGTAATTACTGAGATATAACAATCACGTGACAATAATTATTGTAACAATATCTCCACCAATATCAATTTTACAAAAAAGTTAAGGGAAATAAGTTTTTGGAAATTCTATTGTTTATAGCTTTCGTTTGAACCATTTTTTTTTAAACGCAATTTTACTTTTTGCTTAACGTGCGATGTGGAGTGCGGTAAACGCTTGTTTTTAATTGTAGCCTGATTTAATAAAGAAAGTGCGTGGGTAACTGATTCTTAAATAAAGTTTAATTTTAATTGAATACATGGTGTTACAATGAGTCTGTTTTTTTTTCAAAAATTTTGAACGACCTGTGAAGTATACCAGTAGTGGCAGTAAAGTAAGGGATAATTATAGCCTCATCTGTTCTTGCTTACTTTTTTATATTGCTTCCACTATTCAAAGCATGCAACGTCGTTTGCACGACGTCACTAGAGTTCGTCGTGGTTATTGTTTATAACGTGTAGTCTTCTTGTTCTTGTTGTGTTACTAACCCTGTGTTTAAAAATTAAATCGTTTTTTTTGCATGTCTAACAGCTGAGATAGGAAAATAAGCAAAACGAAACAAAATGTTAAAAACAGAAGAAGGGGTAATTATCCATTAAGTCTAATTAGGTTCTACTAGTGGTATACTCTATAGGGTGCTCCAAATTTTTGAAAAAAAACACAGGTTTATTTTAACACTCTGTAATCAATGAAATTTTAACTTTATTTAAGAATCAATTACACACTCACATTCCTGATAGATCAGACTACAATTTAAAAAAAAAATCGTCCAAATCGAACCAATAATGGTTCAAAAGATAATTAACGTCAAACACAAGGAAAATTTTTTTGTCCGGCAGTGTATTTACGTAATCGTATCAAGTTCCTGTAGTATGGCAATTTTAATTGATTTTCCCCATACTGCTGTAAGAGTAATGGGGTTTGTAAGTATACCCTACGTTCTTCTGTTTGCCGACGTTTCGATCAGAAAAAGATCTGCCAGAGTGGCTCAAACGACGGCAAATAAATAAACCTGGGGTATACTTACAAACTCTAATCCTCTTACAAAAAAACCCTACAACAGTATAAGACAAACCAATATATCAATTTACGCTTTTCAGTCCGAGAAATTTTACATTCAAAAACCATTTCATGGGAAAAGCCTATTTCGAAATCAACATTTAGTAATTTTATTTATATATCACAAATAATATATTTTTAGAACTGCTATAAAATGACTACATTAAACGGTCAATAAACTTGTGTGAAATTGATTTTACATACACATGATACAAGTTTGTAAAGTGAGCTTCACGCACGTGTCTCATGAAAAAATATTGTATTTACATCAGAATTTATATGTGAAAATAGAAACCGTTACTACATCAGAGGAACCCAAGCAATTTAATTTTTTTTTATTTTTCAGGCATCTTCGTCAACAAATACATGAACACGGACATATTATTAGTGGGTGACTGGTATCTTCTCCATTTATCGTGGGATATCGCTTAAGGTAATACTCTTTCAGTATTTAGCTTAAATTCTAAAATTCTTAAAAATTTATGTAAAACTTTAAATCTATGTTTCAATCACATTTTGTAAAAAATTGTGACAATTGAATTACTGCTTTGAATACTGTAGTAATAGAAAGGAGTTTAGATGAGTTGGTTCCATAGGACAAACACTATCTGACTTAATCGATTTGTTTTGAACGTGTTTGTTACGAATTTCCTCTATATTATGATTACTATTATTATGATTTTCGTAACGGTAATTATATTAATTTACAGGCCAATTACAAAATTGTCAGAAATTTTCAAACTTTTGTGAAAAAAAATGTAGTTTCAAACATATTTGTTTTACTAAAATATTATAATAAAAGAACAAATCAAATGCTACCTAATCTTTCAACTACTACCAACGTCTTTCAAAATTTTATTTATAAGACTTGAGCAAAACGCACAGTTACATTGTATTTATACTGATTTTGCGAAAGCATTCAATAGTGTTAATCATAACATCTTAATCAATAAATTAAACTGCTGTCATAGATGAAGAATTATATTTTAAACAGTTAGCGCAATACAAAGGTTTTACTTCTTTCCCCAAATTTGTTCACTCTGGTGTTCCTCATGGTACTCATCTTGCCCCGTTATTGTTCTTAATTTTTAAAAATGACACCAAAGATATTTTTAAACGTTTTCAAATATTATTGTTGGCTGATGATGTCAAAATTTTTAAAATTATTAAGTTATTGGATCACTGTCTCTTCATCAAACTTAAATAAATGCTTTATTATTAAATGTTCAATTTATTTTTCTAAATTAGGCACAATTAAATTGTTATATTCTTCTTTAGTTCGTCGTCAATTAGAATACAGCAGTCTAGTATGGTCACCGTAACTATTATTACCAAAATAATAAAATGTTTTTAAAGCTGGATTTTAAACATCAAACAATTATTAACTTTGCTAAACTCTAAAATTATTGAATAATTTAATGTATATCTTGTATTCTCTATTTTTTTTAGTTTTTATTTTAATCAATTACTTTTATCAATATTGTTTTTGTATTTTAGAGATTTTTCCGCAAAGAAATACTATTATTATTCTGGTGTTTTTTTTTTCACAGACGTGTGGACAGTCTGGTTTTGTGCTAGCTTGAACGGGCTATGCCAAGTTCAAGCCAGTGTATTTATTGGACTATTGTTGTTGTGTTGAGAATTACTGCTTTTTGAATGTGTGATTGAATGTGGGGTGATAGATTGAGTTGTTGACTGTTGGTGAATGTGTGGGGTGTTATTCCGGTAACAGAGATGATGATTGGAACTATTATTACTTTTTCTTGTTGCCATATTCTTCTGATTTCTTGTGCCAGGGGACTATACTTTTCTATTTTTTCTGTATGTTTGTTCTCGACGTTGTGGTTGTGTGAGTGTTATGTCTGGTCTGTTGGCTACTATAATCTTGTCAGTGAGTATGGGGTTGTCCCAGTATAATGTGGTGTTCTCTAGGACTGTTTGCGGTGTGTATGTGTAGTATGGCGGTGTGGTTGTTGTCAGTTTGTGTTTGTTTGTGAGTGCTGCGTGTATGATCTTTCCCACATTGTTATGTCTTTCTGTGTAGTCGTTTGCTGCTAGTAGTTTGCACCCTGATGTGATATGGTCGATGGTTTTTTAAACAGGTTGCACCTCCTGCAGTTATCTGTTGTTATGGTCGGGTCTTTTATTATGTATTTTCTGTAGTTCCGCGTTTTAATAACTTGGTCTTGTATGGCCAGTATGAACCCTTCCGTTTCAGGGAAGATGAGACCTTGTTTGAGCCAGTTGTTTGTTAACATGGTTGCTCTGGACCATATTGTAGTGCCTCCCATGGAGTGATTTGGTAGACCATGTCTCGGTGAGTTGTGTGTGTGGGTTGTTGTGTTGTTGGGGTGGTCGTGGTGTATGTAAGTCTAGTGGCGTGTATTTCTTGTCCGCTTTGACGATGGCTGTGTGTAGTGTACTGTCTTGTCGGGAGTGAAAATATTGTGCGAGAGAAGATATTTGTTTATTGTGGAGGACTTTGATGTCTATTAGTCCTCTTCCACCTTGTTCTCTGGGAAGGTACAGTCTCTCTATGCAGGCTTTAGGATGATGGTTCTTGTATTTGGTCATAGTTGTTCTGGTTACTCTGTTGAGTTTGTCTAGGTTTGTATTGGTCCATTGTATTACTCCAAATGAGTATGTTAATATTGGTACAGCGTATGTGTTAATGGCTTTGTATGTATTTTTGCTGTTAAGTTTGGATATAAGCATTTGTTTAAGTCAGGTTACATAATGTTCTTTAAGTTGTCTTTTAATTGTGGTGTGGTTTATTCGGTAGTTTTGCTTGAAACCTAGGTATTTGTATGTTTCCTCCAGCTCCAACATATCCACTGTTTCATTGTGTAGTGTTTCTGTCTCTCCTTCTGTTCACTTTCCTTTCACCATGTGTAACATCTTACACTTTTGTATTCCAAGCTCCATTCTGGTGTCCGCTGTGAATGTTTTTGTAATCTTGAGTAGGGCGTCAATTTGTGTTTGTGTGGCTGCGTATATTTTAATGTCGTCCATGTAGAGCAGGTGGTTGATATTGTGTTGCGTTATATTGTTGTGTTTAATGTTGAATCCGTGTGTTGTGTGGTTGAGTGTTTGTGAGAGTGGGTTAAGACAGAGGCAGAACCAGAGGGCGCTTAGCGAGTCTCCTTAAAATATTCCTCGGTTGATATTGATTGTGTCTGTTTGTATGCTAATATTGTCTGAGTGTAGGTAAATTCGTGTTTCCCATTCTTGTATATGTTTAGTATTTTCAGGAGCCAGGTGTGTGGAACCGAGTCAAAGGCCTTCTTGTAATATATGTAGCATGTTATTAGGTTTCATTTTTCTTTTACTGCTTGTTGCAATATGATACTATCTATGATGAGCTGTTCTTTACATCCCTGACTGTGTTTCCTACATCCTTTTTGTTCTTCGCTTAATATGTGGTTCTGTGTTAAATGTTTCTCTATCTTGTTGGTTATGATTGAGGTGATTATCTTGTAAAGTGTGGGGAAACATGTGATGGGCCGGTAGTTGGATGGGTTTTGTGTTTCGGCACATTTTGGTTTGATGTATGTTTTTCCTTCGGTGAGGAAGTGTGGACACAAGTGTGGATAGCTCATGATTTGATTAATGTGTGTTGTCAGATATGAATGTGTACTTGTCATTTTTTTGTACCAAAAATTGTGTATTTGGTCGACTCCAGGTGTTTTTCAGTTGTGTGTTTTTTTAATAATTGTTTTCAGCTCTTCGACGGTGATTGTGTGGTCCGACTGTTCTTGTAGGTCGTGTTGTCGCTCTCGTTCTTGTTGTATCCACTCTGTCTCTTGCATGTGATATTTTCGATGGGCCCAGAATTCTGACCAGAATGTTGTTACTTGTTCTTGTGTAGGTGGGATGATAGGGAACTCGGTTGTCTGGTTCAGTTTTTGATAAATGATTTTTTCATTAGTCTGGAAGAGTTTGTTCTGAATTTTTCTCTGGTTTGAAGTGTTGTATCTCCGAAGTCGGGCTGAGTACACAGGCAGTTTTTGTTTAATTCTATCCAGTGTTACTTCTGGTGGTTCTTTTTCGGTTATTATGTGTTTTAACTTTTGTAATATCTTCTCAGACTTGTTACCTTTTGTAAATTGTGTTAGTCTTCCAATATTCGTACGCAATTTATTAATTTGGTTTTTCAACCGGTTTTGCCATTGGGGTTTTTTGTTCTTTTAATATTTGTTTTTTCTTGTTGCTCTTGTGTATGTTGATTGTACTTTTTATTATTTTTATGGTTTTGTTATCTTTAGTTTTATAGTTTATTTGTGTTACAATTTTAGTGGCGCAGTATATCCGTGTATGTATGTCTACAAGGCTACTATCATCGTTAATGTAGGCTGCGAGTACCTGATTAGTAGTAATAACAATTTGGTTAGTGAGTTTGTGGAAATACAGTTTAGGTAAGATGGGACGCCTTCGCGGATCTGGGTTTGAATATTGTGCAATATTGTTTCGTAGTTGATTATTTATATTATGTTTAAGTATTGTTGTATCCTGGTGTGTTGGTATTGATTCGTGTATGATAGTTTGTTCTTGTTGTATGTTGATTATTTCTTGTTTGTTTTTTTCTTCATTTGTCATCTGTGTTTCTTCGTGTCTGAGTTCCCTAGCTATTTCTTCTTTGAGTTTCTCGAGTGTTTCTCTTGTTATCCTGTGGTTTTTAACAATAACTCTTTTCTGGTCAACTAATCTCTGTTCGGTGACGTTGGTATATTCCGGGTTTTTTTGAAAAAACATTTGATGTAGTTGAGTTCTGAATCCGGTATTTTGTGTTTCTAGTTTGGTAATTTTGTACTAATTCTTATTATTATTATTATTATTAAAGATTGTTTAAATAATAAAAGCTCATTTAAATTAAATAGTACTTTTACATTCGACTTTATTTTTTTACTTAAGATTTATTTAAAGTAGCCTTTCCAAATAATTATTTAGTAATCAATGTGCTAATTATAGGTTAGACGTTTAAACATTTTGTTTCAATTTCTTGAAGTAGAATAAAACCGTTCGTCTAGTTATGTGTGTCTTACATAATTTATTAATTTTTAATCATTTTTAATCTTTGTGACATCATCAATTCCTGGCGATCATTTTAAATTTTGGGACCCACACGGTTTCTGAATTTACGTTTAGCTTCAATAAAGTCCTCACAGGTGTGAGCGAAACGTCGGCCTTACATGTAATTTTGGGACCGTTATTTTTAACCCCACCTCTACCTAGAAGGATAACAACTTTAAATTTAAATCATTCTTTACTAATGTGTAATTTACGAATAGAGTAAAAAAAAATATTTACACACATGACAATAAAGTACAATAAAGTCATAAGCATAATAGAAGCAAAATAAAGAAGAATATTCTTAAATCTTTAAGATTATTTAAACATACAGGGTGTAACAAAAAGGTAGGTCATAAATTAAACCACATATTTTGGAGCTAAAAATAACTCGATTGAACCTAACTTACCTCAGTACAAATGTGCATGCAAAAAAAGTTACAGGGTGTTAAAGTTATAATTTTTTTTTGTAAATAAGTAAAATTAAATAAAAATTTTGGAACCTGAAAATAACTCAAAAATTTATTTATACTTTATTTTTTGTTATTCGGAATTTTTGTAGTATAATGAAAAAGAGGCCGTATCTCGATAACAACTAAAGATTCAGTGTCGATTTTCTTGGTAACGGTTGGCCGAATCGACATCTTTTAAGTATACTTTGTTGAGTTCATCACGTCAAGGAATAAAAATCTTCGAACAACAATCCAATATACCAAGGGGCAAAAAAGTTGTAAACATTTTAATGTACGCTAAGTACAACTGGTAGCGCCCTCTACAATGTACATCAAAACTGTAATCAGATTTCGATTTCTAATGCTGAAAAACTACTCAATACCAAATTTCGTTGAAGTTGTGCTTTTATTAAGGGAAATAATACCAAAAAACTTTTCAAAAATTATAACTTTGACACCCTGTAAAATTTTTTGCATGCACATTTGTACTGAGGTAAGTTAGGTTCAATCGAGTTATTTTTAGCCCCAAAATATGTGGTTCAATTTATGACCTACCTTTTTGTTACAACCTGTATACGTATTTCTTTTAATTTTCACAATTAGACTCATTATTCTTAAAGTTCCTTCTTGGTGACACTTTTGCCATTAAGCCGATGTTGTAAACGGAAAGGTTTGCGATGATCGAAGTTGAAGGAAACAAACTTTTTTCACTGTTTCCTTACTTTTAGAAGTTGGCGGTTTTTCGTGTTTAATACTTTATCGGAAATTTAATGTCATCATTTAAACATTATTCAACATATTCTTCTGCCAATTAACTTGAGATCTACGCCACGTGTCACTTGATAGTTAATAAATTCTCACCAGCATTTTCCAAAAAAGTTTTTGACGTTCTTCTGAAAACGACCGCGGTAGGATCACTCTTTTAAAAAGTGCAGCAATCAAACTACATATTTACTTGATTTTATTGATTCCCACATGCTGATTTATACATTTACTATTCTTCAGAAAAGGCGACTTTTGTTTGTAGGAAGTGGTGGCTTCAGCGCTCAGTATTTTTCGTATTTCTCAGACTACTTTAACGGGGAAGTGTAATCTGTGTGAGTTTTTGTGTCATACTGATCGATTCTTGTCTCTGGCAAATGCTTTAGATTATCTGCTTCATTAAAGAAGTTGTCAACTTTGTCCTTATTAAAAACTGCAGACCTTTTTGTTTATATTTTGAAATTCAACAATTTATTAACATGAACATAAATTAGAAACCTTAAAATGATATGTAGTACAAAATATCGGATCAACTAATGTCCACCGCGACTTCTACTGGATACAGGGATTCTTTTTTTTAAATTTTCGATGCTTTTATCACATATATGCAAATCAAATTTGGTTATAGCCGCAGAATATTATCTTTTCATGGCTCCATCTTGTTGAAAGTAAAGATTGTTGAAGTCCATATCTTTCAAACCAAGCCACACAAAGTTACCTTATTTGGAAATAATGTGACATTTAAATTTCCAAGTTCTGTTGGAACATCATGTAGTTTATGGTACAAAAATGCCAGTTGTTGACAGGAACAAAATGGGCTCAGGCAAAGGAAGGATGACAAACAAAAAATAATAGCTACTTGCTAAAACAATTACATTAAAAATACAATCTTGTGGTTTTTAAACTAGACTTGTCTTAAAAAATGGATATATTTACTGTGTCATTTTATACACAGATAAGCATTAGTTTTCTAAATTATAAGTTGCAGTAATACAGACTTCAACAAGGGGCGTATTTGAATTTCCATGATTACTTCCTGTTCTTCATCAAATCTTCTAGATATCTTTCAGCCACAGTTTAGTTTGTTCCTAGTTGCAGAAGAAAAACAATTTCATGTTACTTACTCTTCAAGAACATTAAGGTTACTCTGAATATAGTATGTACTGCGTGAGTTTCTTCTCTAAATGCAAATCTGAGTCGGTGTTCAGGTCTTTTTTTTAGAGATAAACTGAGATTCAAACGCCAAATATGGTACGTGTAACAGTTTTTGAGTTATGGTTCAAAAATAAAAATTTTGGGTTAGTTACGTATGTTCTGAAAAACATAAGAAGATATATGAAAAAACCTAGCCAAAATTGGATAGATGGTATATGGAGAAAAATGTTGGAAATTTAGGACAAAATGTAGTTTTGTTTACTCTTCAAAATTATGTAGTTTATGGAATATATACTCAATCCTGAAAACCATGTTATATCTAAAGAAGAACGTCCATATTAACGTGGCCAGTGCCCAGTGGCTACAGAACTAAAAAATCCAAAACCTTCATCAAGTAAGAGACAGAACATTTTATGAAAACCGCGGATGACAAAGGCAAAGGTTGTGTTAATTACTCGAATTTTTAGTGAGTGCCGCAGAAAAGAAATTATATTCTTGCATACGGAAAGTATAGAAAATTACATAAGCTTTACTAGAGTGATGTTTCCAAATACCACAACAAAAATACCACGACTATTTATTCTAACTGAAGGATTTGTAAATGGAATTAATTTTTTATAAATCTTGAGCTTTGATTTTCCTATCCTAAACATATCAGTAGTTCCAGGTGTAGTTGTTTTTTGTAGGTTTAAAAGCAGTTGAAGGTATGCCAAAAAAGTGCTCAAAAATTACTAGGCACTGTTGCGGAGAATTACAAAGAATATTCTATTTAAAATTCCTAAAAAACTATCTACCAGTTTTAGTTTTTCTAAATTTGCCTATTGTATTGAACTTCCTTGGCGTTTCAAATACCAAAGAGTTGACTGGAGACTAATACAAAATTACAAAAGAATATTCTGTTTAAAATTTCGAGAAAAATTTTGGAAAATAAAAGTGCATTAAAGAAAATAAATACAATCCAAAAATAACAACTCTAAGGTGGCATCTACCAACCCTATCATCGTTTTTAATTGAATTGAAGTTTCTCAAGAAGAAAATCAGATGACATTCAATGTTAGCTGAATTGTCTTGTTAACGTTTACCATAAATAAAATTATATTTTGAAGTATTTTTTATTTAGAATTTTACCTAAATTAAGTCTAGGGTCTTCCCCTAGAAGAAACTGATTGACGAATTAATTAAAATTTTGAATAAGGTGTTTGAATATTAATTAGAGGTTGTTTTTCTCAAACTCTCGTCAAGCGTTTATAAAGTTCAGCCAAGTCTTGACCGACATGTCGGCAATAATATTGATGTAATAATAATAATAATAATAATAATAATAATAATAATAATAATAATAATACATATTTGACCTGTAAATCGTAGCTGATATAAGATATGTCATAATCATACAAAATGAAAAACAAAGTAATGAACAAAATGCACCATTTAATACAGATATATTAAATTAAAACAAATATATGAAATATCACTGTTTAAAAATTAAATATTACTGGAATTTATGGAGTTTTAATCATTCTTTTAATCACCCACAAGAAGGTCCCAAATTTAGTTTTGGGAACCCAAATATTTTCTTTTCTAGTGTTTACAAGTGCCTCTTTTCCGCATAGTTTGTTATCGACAGTCAAAAATTTTGATTTTACCATTCATTTATTTTTTAATTAAATGTTTTTGGATCACGCGGTATATTGTATTAATTCACAAGTATTTGCCCAAACAAGTCAATTACATAATAATTAAGAAAGTGGACCTAATTTTTTATCACGAAGTTTTCAACGCGCATGTTCCAGGAATAGGGTCGATATTTTACTTTTACAGGAAACACACTGTGGAGATGTGATTGTTGCTATTTCTTTAAGCTATTTTTTTCCCCTTTTCATTGTGGTGACTGGCGCTTGGACCGGTCTATTATGTGTCGTCATGCAATGGCTGTGATGTTATATTTTATGTTCTTATTTACCTTCTATAATGTTTACACACTTGGTTAATATTATTACATATGAATACTAGGGTGGGTAAGGTTTGGCATGTTTAAGTTTTAGTGGTTTTCCTAAACCTTGAAGCAAATGCTTTAGGCCAAGACAGAACCAATCCACAATTGCACACACTGTTTCGTCATCACACTGTACAGGTTTATACTGATCTTCTGGGGCACCATACATAACACTTACATCACAATACAATATTTAAAATGTACCATACGATTAAATAAATAAATTACAATACAACAATTGAACTGTAAAATAACCTTATAAGAATGATCGAGACATCCTATAATCTTTTTATAAAACTCAAGTCGGTTGCAAATGTTTTTTGCAATGTCATTGTTACATCCATACAAACTAACAAAAACAGTTGTGTTCAGAACTCAAAGTCATAACCAAATTATTAGGATACTGTTTTTAAAAAAGTTGATTCTCAATCGTACGTTTTATTAATAGCATTAGTGCGACCATGAAACATCTTCTTCAAGAATGTCTTCTTAGCTTTAATCTGTTTATTTATCGCTTACAAGTATTAAACAAATCATGTGCCTCGAACTGCATAATTTTAAGATTTCTTTTTATGTACGTTTGTTTGCTATTATTTTAATTTCAATCAATGGAAAAATAATTTTGTGTTTGTAATTAATATTAATTTAAAGTAACAAAAAATTGTATCATAACTATTATTGTGTTTGGATTAAACTAATAATAACCACACAAGTGGTAGTAGTAACAAAGTTTTGTGGTTCCCAACGGTCTCCGCAACACAAAAACTATAATCGTATTTATAGCATCAGTTTACATTAATTGTCATAATTAAAACATTTCGCATAACTAAATCTGTACATCATCTTACAAAAAAAAGTGTTAAGTCACGCTTTAACGTGTTTCTCATGATGACATTCGATATAAAAAAATTTTAACTGATTTAATATCCATAGAATTAAACGGTTTCCTGCCTAAATTATTAAATCAATATGCTCGAATGCTTAAAACGCGATATCATTAATCAGAAAACTGTAATTAAATTTTTTTTAACCGTTTTAATAAACGTTTTCAATTCCGTGTTTAAATGAATTTTGTCAAATAACTATAAGTTTTGTAATAAAATAAACAAGAACTAAAGTTATATTATAGGATGTTTGAGTCGAAAACATGCCTAAATAATGTCTTAATTTTCGTCAATTTTAATAAGTTTATTTCAATAATAACAATAATAAGTTTGTTCGCTCAAAGTAGGAATTTTCATCATGTACTTATAGTACGAAAATGTTAGTATTTTATGTAATTAAAATCTGGTTTATTTATATTTGATTGTGTTAATATTATTTAAAAGAAAATTAAAAAAAATAAGTAACAGTGCATTAAAATACTTCCTGTGGAACACATACAGGGTGGGGCACTGCCAACGAATTATTCTGTAGCACTAAAACGATAAATAATGTAAGAAATCTTAAGGCATACATACCGAGATTATTTGACACCACATTTTAAAAATGTTTTCGATTCTACAGGGTGCTCCAGAAACACGTACAATATCAAACTTGGGTTATTTTAAATAGAACACCCTGTATTTTTTTCTATTTTAAATTGTAGGATAAAAATATTGTATGTTCTTCTAACATGTCCCTATACCTCCAAAAAGCAATAACTTAAGTTAAACAAGAACAAGCAATTTTGTTTAAATATTACCTTACTTTTTTTTTTTTTTTTTTTTGTTTTTGGGTTTTTTTGTTTTTTTTTTTTTTTTGGTTTTTTTTTTTTTTTTTTTTTTTTTTTTTTTTTTTTTTTTTTTTTTTTTTTTTTTTTTTTTTTTTTTTTTTTTTTTTTTTTTTTTTTTTTTTTTTTTTTTTTTTTTTTTTTTTTTTTTTTTTTTTTTTTTTTTTTTTTTTTTTTTTTTTTTTTTTTTTTTTTTTTTTTTTTTTTTATTTTTTTTTTTTTTTTTTTTTTTTTTTTTTTTTTTTTTTTTTTTTTTTTTTTTTTTTTTTTTTTTTTTTTTTTTATTTTTTTTTTTTTTTTTTTTTTTTTTTTTTTTTTTTTTTTTTTTTTTTTTTTTTTTTTTTTTTTTTTTTTTTTTTTTTTTTTTTTTTTTTTTTTTTTTTTTTTTTTTTTTTTTTTTTTTTTTTTTTTTTTTTTTTTTTTTTTTTAACAATCTAAAGTTGTGACGGTAATATTTTGCATGCTCCGTTTACGCGGGCTTTTCGTTGTGTCGACTTACGATAGACGGCGCCCCACTCATTGCTCCCTCTATTGCGTGTGTGTTAGCGCGCAGCCGATTTCAGATCACTTTCTTCCGGTAACTGTTGGTGGTCGAACTGGCCTGATATTTGCTGTTATGGCTGTCATCATGGGGTAATTATTCCTGAAATTTCATTACCATCGGTGCTAACCGACATTTTCTTCTAGCCGTTGATGGTATAACAGACCTCGGGGAAGCACTTCAGACGGATATTTTTGTCCGATATTCACGTTCGGTCACCGTAAGTTTTTCTTCACCACGAGTAGGAGCTTATCGTAACACATGTTCGTTCTTCTTCTTCTTTGTAGACGACTTTGGGGGCCTCCGGACTACCCTTTCGTCTTACTCTCCGTCTCTATGTCTACGTACAACGTCTCATAAATAATCCTGGTGATGCTGTAACATTCACGTCTGGTGGAGAGCAACGTGCCGCGTCTTATCGCACCCGCCGTTGTGAAGCGGGCCGGTTCAAAATACACCCGTTCGCCTACCTGTCGGGAACCTCTCGTCAGCGACGCTACACGAGCTATTAATATAACCAGGTATTTGTGCACGTTTTGATTAATCAAAAGAAAAATAACCTAACTTGAATTTAGTCGCAAATTTTACTTGTACTCGAAATAAGTTACACGCCTAACGCGGAGCGCTTACGTTATTAATTTTATAATCTTTGCTGTTATTGTTTTGTGTGTAAAATAAATATTCTGTCTTTGGTCACGTAGCTGTTTAATGTTTACTTTAGAGATTGCACACGGGGTAGAGTTTCTGTCGTGCTCTCCTTACGACTACCGTTAATTCGACAGTGGCGCCCAAATGCGATTCCCTTCGGGGTTCGTATTAAACATAAAAAAAAGAATATAAGTTAAGTAGACGCCGCACCACCACTAACTGTCTTTTTTCTCTGACCCGCGACGCTTACCGACGATCACCCTAGCTGTGGTATATCTATGTTAGCGGGGAGGCGGATGGTATTAACTTTATTATTATTATTATTTTTTTTTGTTTTCCACCTGCTTATCTAAACTAAAATTTACAAGTGCGTTGTACTACATTTGTTGCGTGTCTTTTCTTTTTTTTTTTTAACGTAACAAAACATTTTGACGCCCAAACGTGGACGGCCTTGCTACGCAAATTATTTGAATGTTCGAACGTACGTGACCTAGAAATTTACAATCGAAACCGAATTATTCCTTTAAATATACATAGTGCGCTTTCACGATAAATTTTCAATTGAAATCGAAATTTTTCCTTGAAATAAATGCGTTTACGATTTATAAATCGAATTTGTTTCGAAGTAATTTGTATCGCTGTTATATGTTAATTTCTAAAGGTGGTTGGAGTAATTACTTTATTGCTTTTAGCTTATTTAATATTTATCTTAGAACTGAACTCAGACGTTTTTAGAAATTACATAATAGTTCTTTGTAATTTAAACTTATAAGTGCGACTGCGGCAATTTGTTTTTCGAGTTAGGAAATTAACAACATTGATCACGCTTAACGAAGTTAACTTTATCTATATATTGTGTCTTATCTTACTACTTGCTTATCTTCGTGTAGCGTCATCAATATTTATCGGGTTTTTTTTTTAACTATTTATTATTTTTTTGCTGTGGATTGAGAATTTAAAATTTTATTGTCACTTTACCAGGTAAGTGGGATTGGTTTAAGCTTGTGGCATCGTGTACGATTAGGTTTTCAGACGGTTTGCGTCGGTGTTATCAGTTAAATTTTTTTTCTTTGCGCTCGTTGTTTGTTGACGCGTTTTGGGGTCTTGTTACCCACTTTTTATCAGACAAAATGTGGAAACTTCATGTAAATTCGTTGCTCAAAACCGAGTTAATTTTTGAACTGAGTTCACGCGGTTTCGTTCCTGAAGGAAACGTTGAGTGCTTACGCAAATCAGTACGAAGTGCGTTACAACTGGAGCACAACCAAACGCTACCTTTTTCTAAAGTCACCACTTTGTTTTCGGACGATGAAGCTGCAGTGAACGCGGCGATCAAAGAACTTCAAAAGGCTTTGACCAGTTTGGACGGCGATAGTTCTCCTCGTGTCTTTAAACGCGTTGTTTCTCTTTATGTTCATATCGAACGACGTTGTCTGATGATGACTTCTACCTCGGAGGACGAAACCCTGAAACAACGACAACTTACCTGACGTTGACCAACCTGAAACAAGACCTTAATTCTAAACTTAAAAAGACGAAGCCAGTCTCTTTTCAACCCACGTTAACCACCTCTAGTCCTAAATCTACTAGGGCGTCCGGGGCTCCGGATGACACTTTGCTTTCTTCATCTGATTCGGACCCAGATCAGGACCTTGCTTCACCAATTACTTCTCAGATAACTACTTGGAAGCCCTTCCCTATCGCG
Organism: Abscondita cerata; assembly: GCA_030710515.1. Classification (NCBI taxonomy): domain Eukaryota; kingdom Metazoa; phylum Arthropoda; class Insecta; order Coleoptera; family Lampyridae; genus Abscondita; species Abscondita cerata. The sequence goes on from JALBCR010002253.1 coordinate 483,102, forward strand.
AAGTGGAATGTCACTTTCTCGGGAGACAGCTCAATGTCGCTTACAGACTTTTGATTAGGGTGGAGGAATTATGCGGCGCTCGAGGGGTTACTACTCGTCAACTTTTTGCTGCTGCTCCGGAATTATTGACCGGAAAGGCGTTACTTCTCTATAGGGTGAATCGGGATTCTTTACGCTCATGGGGAGATGTAGTTACTCTTCTAAAATCAGAATTTTGCCGGTGGACTACGATGAACGATTGTTGACCGAAATTAAAGCTCGTACCATGGGTGCAGACGAAACCATCGGAGTGTATGTGTCGGTTATGCAGAGTCTTTTCTTGAAATTAAATGAGCCTTTGCCTGAAAACAAACAATTACCTATCATTCGGCGTAACCTGACTCCTTTCTATCAAGCCGCTTTGGGGTTGACAACAGTAGACACTATCGCTCACCTGGTCACCATGGGTAGACAGTTAGAACGGAGCAAGTGGTCCATTGACAACTACAAACCTCCTCCATCGAAGAAAACCACTAAGCTGTTAGAGCCTTCACTAGCTTACGTCTCGGACTCGTTTACTTCTGAGGCACATTCCTCTAAGTTTTCTGGTAATGTTCGTACTTCGAGTGCTGGCTGTGCTACCGTATCTCGTTCTCTTGCCAAACCCACTCCGAACGTGATCTGCTGGAACTGTAAGAAGCCAGGTCATTTATCTCCTCATTGTTCTAGCCCTCAGGTAGTTCATTGCTATGGGTGCGGACAACATGGCGTGACCTTGCGCAACTGTCCGAAATGTAAACGTGCGGAAAACTAGTTAGGGAGTCTGTGGACCGAGTCGCAGATCCCACACTCACGCTTATCTCGGATACTCCTTTTTGCGGCGTGGATGATCAGCAACGTGCACTATTGAACTATGTTTTGGCGAGTACTAGGAACGACGAACTCCCTTATCTGAAGGTTAACATTTTTGGGCACTCTTTTCATGGTCTGTTGGACTCAGGTGCAACGCGAACCATTTTGGGAGGTGCAGGTTGGAAAATCCTTAGTCAAATGGGGTTCATTCTCTCTTCTAAAGGGCCAACTTCGTGCTCAGTCGCCAATGGGGCGAAATGTCTCGTACTCGGATCCGTTACCGTTCCCATTTCAGTCGAAAATCGAACAAAGATTTTTGAAGTTCTTGTAATCCCGGAGATTGCTCATCAACTGATTCTGGGTTTTGATTTTTGGGTCTCCATGAATTTTGTACCAAACTTCAGGGATGGAAATTGGGTTTTCGGGGAAGAGAATGTTAACATTTCGTCACTACAACATATCGTTGCTCATCCAGAGCTTACCTTTGAACAAGCACGTGTTTTGCAAGATTTTCTTACTAATACTGTTGATACGATACCTGCTACTCTAGGCTGTACTTCACTCGTGGAACACTCTATACGATCTACGTCAGAACCAATAAAACAGCGTTATTACCCGTTATCGCCTGCTCTTCAAACCATTGCTAATCGCGAATTGGACACCATGCTGGAGTTAGGGGTGGTTGAACCATCGAAAAGCCCTTGGAGCTCACCGATCGTGCTGGTTAAGAAGAAGGACGACAGCTACCGTTTCTGCGTGGACTATAGAAAGGTCAACGAGGTCACCCTGAAAGATAGCTACCCATTACCTTACATTTCTTCAATTTTAGACCGCCTGAGAGATGCTCGTTATCTTTCCTCTCTGGACATACGCTCGGCCTACTGGCAAATACCCCTCTCTGAGGACTCTAAAGCGATAACTGCTTTTACGGTGCCGAATCGAGGTCTCTTCCAATTCACTAGAATGCCTTTCGGTTTGCACAATTCTCCGGCGACTTTTCAACGGTTGATTGACCGAGTTTTGGGAGCTGACTTAGAGCCTTTCTGTTTTGCGTACTTAGATGATATCATCATTGCTACTCCCACTTTCGAACGCCACCTAGAAGTGTTAGCCAAAATTTTTGAACGTCTCATGGCCTCTGGTTTAACCATACGTGCGGATAAGTGCAAATTTTGTCTGCCCGAGTTACGTTATCTGGGTTATGTGGTGAACCGAGACGGCCTATTAGTAAACCCGGACAAGGTGTCCGCCATCTTGGCTATTCCTACACCAGCATCGGTCACCGACATACGTCGTTTCATTGGGATGGTTAGTTGGTATCGACGTTTTATTCCCAACTTCTCTATTCTAGCTGCTCCTTTGTTTCGGTTAACGAAGAAAAACATTGGCTTTGTATGGTCGACGGAATGTCAAAGTTCTTTTCTCGCGTTGAAGGATCGTTTGGTCTCTGCACCTATTCTTACCTGCCCGAATTTCTCGCTACCCTTCACTATCCAGTCCGACGCTTCTGACTTTGGATTAGGGGCAGTTCTCAGTCAGACCATGGAAGATGGAGAAAAGGTAATATGTTATCTTAGCCGTTCCTTAACTAAGGCGGAACGCAAGTACTCCACGACCGAGAAGGAGCTCCTCGCTCTATTATGGTCCATAGAAAAGCTCCGACCTTACGTGGAAGGTTCACATTTTACGGCAATTACCGACCACCATTCCCTAATTTGGCTGAGTAAGTTGCAGAATCCGTCTGGACGTCTGGCTCGGTGGGCATTAAGGTTGCAACAATACGATTTCACTATAGTGCACCGGAAAGGTAAAGACCACGTGGTTCCTGACGCGTTATCTCGTTCTGTACCCTTACTAAATGCGACTGTTAATACTAACGACAAACCTACTTTAGATATTATCTTACCTACGACTGATCCTTGGTACAATGGTATGGTCTCCCGACTTACTTTATCTTCGTCTAAACGTTTGTCTTCCTGGTCCGTGGTGGACGATGTCTTGTATCGAAGGGTGAAATCTATAATTGGCAAACGGCCGGAATGGAAACTCGTAGTCCCATCTGAACAGCGTAAGAAAATTATTCGCGACCACCATGATCCTCCTGTGGCAGGTCATGGGGAGTCTATAAACCACCGCCCGTATTTTGCAGAGGTATTACTGGCCGAAACTGCGTGCGGATGTGGGAAATTTCATTCGTCGTTGCGCCATTTGCTCGAAACATAAAGTCATCCAAGCTAGTTCTCCTAGTTTTTCACCCCGAGAGCAAAACCTACTAGGGTCTGGCAAATTCTCTGTTGCGACTTGGTGGGTCCTTTACCACGCTCGACTAAGGGACACTCGTATATTCTCGTAGTGGCTGACTGTTTTTCTAAGTTCTCGCTTTTCTTTCCTTTGCGGACAGCCACCGCGTCTGCTGTGACCACCGTTATGGAGGAACAGATTTTTCTTCAGTATGGTGCACCACAATATCTGATCACGGACAACGGCGTCCAATTTCGTAGTAAGAACTTCACGAAACTATGTGACGAGTACGGTGTGAAAATTCTATTTACGGCGCGCTACCACCCTAGAGCGAATCCTGCCGAGCGGATAAATCGAGTATTGAAAACTACACTCGCCGCTTACACTAAGACTAATCACCGGCATTGGGACGTTAACCTCGCTAAGATCGGATGTGCGTTGCGAACCGCCAAACATGAGGTGATTGAATGCACCCCGTACTTTGCACTTTTCGGTAGAGAACATGTTATAAATGGGCGTTTCTTCCGTTCACTAACTACTCCTAATATTCCTGACGTGACTCCAAACGATGTAGGGGACCCTCCTGCTAAGTACGAAGAAATTCGTCAACACATTCTTAAACGGTTAGCTAAAGCTTATGACTTACACCGAAATCGCTATAATCTGCGGAGGCGTTTCGTTAAGTATCAAGTCGGAGATCAGGTTTGGAAACGGAATTTCTTCTTGTCTTCTGCCCTTAACGCGTTCAACGCGAAACTAGCACCGAAATTTAGTGGTCCTTATCGTGTAAGAACTGTTGTTTCTCCCTGGACTTACGAATTAGAGGATGCTTTAGGCAATAATCTTGGGACATGGCATATAAAAGATCTGAAGCATGCGCATACCGATTCGGATGCAAAGGACCCGCTCACTGACGAACATCCTAACAGTACCAATATATCCCTCTGCTTCCCGATGCGTAAGAAGAGACGCAAAAGACGATAATTGGGACGGACTGATCATGACCAAGACGATGGTTTGTTTTCTCTTAACTATGATTACTCGTAATTTTTTTCTCCTTGGATTTGACTTTACTCAACTATGACTGTATCCGGATTTGACTTTCCTCTCGAATTGAGCATATTACTGGAATTGACTATTCTCTGATTTGACTCCCTATCTGTTTGGCTTTGACTCTAGCTAGCAAGTTTTTTATCTCCCTATAGGTATGATTATTATTTTGTTGCTTATGTCTGACTTCACTGAGCGAAGTTATTGGTCAGTTTCTCCTCGCTCGAGGCTTACGACTTATGTCGACCGGTGACCAATACTTCAAATTTAGAAAGGATCTCCATATTCTTTTATTTTATTGTTGCTGGTGCAAGTTTTAGCTCCTCGATTGGAGTGCGCCGTACTTATTATTTTTACTTGGGGTTTTTCTTTTGGGGAAGGTATTGTAGGTGGATTCTTTTTCCGTCTCTAAAGACGACTTTAGTAGCTCAGTGTATTCGCGTCAGATAGATCGAGATCTCTGTCTTAGGGTGGTTGGTTGGGCACGTTGGGACGGACACTATCTCGGTCAATGTACATCTAGACCTGGCTATCGTTTTGTTCATTGTGCAGCGTTTCGCATTCGAAAATTCTTTGGGGGTTCTTGTGGGAGTAACACAATGCTCCAATCTCGTGAGGTGCAGCGTGCCCTCTCGAACTGTTGGGATTATTTCGGGGTGATGTTGCGAACAAGAGGTAGTAAACGAATTTTACTTTATTTATTTTCTTTTCTCCTATTTTGGAGTACTTAGTTTACTTTTGTGTTGGTTATTGTCTAGAATTATTCCTCCACTGCTTTCTGTGGTGATGCTTTCCACACAGAAGAGTGGGTTTCTTTTAGTTCTTTTGAATTTCCATTTCTCCAACGAGGTGGAGGGTGGATTTGTTCTACCGATTTTGACTTGTATTTTCTTTCCTCGTCTGTTTTCTAACAACTTTCTCTTCTTTCCTTCTTGCTACGGGGTACTACTTTGGCTGGGGACTGGGGGTACTGGTGTGAGGGGTGGCGGAGCTTTTGGTTTCTGGTAAACCTGCTCACTGCCAGACATAAACTCTTCGGGGGTCGGAACGGTGGAGTGAAGGAGCTGGGCCAGGGGTAAACCGGTTGCCCTTAACCTCCGCCAGTGGATACTTCGGTCGTAGCCTCTGTGGAACTTCATACTGTTGACTTGTTCCAGTACTTTATTTTTGGATGTTTTGGGGAAAAATTTTGGGATCCTTCCTTTCTTTTCTTCTAGTACTAAGGGTGGGGGTTTTCTTAGGGTTTTAGTGGCTACCGCTATAGAGCTAGCGATCCGTTGTGGGGGTTGGTTTTGTTTCTTTTAGGTCGAAACCACAATGGCTGGGGATTCTAGACCATAAGTTTGGGGTTGGGTTTCTACAATTTGGGTTTTCAGCTTTTCTATTTCTTCTTGTGTTTTGTGGTTTGACGTATAGACGTACCTTCTCTCGACTTACCTTATTGTGTGAGCGATGCTTGTAGGTTCAGTAGTTTTTCTGCGTTACGCAATCCGCTTTTGGCGACTTCGCTACTGATACTTCACCTCTGGATGTTTCTTTTTTCTCTCTGAGAAACCTTTTGGATTCTCGCTATTTCTGTTTTCTGGGAAACATCCTTTCACGAAAGTGACTATTTGGGCATTTGTCTCTGCTCGATTGGATCGTCTTTGAACCTTTGGTTAGTTCTCGTCAAACCCTACTTGTGTCTTTTTTCCTTTGTGTTTTGCTACTACTCTGGTTCTCTCGCTGGTTACCGAGCTTCACCTCTTGCTAGGGGAAATTTGTGACGGTAATATTTTGCATGCTCCGTTTACGCGGGCTTTTCGTTGTGTCGACTTACGATAGACGGCGCCCCACTCATTGCTCCCTCTATTGCGTGTGTGTTAGCGCGCAGCCGATTTCAGATCACTTTCTTCCGGTAACTGTTGGTGGTCGAACTGGCCTGATATTTGCTGTTATGGCTGTCATCATGGGGTAATTATTCCTGAAATTTCATTACCATCGGTGCTAACCGACATTTTCTTCTAGCCGTTGATGGTATAACAGACCTCGGGGAAGCACTTCAGACGGATATTTTTGTCCGATATTCACGTTCGGTCACCGTAAGTTTTTCTTCACCACGAGTAGGAGCTTATCGTAACACATGTTCGTTCTTCTTCTTCTTTGTAGACGACTTTGGGGGCCTCCGGACTACCCTTTCGTCTTACTCTCCGTCTCTATGTCTACGTACAACGTCTCATAAATAATCCTGGTGATGCTGTAACATTCACGTCTGGTGGAGAGCAACGTGCCGCGTCTTATCGCACCCGCCGTTGTGAAGCGGGCCGGTTCAAAATACACCCATTCGCCTGCCTGTCGGGAACCTCTCGTCAGCGACGCTACACGAGCTATTAATATAACCAGGTATTTGTGCACGTTTTGATTAATCAAAGAAAAATAACCTAACTTGAATCTAGTCGCAAATTTTACTTGTACTCGTAATAAATTACACGCCTAACGCGGAGCGCTTACGTTATTAATTTTATAATCTTTGCTGTTATTGTTTTGTGTGTAAAATAAATATTCTGTCTTTGGTCACGTAGCTGTTTAATGTTTACTTTAGAGATTGCACACGGGGTAGAGTTTCTGTCGTGCTCTCCTTACGACTACCGTTAATTCGACAGTGGCGCCCAAATGCGATTCCCTTCGGGGTTCGTATTAAACATAAAAAAAGAATATAAGTTAAGTAGACGCCGCACCACCACTAACTGTCTTTTTTCTCTGACCCGCGACGCTTACCGACGATCACCCTAGCTGTGGTATATCTATGTTAGCGGGGGAGGCGGATGGTATTAACTTTATTATTATTATTAATTCTTTTTTGTTTTCCACCTGCTTATCTAAACTAAAATTTACAAGTGCGTTGTACTACATTTGTTGCGTGTCTTTTCTCTCTTTTTTTTTTAACGTAACAAGTTATTTGAGTTTTAAGTCGTTAGTGTTAAGCGATAGTATTGAAAACACCCTGTACATCAATACCATAAAAGTAAATATTGCAAAAGATATATTGAAAGCTCTTAGTAAGGTAGTGTAAACCAAAGTTCCTTTTTCTTATTTATCTTCAAATTATTGTATTTTTTGAAAGCCTGCTAATCAGGTAAAATCGATTTATCTCAGAAACGGAAGTAAGTGGGTATAGGGACGTTAAAGAAAATACATTATTTTTAATCGTACAATTTAAAAAAATAGAATAAAATACAGAGTGATCTATTTAAAATAACCCAACTTTCATATAGTACGTTCTTCTAAAGCACCCTGTAAAATCCAAAATATTTTTAAAATATGGTTTCAAATAATCTTGACATATGTATACCTTAAAAATTTCTAACATTATTTGTCGTTTTAATGATATAGAATAATTCGTTGGTAGTGCCCCACCCTGTATATTTTGCTTGTATAATTAGTATGTGTGTTTATTTTTTGAACTTGAGATTTGTAGTCCAGTAACCCTGGCTGAAAAATAAGGAATTTGGGGACTGCTTGCGACTTATTGTTTTTTTTAGTAGGTGTTGCTTTAAAAGTTATTAACAATTTATTAAAATTTTACAGCGGATTATATTGTTTATTTCTGTGAATTTTTTTTCTGTAAGTTTTAGGGAAAAAGTCTCGAGACTTTTTGTTTAACGATAAATTTTCTACAAAACAGTTAGTTTTAAAATTAAATTTTTTTTAATATATAAATAATTGAAGTGAAAAACGGAAAAATTTTTTTTATTGCGAAAGTTAAAGTATACTTTAATCAACTCCAAACACCAGATTAAAGTACCATTTTAACCGTAAGGGTAGATAAAATGGAACTTTAACAGCAAGGATAGATAATAGTATATTATATACCAAGGTTGTGAAGTCAGTCATTATTGCCTTAGCACCAGGTGTGTAGGCAATAATGGACTTCACAACCATGGTGTATATACTATTTTTTCCACTACTAGCCAAATTTAAGCCAAAAATAAAAAATAAACATTTTTCTTGTAAAAATCAAGTAGCACAGGAATGCAAATAAATCAAAAAGCATTAAAAGCTACATACGTTGATAAACCAACTGCAACTGATTCACTAAACACTTGTGTGGTATATTTCACCTTCATTTTCTGAAAATTATTCGGAGTAATATGTAAATTAGTTGATTTAGGAGCCAATCGCAGCGGTTTAGATTTGTCTGACATGTAGAAATTTTTAATGTCTTTCCAAGATGCTTTATGGTTATTAAAGATTATATCGTATTTAATCAAGTTATTTTGCACCGACTTCAATAAATAGGGGACATCGAAGAAATAATAGATTTTCTTATCGTTTACGAGAAGGTATGGTTTTTCCGCTGATACATCTATTCTTTTAATTAGGTTTCGAAAATTTTACTACTACCCTACCATTGGCACCGCATTGTAGTTGTAGCTTTTCTATGCAGTTTAATACTATCGACTTCAATTTGTCACCTTTGCATATCGTATTTGTAAAGATGTAGCACAAGGGTTGTTTAACTCTGTATATCTCCTACTTCTTAGTGGTTTCTTTTTTAAGTCCACTTGGGCTGTCACAATTTCTGCTCTGCTTTCGGGAAGTAATCGTTGGGAGATGTTAACTTCAATTGAAGTGCTTTCTTTTCACGTTGCAATTTAAGAATGTTCCTCCGTAATTTTCTTTACCTAAGAGTATTTGAGCTGCAAGCTTGAGTAGTTTTGGTATAGCTAGAGATGTTAACGGGCATTTATTGCTTCGCCAATATACCTTGCATCATTTTAATATTAGGTTTCAGAAATTGACACTTGTAATTCATTTGGGAATGGCAAGTGTTCGCCACATACTCATTAAGCTTTTAGAGTCGACATTTTTATGCAACAGATCGGACCTTCCAGATTCTGTTAACCATTCAAAACACCTACAACAAAATGTTTGTAATTTACTTAAAATTCTTTATGTAACTTAACTCGCCTGGTTAAATCTCCTTTGGGAAACCTGAAAGAACTGATTCTACCATCATATTTAATAAATAAATAAATTCAGGTTATGTATTTGCGGTTATGGGATGAGGGCGCGAATTTTAAACTAATGGTATTTTTTATTCAAATAATTTTATCGTGTTAGGTAATTTTAAGCAGCAAATACGTTAAAGATAATCACCTGGATATACAAAATTATGTTTCACTCGTTTTTGTTAAACAACTATTCTTAGATTCTCAAAAATTTGAATTTGTTCATTATTAACCTAGGTCAACAATAGAAAAAATTATTAACCACTAATAGAGAAATTCAACTTCTCAGTTGGCTAGGAGACGCAATAATTGTCCACTTCACAGCTAGTAGTGGAAAAATACTTTAATTAAGTAGGTATCTATTTTTATTTGAAATAATTATTATTAGATATAAGTAATTTTACCGTCTTGTATAACAAATAACTATTTTTTCTTCAGTTTTTTAAATTTCTATCAGTAAAATTAGGTTTTGACCCAAGAATCGGACATAGTAACATGAAATTTTGCATACTACTAGTTTTTATCACGAAATTACGAAATAAATGGTTTATCAAAAAACCCGCAACCAAACAACTGTACAGTTTACAGTCTGTGCTCTACTTAGAACCTTATGATTTTGAAATAAAATTTGACTAATCGTCGTTGATACTGCAATAGGTTTTATGTCAAAATCATCAAGTTTTTAGGAAGTAAAAGAAACCGAATATTTTTGTTATTTTAAGAGTTATAATTTCAAAAAATATGGGGATCAGACTGTGCTATGTTATTTTTATTGTGAACTAGTGAACCAAGCCCATTCAGACTAAAGAATGGGCCTAGAATAAGTTGGAGTGAGATAAAAGCGTTGGAATCTGTCTATATTTCCTTCAATTTCAAAAATTTGACCTTACCAGCTTAGAGATCAAAAGTCAGGTCAACATGTAAATGGCCTAAGTTTGATTTTCTGAAAAAAATGAGCCATCAAACATCAAAATCGGTTGAGTAATTTTGGAGAAGAAGTTGGACAACAAACAAACAAACAGAAAAACAAAACCAAACAAAAAATAGTAAGTACATGTAGTGACTAATAAAAAAACTAACTAAAATCTTTTTAAAAAACAAAAAACTATAGCCAAGTAAATGAACAAAGTAATCACTGTAATCACTAACATCGATTATTTTTTGTGTTTGAAACTAAACGCAAATGAACACATTCTTCAAATGAAGTAGAATTTAAATAGGTTAAAGTGTCATAAAAAGGGTGATAGTCTGCAGGCATTAACAATTTGAGTTCTTGAAGGTGCAAAAATTTTGACAATTTAATTGCACATGGTGAATTATATAACGGTGGATGTTCGGCAGGGTAAGATTTCCGTCTGGATATATCAGTCCACATATTTGTGAAGTTCATTTTGTATCGAATAATGCCTTCTGGCAAGTATTGTAGTGCACAAATGTCAGTAACACACGGACCTCCAGTTTCAGAGCAGTTGAAATTTCATCTCTTTAAATCGATTTTCAATTATGCTTAGAGCCAGAAGATAGTCCAAGACGATTGGATTTCTGCTTGTGGATGGACACTGAAACACTGTGTCACAAAACAAAAATTAAGTTTCGTTCCCCGGTTGGGACCCGGTTTTTCTTGTTTTCTCTGTCCCAGGAAGTCTAGAAAATTTTTTTAGATTTTAAAAAACTGGACTAAAATGGGGTCAAAGTCAAAAAAAGTGTAAAAATCATTATTACTGATTGGGCTTAAAATCGCAGAGGTTGTTTGTCATCTAATGCAGACCACCCAAAAAAAAATTTAGATGCCCTGGTCAAAAACTCTGTAAGTTACGGCCACCGAAACATGCATTTTTATCAAAATTTTGAGATGTCATCCCTCAATAACTTCTTTAATTTTCATCAAAAAAAATGAAATTTTTTTGGGTACTTTGAGTATAAGTACTAACAATCACAGTTGGCCAAATCCGTTAAAGTTTAAAAATTGCTTATTTTTTGAATTTTCGAAAAATATGCAATAATTGATTTTACATTTTTTGCATAACAAGCCACATCCAAAACTGAGGTTCTCTCTCTCTCAGGCTCAGGTCCTCTCGTGCCTGATCGCTTTGTTCGGTCTCGATGATCTTGCGGGAGGAGGGAAGGGGAAGGTTTTTCCGAGAGGAACCGAAGACGCACGGTCATAGTCGAGGGGTCGGCTGATATCCCTGCTTTCTACGCCTGCTGAGTGAGCGACAAACGGTTGTGCAGAGACTCCCTCCTTCCTTCCATGCTCGCTCGTCTGCTCTCTCTGCCCATCGTCAGCGCCTTCTAGGCAACCGGTAGTGTGAATTTTTGCTTGGATATGTCTTTATTTTAACATGAAAACAGCTCTTTGCACGTCGCGCACCTTTTCAATATCTCATCTTTTCATTACGTTGAAAATTACAGCCGAATACTAACAAAACGGTCACCTACAAGGCGGTGAGGTTGGAAGAGAGCGGACGGGCTAGCATGGAAGGTGGAAAAGCGTCTCTTTAACAGGGCTGCTGGGTCTGCCGGTTCCGTCTGTAAGTAGCCCCTATATGAAGGACTTAGATGGGTATCTTGACCCATTATAAACTTATTAGCACATTTTTCGAAAATTTAAAAAATAGGCATTTTTTAAACTTTAACGGATTTGGCGATTGTTAGTACTTATACCCAGAGTACCCAAAAAAATTTTCAGCTCTTTTTGATGAAAATTAAAGAAGTTATTGAGATGAAATCTCAAAATTTTGATGAAAATGCATGTTTCGGTGGCCGTAACTTACAGAGTTTTAGACCAAGGCATCTAAAAATTTTTTTGGGTGGTCTCCATTAGATGACAAACAACTCCTGTAATTTTAAGCCAAATCGGTGATGATGATTTTCATTATTTTCGACTTTGACCCCCATTTTTAGTCACTCTCCGGTATTTTAAAAATCTAAAAGAAAATCTCTTGACTCCCTGGGACATAGAAAACAAGAAAAACCAGGTCCCAACCCGGAACGAAACTTGATTTTTGTTTTGTTACACAGTGTAATCAATACTTTTACCGAAATATTGTATTTTCTGATGAAACCACATTCTCTACTAATGGTACTGTTGCATCGCAACATGTAAGGTACTGGAGCCGTCGCAATCTACATTTCCGAATCGCTCGTAATAGGCAATATTTAGCGAAAGTAAACGTATGGTGTGCAATTTCTTACCATGGCATTATTGGACCATTTTTTTTTTAAATTCGATTAATTAGCACACCTATTTAAATATGCTGAACGGTTGGACGATTTACCTATTAACTATCGCGCGAGATGTTATTTCTAACAATATGGTTGTCCTGCCCATTATGCGCAAATAGTGGTAAAATGGCTGACTTAGGAATTTGGGGAGAATTGGATCGGTCGAAATGGTCCTGTTTTATGGCCACCAAGGAGTCTTGATTTGACTATAGCAGATTTTTATTTTTGGGGCCCCGCTTGAAACAAATAGTTTATGCAAACGATCTTTCTTCGGATGCAGAAAATTTAAAGAAGAGAATCAGGATGCGGCGGCGTCTTTATCACTGGAAGAATTTCGAAGAAGTTATGATGAACTGCGTCGAAGACTTGAGCTCTGCGTTCAAAAAGAGGGTGAATGGATCGAATGAAATTGTTTTTGATTAAATTATTATTAGTATTTCTTATTATTAAGTTAAATTGTTATTGTTATTGTTATTATTAAGAATTGTTTAAATGTTTTTAAATTTCTTGAACAGATTTTGTGCAAAATATTTTGAGATGTAAATAATACAGAAACTTTTGGTTCTTTTGATAACTATAAAATTTTCGGTTGCCATAAAACAAGATCATTTTGACCGATTATATTTTCCCCAAATTCCTGAGTCAGCTATTCTACCAGTATTCGCGCATAATGGGCAGGACAACCATCTTGTTGGAAATAACATCTCGCGCGATAGTTAATTGGTAAATCGTTCAATCTTTTATTTAAAAATGTAAACGGCTCTAGTACCTTACATGATGAGATACAACAGTACCATTGGTGGAGAATGTCACTTTACCAGAAAATACAATATTTCGATAAAAGGATTGATTATCCATTATTTGAATTACTTAAATTCGTTGTTCTTTTGACAACATTGTCATTTAATAAATAAGTCAAAAATCTTGTTATCGGTTGCCATGAAAACGAGATCTAATTTTTCGGACTTTGAAAAATTTTCAACTAAATGAACCTATTTTTCCATTTTTCTCTAGAATGGAAAAAAAAATTAGAACGAAGAGAGTTGGTTTCGCGGTTTTAAAATAAGCAAAAACTTTTATGAAGAATACATTTTTTTCGAAAAATTAAAAATGAAAAATTTTTTCCTCTTGGCTCCATCCGAGGACATACTGTATATTTACGGTTGTAAAATAAATTAAAAAAGTACAAGTTACTTTAAAGCTCTTGACTGTTCAATTTAGACTCACAGTTTAGCAAATTACATAAATAAACGTAAAACGTACCTGATCAGTTTTAAAATGCACTATTTTTAACGTTAAATAATGATCAGTTGCACCAAAACCTCTACGTCGATGACGTACGACTAACTGAAGTATCTAATAGACTAATGTTGCGACATTGACTGTATTTGATAGACACGCCTTCCCAACTTTATATTGGTTGTTCACATAAGATCTTTTGCAGATACGTAGAACCGCTTTTGTGATTACTTTGGCACTATAACCTCTAATGTGGCATTTTTTTGACATACGACCTATTGCAGTATCAACAACGAAATAACTCTTGGAACTCAATGGAACTGTTGTTCTCGCGCCATCTAGTAGAAATTCATTCAATTCTAGTATTTAACCAATGAACAACGATTTACATGTTTCATCTCAACACAAATCTAATTTTCGTATAAAATACTACTTAGAACTACTTATGGTTCTAGGGTCGCAATTTACTGAGGTCTGATTTTTCTACTTTATATTTACTTGGCATTTCTTCCATAAAAATTTTATAAAATTTCACACGATGGCTATAGTTGTACATTTACCCAAAGTACCAATTCTCAGTTTCCTTACAAAGCCAAACATGTAGAATTTAGTAGAAAAAACAGTTTTTTTTTAATTAAAATTATCTATGACCATGAGGTTTTCAGAACTAATAAACATATGATTTAAAACGGATACATTTTCTTACAATTTCAATTATTATGCACACTCCAGGATAGCGTGCCCGTAAAATACAAGCTAAATAAAATAATCCAAATTTGCCTTAAATTGTGGCTCAGTTGTGCGTTAGCTATTATTGCAGAGAATAATTTCTGACGAATGTATCAGAAGATATCGACCTCTTTGTAGTTCTAACCCGTTCGACCTCAGTGATCAACCGAAAAAAATATTTCAGATATTGGCCAAAGGGAATTACAAGAAAACATACTGTTCATCTAGAAGTCTCTGTGAATATTCCTTTTGCCGAAAAAATCACTTATTCATTCACGCCTTTACAAGCTGTGATACAACTTCGGGGTTTTTTAAGAAATGGAAAAAGGAATAGTCAAAGTTTTGAGATGAAAAGTGAAAATAAAAAGGTTTTGGTGAAAGAGTTGTTGAAGTTTTCAGAAAATCAAATCGAACTCAACAAGAAATTTTTGAAGCAACATCTTAGTTAGTTTTATACAATGCTCCAAGTTCAGAGATAGATATTGACAATTATTGTTACATATCATTCACCAAGGCTGTGTTGAAACAGCACGTAGTCAACTTCATTACTTTGTCACCAACATCTGATGCAGCGTGACAGCACTTTCACAGATTATATTTTAAGTTTCCACAGTGGTTATCGAATGGTTCCTTAAACCCGGAAGATTGTGGGTGGTTCTGCAAAGACATTCTTGTACCAAACACAATGATGCAGGAGCCTGCTCCAGAGACACTATTAAAAATGATTTTTTTGTTAATCTACGAAAGGGTGTGTTGACAAAGTTTGCTTGTGTCACATAAGTGGTTTAGCATGCACTGCTCTGTGTAAATCTTGCAACTCTAATTTCTGCAAGAATTTCAGTGTACTTATTGTTGGCAATTCTAATCAAAATTATGATCCTGATAAAAACTTGACTGATAACCCGGAGAATGTTAAGATAGAAGAAGAAATATATTCATCTTAATATTTTTATATTAAAATTTACCCCACACACTTTTGTAATTTTTGCAATGTACTTTTGATTGTTATTTAATTTTTTCTCATCTTAATGATGCCCTTTCGAAAAGGAACTATGAATAAAATATGTATGGACAGGAAATGTTATTTTTAAATTACTTATCTTTTTGCCATATTATTTTCGATTGGGATCTTCATAACTCTCATTATGTTCATCGATAAGTAACTGACTCATTATCATTTATCATTACAGAACAATTCAGAACATTTTTTTGCATTTTCAAAATAATTCGCATCATTTAGAGCTCAAAAAATACGATTTTCCCTGTAAATGAATTCTTAACCTAACATAACCTCATATACCGGATTTTAAAAATTCTAGAATTATTTTATCTCAATTAGAATTTTCTCCCTTTTTACAAAAGCTATTTATCCGTAGTTTTTACATTTTGAGCAAATCCCAAAAATACATATTGGATATTAAAATACCATTTTTTTTTGGGTTTGGTTTCCCGTTTTTTTTTTTGTTCTACATGCTATGAAGAAGCTGTATGCCAAATTTTATGCTGCTACAACTGATTCTTTGCTTTGGTGTAAATTTTACTCTGCATATTAGATTTCAATAATAATACGCGAAATTAAAGTTGACCAAATGCAATCCAAAAAAAATGTGTACATTGTTTTTGATATATTTGCTAAAATAGTGATTTGGAACACAGCTCTTAAGCGCGTCAGCGTACAGTTGGTGAGGATCATTAATATATCGTTTCATTTGCATTTTTTAATTGATTTACTAATTTTGGCAAAGTGATTTTATTACTTAATTGTAATAGTTATGCTTAATATGCTATTAAATAAAATAGTACATTTTCCACATTAAGGAATTTTTAATCTTACGTGCATGGAAATGTACAACTAAGCAAAACTACAAAGTAATTTCAAAAAAATTCGATGATGCCTCTTGCCAAAAAAAAATTTAAAAAATTAAATTTTTTTGACTCATTTTACAATTAGTATGTTTAAATTATTCTGTAACATCATAGTATTCACCTTCATTGAATAAATGTATTTAAAAGAAAAATTTTAATTTAAAAATCCTCAAATTTGTTTGTGATCTACAAAAGTGTACATTGTTTTAAGTATAAAATAATTATTTTGCAGTACATTTGCGTATTGGTTAATATAATATTATTAGCAGCATGATGAATAAATCTGTTAACTTATTTTGAACAGAGATACAATAAAAAGACCAATAACTAGGTGAGCATCGGCTTAAGCGCTTTGAGAGTCTGGGCCCGAATCACGTTGCGCTACCCGCTGAGAGCTATTGTTGCTTTTTTTTTTTTTTTTAATCACTAATCTTAAGTTTCTTAAACTATTCAAGCTTGATTGCTAATATATCGAAGACAATGTACAAATTTTATTTTGATCAAAATATTTTTAATTAGCGAATAATTAATAACAATAAAAATTGTTAATATCTCGGCTTCTAAATAAACAAATAACATCTTATTTTTTAATTTACAAATTTTTAATACGAATCGATTCCTACTTATTCTATTTCATTTGCCTCATAATTTACCCTAATGTTTTCAATTGTTTATAACAAAGACTCATTTTTTCAACAAAAGTGACCAAAAATTGTTAAATATAATTATTTGTTTTATGAAATGATAAATAATTCTTAAATTCACCGAAAGGATATTTCTGTAAAAATAATTTCGTATCTAGCTATAAGGCTTCAAAGTTTCATTTTTTAAAAATTATTACAACAAAACTAATAACTATTTTAAAATGAAACAACACGTTTTATTTAGTTTAGTTTATGGTCAACTTTTATTGCACTTATTATTAATGAAGTTCACTACTAGTTATATAACTGAGAGATATTAGAGAAATTCGATAAAAAAAAATTTTTTTGCAGCTTTTGCGATGATTAATAAGTTTTATGACTTACAGAAAAAAAAAGTACAGAGAAATTAAAAACTATTTTTCCCATTCTTACGTTTTTCTACGAAGCGATTTGCACAATTATTTTGCAGGTAGGCGAACATACTCTGAAAAAGTGCCAGAGCGACTAGACTATTAACCGTTTTTATTAATATAACATTTAATTTAAAATTAATTTAGAATATAATTAATTTCATCAAAATTGTTTAGATCATTTTAAAATTTATTGGATCGACTACTTGCTGACGCCATATCATTTTACTTGAAAATTTATCTTTTCGTCCTCTTTTTCAACTAATACGTTTTTATTTCCCAATTTTTTTTAGAAGCGATTGATTGAATCTTTATCTTAGTCGTCCCTTTATTATTTCGGACTAATCTTTTTAGAAAAACTGGAATAATATGAAAGAAGAAATAAGAAAAATGCGATAAAAATTGTAGGTGTCAATTACACTGCGAAAACTAAAGGGTATTGATGAAAGCTTCGATATTGTTGAATTTACAACAGCTAAAGGAAAAACCACTATCGACGAAGTGATTTAAAGGTGAACGTTTCCGTTTCCCCAAGACAAAGTGCTGGTGCATTTTCTCTAAAAAAAAAAACGTCAGCAGGACTTATTTTACATGTACCGCATTTTATCTATGTATGCATATTTTTCGCATTGTTTGTTCTGGTGTAATGCGGTGCAAGGTTTCATCTGAACTATTTTCTATATAGAATAAAATACAATATGCAGAAATATTATACGATTTTAGGTCATGATAAAATGTCAGCAAGAGGACGGATTTTAATATTGTACCAGCTTCGATCAATACCTACTACTGTTTAATTTAATTTATTATTGGAAATTTGCATGTACTGGAAGTTAGGTATTTGGGTAAAGATTATATACTGACGCTGCAGGACCTTTAACCCAAACGCAATTGTAATTTAAATGTATTATAGTGTCGAACTATATTTACATCATAATTTTTGTTATTCATTTTGTACAGTATTTTACAAAGTTATTTAATTACTTTCTTGATTTTTTTTTTACTAAACAAAATTAATCTAAATTATCAACTTTTTTAATTAAACTTCATCGAAGTTTAGATATTTGAACACTGTTCTAACTAATGATAAAAATAAATTGGAAAGAGTTACAAATAAACATTAATGTTTTATTTTTACTTTAATGTAAACAATGATTGCTTAATCAAAAAAATTGAAGTGTATTACAAATTTTATTTTATTAGTTATTATTATAACAAAAAAAATTGCTACCAACATAATACAAGATTTTGTGTGCAACAATTGTTTTAAATAGAGGAATAACTTACCTCAAAGTAAAAATGTTTTAATTTTTCGATTCGAAAATTAACATAGAATTATTTTAATTCAAATTCTGATTTCATTCAATATGGTTCTGGAATTCTTTCCAGTTTAGATTTGAAGGTTATAATTTTTGTAACATTAATCGTAAGTTTAGCTGACAGATTAATAAATTTTCCATATACAAATTTCGATGTATGATTCATAAAAAGTTTAAAAAAAAAATTAAACAAGAAACTGAAAGAAAAAAGACGAGGTCAGAAAGAAAAGATGATGCTAAATGTACTATAAGAAGAGTCTACACAAAATCAAAAATCAAAACACAACAAATCTAAATAAAACGAAAGAAGTGTAAATATTTAACCTAACCGTTATTCAGTAACAGATTCACAATAAAATAAATGTTGCTAACCTTTTAGGAATAATATGTATCATAAGTTCATCCGCGAAGTTAGCGGCTTCATCAGACGCACAAACGATTTTTTAATATGATTTGTTAGTGCTTCGTTTATGCCTATTTGTGTTTCAATAAATTTGATTTCGATCTCATACGTTTTTGACAAAGAGACACCTTTTAGGAGCATGCTAAATTCCCACCTCTGAAGTTAGCGCCCCTATCAGAAGCGGACATACAAAATTTTTTATATGATTTGTTAGTTATTTGTTTGTGCCAGTTCTTTAATGTACTCCATTGCGTTCCTTAACAATTTTGACAAAAAGGCACTTTTCAGGAGCACGCCTCTGAAGGTAGCATCTTCATAAGAAGCACTTAAACGAAATTTTTATATGATACGTTAGCGTTTTGTTTGCGCCAGTTTGTGCTTTAATGTAGTCGATTGCGTCCTTTCACGTTTTTCACAAAAAAGCACTTTCAAGGAGCACGCCTCTGAAGTTAGCATGTCAATTAGAAGCGCACAAACAAAATTTTGTATATGATTCGTTAGTGTTTTGTATGTGCCAGTGTGTGCTTTAATGTAGTCCATTGCGTCACTTCACGTTTTGACAAAAAGTCACATTCCAGGAGCATGTTAAATTCACGCCTCTGAAGTTAGCAGCCCTATCAAAAGCGCACAAACAGCATTTTTTATATGATTTGTTAGTGCTTTGTTAGTGTCAGTTCTTTAATGTATTCGACTGCGTTCCTTTACGATTTTGACAAAAATGCACTTTTCAGGAGCACACCTCTGAAGTTAGCATCTTCATCAAAAGCGCACAAACGAAATATTTATATAATACGTTAGTGCTTTGATTGTGCCAATTTGTGCTTTAATAAAGTTGATTACGTTCTTTAACGTTTTTGACAAGAATGCCCTTTTCAGGAGCACGCTAAATTTAAGTCTCTGAAGTTATCGCCTCTATTAAAAGCGCACAAACAAAATTTTTATATGGTACGCTACTGCTTTGTTTGTGCCAATTTGTGCTTTAATGTAGTCAATTGCATCTTTTCACGTTTTTCACAAAAAGGCACTTTCCAGGAGCACGCCTCTGAAAATAGCGTGTGCATCAGAAGCGCACAAACAAAATTTTGTATATGATTCCTTAGTTCTTTGTTTGTGCCAGTGTGTGCTTTAATGTAGTCGGTTGCGTCCTTTTACGTTTTGACAAAAAGGAGCACGTTAAATTCACGTCTCTGATGTTAGCGCCCTCATCAGTAGCTCACAAACGAAATTTTTTAAATATTTTGTTAGTGGTTCGTTTGTACTTGTTTGTGCTTGAATAAAATTGATTGCGATCCTACGACGAAAACACATGCGAAACTCTTTGTATGATTCTTTACTGCTAATTGAAGAACAAAGTGCCTATAATGATAATTAATTGTACATTTGTTGTTAATACCTCTTTAACAAAACTTTTCAATAAATTAATCAATCGCATTAATTGTGATAAAGTATATATTGGACAGATAAAGCAAAATTACGTAACATAATTAATAATATTAAAATGTGTGTCTAACGACATCTCGTGTAATAAGGGACACGTTTAAATAGTATACTTATTGCATTCTAAGATAACGATTTGCATTTAAAACATTTAATTTATCGGTCGTTAAAGTTATCTGTTAGCATTACTTAGTATAATAAATAATTACAAATATAATTGTAAAGTAAGGCAGAAAATACCAGCTTGTCTATTCACCACAGAAAAGAAAAACACAGTTTTGATTTTGATTTAGTAGCAATTTTAGATATAGAACTAAATTACAACAAAAGATTGATCTCGGAAATGATTTACATAAATATCCACAAAAATAAAAATCATGTCAGTACTAATTTGAATGTCGATGTCACTGTCAAGTTTTTTCTAGATTGTTTCACTATTTATGATTGTCTGCCCCCAAAAGTGCCTTAAAAGTTGCGGTTTGAAAAAGAGGTTTGGTGATTGGGGGATCTTAGGTAGGAATCTGGCCCTCTGACTCGTGAAAATTCAGATGAATTGCGGACTTCTCCTGATGACTTGATATGTAAGCTTTGCCTGGAAAAACATGATTCTTCTCACACCCAAAATTTATTATTGAATTATTGCCTTTTCTGTCCTACTTTGACAAAACTTTTTAAAGAAAGACACATCCTGAGAAAATAAATGAATTTAATTCATTCATTATGTCTGATTCTATCGGAGACCTTGACACATGTTTACTAAAGAAATTTACAAAACTAAAGAGAAAAGTCCGAATATTGAAACGTAAGGGTGCTTAGATGATGACGGCAAGCAAGTTTTCAAATGTAATTTTAGAGATGATTGCTAAAAATGATACCAAGTCGTGGAAGAATTTGCTATGCTATGCCTACTTAGGATTACGCTCTCCATCACAGAAATCTACATCTTTATGCTATGCTGTGATGTCAACCATTAAGAACTTTAGCCTTTTAACGGCTCATGAAGTCGTTCTATTTAAGAAGAATTTGAATTTTCTTCGAACTATTGAATTGAACGTATCTAGTAGTGATATATTAAAAGTGCTGACAGTTGCTTTCAATTTCTGACGATCTTGCCTCAGTAAACAAAAATACTTTCCAAAAATTAAGTTTAAAGCACCCCCAACCATCTGGGGGCCTAGATTTACCAGAAGCGCCTTTAGAGAAACATGTTTACGTTGTTGCTTCTAGCAAAGATATTATTTTAGGCCATCAACTTATTCCATAACTCATGGTGGTGGTTTAGACGGGATTCGTCCTCAACATTTAAAAGATATGATTTCGAAGTTTGATGGAGACGCACGCTTCCGTCTCGTCTTCTTCAGAAGAATAGCAGCAAAATTAGGATGTAAAAAATATTCTTTAAAACTGGGATTTTATCTTTGTCCTTTCCAGCTTGAATTTGAAACCAAATGTGGTTGTAAAGCTGCAGTACACAAAGTCAGCAACTTTCTTACTATCAATCAGTAAAAAGGAAAAATATTGTTAAAGATCCATTATAAGCTCCGAAGCTTTTCCTTTCTTTTACTGATGTTATGCAGCGCCTTTGTACTTCTCTTATATATCAGATATAATATCGTCTAAAGTCAGCACTCAGGAGTTATCTCTACTTGGAAATCAAAATCAGCCGAGGTATCATTTTTATGCAGTCGGTTACACGATCTCAATTATCATGGGGCATTTTACCTCCTGAAACATTGTTTGACAGTTTCAAAACTTATGTACCTTTTGCAGACTTCTTCGTGTGGTTACACTCGGAAATGATCTTATTGCTAGATTACGAAATTCATAAAACTTAGAGAAAGTATTTAAATGCAATCTAGAATTGGAATCAAGGCCTTGTGTTTCTCTCTTAGTAAGATTTGAAGGTCTTGTTGTAAGCAAAATTAATGATATTTGACTCCCAGCGTTTTGCAACTGTTGAAGAATCAAGTTCTTGGCTGACAATTCTTCTTTTGAAGTCCTTGGGAACGTTACTTGATAACAATACTTTTAGGATCCCAACGGCTGTACGACTTGGAACTAAAGTTTGTATTAGTCACACATGCCTATCCGGTTAAATAGCTGATGAATTTGGAAATCAAGGCTTAGTTTGTTCTAAAGAAATTTAAAACAGGTCTAAGCATTCTTCTTTAAACGAAATTATCAAAACATTCCATTTCCATTCTGTAGGATTTCTTTTAGTTTTGGAACCAAATGTTATTTGTAGACTAAATGTAAAACGTCCTGACGGAATGACTGTAACCCCGTGATCTAATACACGTCCTTTACCATGGGATTTTGCAGTCATGCGTTAGCTGAATCTTACGTTTCTCATTCGTCGAAAGTTGGAGTTATGGCTGACTAAGGATTTAATCAAAAACTAACGAAGTTTATTTTTTATAACGTAAACAAATACTAATTATAATTTTTACTTTACTCTTGAAAATACTGCGCCTAGCAGTCCAAACGTAGGCGAAATATCAAACAAGGTGTTTACCAACCTTTCAGCATCAAATCTTCCTCGTAGAACCTCCAACTACGTTGGCTATAACTATACAAATACCATAAATGTTACGCATTTAATTTTTATAACATTTGCACTAGCAAAGATATGAGAATCTGAAAAGTTTTTAAGATCATGACGCTGTAATTGGAACCTGAAAGTAGTAACAACAAAGTTTTTATGTTTGTTGGATTACTGAATACATTATTTATTTGGTGTAACTTAATATATTTTTAAGACAAAATGTTCTAAAGGTCAAAGACCAGCAGATAATATTCAAATATTACAAAATATAATGTAGAAATTAAATTCACAATTTTGCTTCAAGAAAATTTCAAAATTTAACTTTTATTTTAATTTTTTTTTTATTTAAAAAAAAAAAATAAATTTAAAAATTTTTTTTTAAAAAAAAAAAACACCCAAACCACAAAAACCATTTTTCTTCAAGCGTGCTAAAATATGAATTTTACTATACCGCATTGAATATATAGAACGACTACATTATTTTACGGCGTACAATAATATTATTATTTTACGCTCAATTAGTAACTTAGTTTGCCGGTAGAGGTATTAGCACTTTTTAAGCAGAAACGCCATTTAAAATTTAAACTTTTAAAAATGTCGCAAATTGAAGGAACTCCACCTAAAATAAAACAAATCGCCGATGCCTTAGTTGAAAATTTGATCCCCAACAAATCGCGCAAAATATATGATTTTGCTTACAATAAATTTTGAAATGGGCGCAAGAAAATAATATAATCAATTACACAGAAAATGTTATGTTAGCGTATTTTTCCCATTTGGCGGAAACTATGAAAAGTTCGTCATTATGGGCACAATATTCCATGCTAAAGTGCCAATTAAATATTAAACATGACATAAACTTAAAAATTACGCAAAATTAATTTCCTTCTTGAAGCGCCAAGCTGATGGGTATCAACCAAAAAAAGCAAAAGTTTTCTCAAAAGAACATTTTAATAACTTTTTACAAAATGCGCCAAACAATGAATATTTGGCCATGAAGGTAATTTCAAATATAACTTTTCAATCGCTAAAGTAGATACTATTTTCTTAGATCGTATTAATATTCGGAGTTAGTGGGGCATGTCGTTGCGACGAACTAGTCAATTTAAGAATACAGGATATCGAAGACCTGGAACGTATAATACTAGTAAAAATTCCTAATACTAAAACGAATAAGTCACGGACATTTACCATAGTTGGAGATTTTTATTTAAATTTATGTAGACAATATATGACACTTCGACCTAATGACATCAACATAACAAGATTCTTTTAAAATACCAAAATGGTAGATGCCACCGTGTCGTTATGGGGATACATAAAATTTCAGGTATACCAAAACAAGTGGCAACTTTTTAAAACTACCTAATCCAGAGGAATACACTGGTCATACACTGCGACGAACCTCAGCTACATTGTTAGTTGACAATGGTGGAGACATTACCACTCTAAAAAGACACGGTGGATGGAAATCTAACAATGTAGCTGAGGGATACATCGAAGACTCCCTTTCAAACAAACGTGAAATTGCCAATAGAATATTAGGGTGCGATGAAGGTAACACATCTACCGTAACATCAGGTGATCTTAACAGGCCTAGTACTTCCACCGCAACATCGAGCATATCCCAGTCAAGTGAATATGAAATCCATCACGACTATAATGACGTCAATGTCAGTTCTAAAACAGCAAGTAGTGGATTAAATATTATTAACTCGACATTACAAAATTGTACCTTTAATATTACTATAAATAAGAAATAGGTATTTTTTCCACTATATAGTTACTACAAAAGAATGTTTGTTTTAAGTTTTCATCTGAAATAAGAGTTAATTATTATTATTGTTGTATTGTTAAATAATTATAGCTTTCTTTCTTACTCTACAAATTAATACAAAATTTTCCTTTTACAAACCGTGTTAATACACACAACAAAAATAATGTTGTTTGACAGTCATGTTTGACAGTTGTAAAGTTGAGTTAACGCTGTTGCCTATTCATTCTAAAACCACCTCAATTACTTCAAGAATTTGGTTTTACGCTTGAAGAAAAATAGTATATGCTACACGGAGTCGAACGCCTTTTGTGTTTCGCAAAGTATTTTGCGGCCTCAGCTGCGCTTCGGCCGCAATACCTTCGCTCAACACAAAAAGAATGCGTTCTACTCCTAGTAGCATAATATACTATTAAGCAATAGTGTTTGCGACACTTGGGTTTGGACTTTTTTAAATTAAATGGACCGAAATTTTTAAACACCTTTTTTTTTTTTTTTTTTTTTTTTTTTTTAAGACCAAAATATTATCTACATAAATCCCCAGATTTTTTTTATCTTGCGCTATTACCACCTAATCGTCTGCAAAGAGTAGGCTGTCCTGTCGCATTGGAATTGCAATGCCTCGTCATTTTCCTGTTGTAAGAGAATCGATGTTAAGAATCTTTGTAACAGTACTTTTAATGTTTAAAAATAATTGCTTATTTGTTTGGTTATTTACTGTGTTAATTTATTTTCTATACGGTTTTAATTAATCATTTCTTTATTCTTATATTTCTCATTTGTTACGGTTTATTTCAAAAAAAAAAATAAAATAAACATATAGCAGTGCTAGATAACCTGCCGGCAGCTCTTCTTAGTCGAAGGTGGTCGTGGGTTGATTGAAAATCGTTCAAAATAAAGGCTTCTACACTGCTCGGAAAAATTATAAAGCGCCACCTAGAATTACGTATAAGAAATATCTGGAGCCGCTAGGAACTCGTAGAAACAGAAACAAACCGTACGTGAATAGAAATATGCATATTGTTATAGCGACTAGAATTCAATCAATACACAGAGCACATATAGTTATCAAATAATAATAATTCACAAGAGCGAGTTAAAACACGCATATAAATTCGAGGCACAAACGCCCCAAATAGGTTAGCGTATTAGACAGTCGATAACACCGATGAATCCCGGCAAGTGAGATCAGGTACTTTAAAAGATCTTTTGAGTTTACAAAGTTATTTATAAGCGCCCAAAAAGGTACGTTGTTAAACTGACGACCACGGTACGTACACGTAAGACGCGACAAAAGTTATAAATGACATGCATAAAAAAATGAACTTAGCCCGTGTAACTAGGAAGTCTTCAGTGTTCGACAGTTAATCGGTAGAGATA
The DNA here is from genome assembly GCA_030710515.1 of Abscondita cerata. Lineage (NCBI taxonomy): Eukaryota > Metazoa > Arthropoda > Insecta > Coleoptera > Lampyridae > Abscondita > Abscondita cerata. The sequence goes on from JALBCR010002253.1 coordinate 509,186, forward strand.
ACAGTTCTCGTATCCAAATCTAATATTTGAATATGCAACAAGGAAAAAGAAAATGCCAAAATCGACTCCGTTGATAACAGTTGCTGGGCTGCTCACCAAAGACTAGATAAACGGCTTATCTTGGTGGTGACCTTAAACCGACAATGGTTTCAAGGTAGGTTGGAATTCCAACGGTATTTTTCTAATTTTCGGATCATTATCCTTGCCAGCATAATCATAATTAAATATTCATTGACTAATTAAAACGGAGTACGTCAAAAGAAAGAGCCAAAAAGAAAAAAAATGTGCCTGCAATTAATAGAACCCGTAAGAGCAAATATTTTGATTAAAACAAAGGAAAGTAAAGAAAAGGTACTTACACCGGAATTGTAATCGAAGACTTATTCCCTAATTAAAATGGGATACTTCAATCGATATTACAAAGCAAATGTCTAATTGTTCAATTTTTAGACAGCATTTTTTATGTACACCCTTTCACAACGATCAGCAAATCGAAAATGAAATGTAACTTTTGCAAATGCGAACAAATCATCGGAACTGGCAAATCCAAACAACTAAAATCCCCAAAAATTTGTTTAATATAAGAATGCATATTCAAACGTATTAATGTAAACACAGATGCCTACACTGTAGAGAGAAATTGGTCAATAAATCAATTATTTGCGAAATAATCCCTTCACACATTGTTTTCTCTATTTTTCCCTTGGTTCTATATCCAATGTTTGTTTCTTTTTATTAATTGTTAACATGATCTTCCAGCGGTAAATTTTGCTTGATCATATTTTATTTTTCTTTGAATTTCTATTTTTATTTTATTTTTTAGAATTTTTTCATATACCTATCTTTTCTGCTGTTGCTATCACACTTATACTCGCACCTCTACTGTTTTATCTCATTTTCCCGTTAATATAATCGAAGATGGGGGTGATTTAAGCAGTTGTCTATTTTTCGTCGCTTCTACTCTATTAATAATTTCTTCAAACACATGTTTTAATATTCGGTATAGTTTTTGCCATCCGTATTTAGCCAGTTCTAGAACGATTTCTACCGTCCCTCCAGATTTTGATTTTATTACGGTGTTTATCTTCTAGTATTAAATCCTTTTTACACCATATAATTAATGATTAAAAAAAATTTTCTGTACCACATAATTTTTATAATTGTTTCATAAACAAAAATCGATTTTTAATAAATATTTTGTTTCTGTTAGATTTTACTTTTATTTCTATGCCAATTTTTCTATTCGGTTACTAACTTGGTTATTTCTCACACTAAATTTTAAATCTGTTTGTAATAATTATATATACCTAAGTCGCCGTAATCGTGATACAAATAAACAGTTGTCTACTGGATAGCAATATGTGTCATAATACTTGTCCATCCATCGTAACCGTGGAAGAAGCTAAATGTTTGTGCAAGTAACGTAAAGGAGTAGGGACCCGGTTGTACACTCAAAGGTGAAACAATTTTTAACTGTTGGTTATTGTAACATCGGACACTGGCGGTATAAAAGACAACTTGTAATATATTGCTTCACATTTACAGTTATCTTATGTATTACACTTCTTGTAATACCAATATTATATTACAAGTTTATAAAAAATATAGTTAAATAAACCACTACAATTTATTAATAAAATTTGGTAATGAAATTTGATGTTTCATTATTATGGCGTCGTTTTGTTAAGTTATTGGCATAATTATGCCTAAAAGATGTTAATGTCGTAAGATGAATTACAAAATTGACAATTAAATAGAAAACTTTTTTAATAATAAATAAATTAAAACTAAAATTATAACACGTAGTTAGTTTCCAGTTACAATCCGTTATTATCCGAAACAGAAATGTTTATCTTTTATCTTTCTAATTTTAATTGCTGCCACTTGATATCATTAGAATGTAATTCTTTTAACAATGACTAATTTAGAAAACAAAAACTTGATTGTACAAACAATAATTAAGTCTGTTGCTAAGTAAATGTTCTTTCGATTTAACCAGAAAAGTAATAAATTGTAGGTAATTATAATTGTGGTCATTGGCACAAACTTTTTTGATTCGATTAATATTATAGTACACTAAAGAGAGAGATAACATTATTTTAGATCAGTTCATAATATAATATCAAGTTAGAATGCACTTCTACACTTCAACTAGTACGTAGAAATTTGAGGATCAGAACTAGGACAAAGTATAAGTTAGAATATGAAAGATAACTTTGTAACAGCTAAACTTAAAAAAAAAGAAAAAGAAAATGTCGGCTACTTACTTTCTGTTGCATGGGATTGCATTTGTGCGACGAATAGAGTTCTTTGTAAAAAGTTCAATTCTATAAAACATCTAGTTAAATATACTTTTGATAAGATAAAACTAAATTTTCTATTTCATTGTGACATAGTTTCTGTTACAATAACAAAAAAAATCGATATAAGTTTGTATTAAAGTTTACAAACAAAATGCGTCCCATTTTATCAGATCCAAAACGATTTTGTTCAAAGTATTTTTCATTTCGTATAGAATTTTACAGTTAAAGTTGTTTACTTCTATTCTATAGTATCGTGTATCTGTCGGACTTCTATAAAATACATGTCAAATTGTCAATTTACCGCAAAGACCAAATATTCGTCTCGACTATTTGTAATGGTTTGCTTACTTTAGTTTTATTTGAGTTTTCAAAATAACTGTTACTCGACAAAAATCTTATAACTTATCAGGAGTTATAATTTAAAAGCAAATATTTTGGATCAATATTCTTAATTAAAAACTTTCGAACAATTTTATTAAAAAATATTTTTTAATTGCGCTTTAATTATGCGTTAACGTTGAATAGAAGTTTTGCCTTAAACTTTAATAACCATCCGAATAATCAGAATAAGGATTGAATGAATATTATATCTAAATTATAATTGGTTTTTGATTGCAAGTCTTGAATCTGTAATTGATGTATATTTGTTACAGGTCTAACAAACAAATGTTTATGTTATAATTAAAATCTGTAATTATTGTGATATACAGTGTGTCTACTTAATTTGGAAACGTATGGAAACTTTTTTTATTATTAGTTTTTTGAATAAAAGTTATTATTGTTTTGTATAACCCAAAACCAATGCAATTATCAGATATTAATTTTTTTAACCCGTATACGAGGTTTGTCAAAAAATATTAATTTTGCGCAGGAGTAAAGTACCATTATTTTTTACAATACAGATGAACATTGTAATGAAGAGTTATTTTGAAATAAAAATTATATTCAAATTTGAAATTACAGCTGTTTAGAATGAAAATTTAGGTTTGGTGATTATTTACGTTTTACATTATAAATATTTGCAGTTATTAATTTTAAAACTGAATTTACTTCTTTTATCTGGTAAAATTATTTTTATTTTTGAACAATCTTGCAATTCAAATATGGAATGAAGGCATTACAAATATTTATTTTAATCTTCAAGAAATATTAGTTTGAGTTCTCAAATAATATTAATCAGATATAATGATTTAAATGCTCTATAATTTGAAAAAGTTAAAAATTAATGGATTGTGAACTTTATTTGTTTGTTTTATTGTGTTTTATGCAAATCAAACGCAAAAATTTTGTTTTCTCAATATTTCCGGAAAAAATGCCGGAAAACTGATATTTTTTAAAAATCTTTTTTTTTTTAAATTTGCACATAGACGTATAATCTAATTCTAAACAACTTTTCTCTCAAGTTTCAAAATCTTGTCATCTAACCTCACTTTTTACATATTTAAGGGATATTTTTTAAATTTGCCTCCATGACAGTGGTCACATGACATTTGTCAAAGTCATTTTTTTGCCATTTGATATGCTAAATTCATTTGCTAAAAAGAAATTTTTGGATATCTTAATTACACAAAAAAGAAAATTGGGAAAAAACATCTTTCCAGTCAAAGTGTCTCAAGTTTTTTACAGTTGGATTCTTTTTTCCTAAAGGTAAAGAAGCAAGTTTTATAATGGATCGAATAACTTTTCTATATTTAGTGAAAACCTTCGCAACTACGCGACCCAAACTCTAATCTATTGGAGGGGTAGGATGATCATTAATGCGTACAAGCGAACCTTCTTTTACGCTCAAAAAATGTGTAGACCATTTCTTCGCCTGTTGTAATGTATTGGGGTAATTTTTTAAAATGATTCTAAAGCTTTCAGTAAGATTAACAAAGTTTTTGAATAACTTCCCAGTGAGACAAACGATTCAAAGAAACATCCATAAAGTCAGTTGAAAGCAAACACATTAGAGGTTTATTGATCAAAAATTGTTATGTTAAAAATAGCCAGTACTTCAATGGGTAAAGTATTGAATTCAATCTGCTTACGAAAAGCACGATGTAGAAACTTTTTAGTAAATTTTATTCCAGCTTATCAAAGACCATCAAAATAATTTGCAGAAAGTAGGTTAAATTGTCAATTGATCCCATTAAATAACAAAGCAAGAGTGAACAAATTATTATGATTTAAAACAATATGAGGAGATGCAACTGATGAAGATTGTTTAAACTTAGAAAGCAACTTGCTGGCAATGAGGTTTTTTTTTCGTGTAGTGCCATATTAAACATTCTCTAAGACAGTTGCGTTGGCAAGAATTTGAAATCGTTGGAAAAGCATAAAACTTCCATGGATCTGGATAACAAAAATTGACTTTCTGAATGTAGACGAACAATGAGGATAAAAGATAAACAAGTCTATTTGATTTGATTGATGATCTCAAGTCAAAATTTAAAATTGTTTTTGATGCCATTGAACGGTATACCTCAGTATCATTTTTTGATCACGATGCTATCCAAATTTAAAATAACATATAAAAATTTCTGATAAAGACGAAGGTAGAAAATCAAAAATTTCACAAAAATAGTTTTAATTGTTAAGTTATCACCATCAGCGAAAGAATTATTCATAACTTCAAGATAATAAACAAAAATTTCTGATTAAGGAAACTACTCTAAAACAGAAACTAAGCACAAGTTTAATAGCAAAATGATACTGTATCGCTGCGCTGATGATGACAACTTAACAATAGAAACATGTGTTCAGTTTATATTTTTTATTGAGTTTTTTGCGTTTTATATTCTTCAGATAAACAAGGTAGTTAACTGTTCCACTCATTCGATCTGATAAAGAGAAAATCATCAATAGTCATTTTTTTGATGAGATAGAAAAAATATATTTATCTGAACAACACCTAGAAAGGTGTACCCAAAACGTTCATTGCAGTGTTTTGACTGAAAATTTCCATTTAGGAGATGAATGGGTTGATCATAAACAGTATCGTTATTCAAATCATGAAAGGAAACTAGCTAAAATTGTTCATACCTTAATTTTTTTACTATTTCAAGCTTTTAGAATCAGGTTACATCAAAATGCTGTTTAGGTTAACTTCTCAGGTTGATTTTTTGAACGATATTTGACTATCATACATCTTTCCAAGTGCTTTAATGAGAATTTTCTATTATATTAAAAAGAAATAGAATAAAATAGATTTCTTGTTATTATTTTAGTTGTGTTGAGGAATTTATGACAAGCTAGATCTTTAAATTTTAATAACAATTATTATGCTTAAATTAAAATCTTACAAATTATATATTTTGAAAAAGGTAAGGAAAATTTAAGTAAGACTAAAAATCTAGATGCATCAAGTTTTCTTATCAAATCCTAACAAATTACATTATGCGTCTCTTTATAAAAACGGATGATACGTAAAATCTCCATAACTGTCGTAAATGTTTGAGTCTGCCCATCACATTATCTCATCATGGTAATTATAATTATTTAGACCAATACGTGTTATAAATTTTAAGGGTAATCGAAACATGCAAAAGTGGGACAAAAGTTCATATAAAATATTTATTGAGCTTTGGTTTCGGACATAAAGCTTTTAAAGATGATGTCTTAAAGCCATTTTATACATACATTTATTTTCAATAAAATCTAGTTCACTTAACTTTGTATAGTTTAAATCACTTTAGTTAACGTCAGTTTTGATTTACAACTAAAATGTCAAAGTTAACGAAGAACGACAATTTAATTGGCAGAGTTTGTTAACTTTATAAGCCAAATTTCTTGACCCAGGGCAAGATGTTTCTATTATAAAATTATTCAATGTTTTCTTCTTCTTCTTCTTCCTTGCTTTATTCTTCATCATGACTAATATCACAAAAAATATTCCTAGTTTTGTTGGTAAAAAAACCTCTAGGGTCAGCAAATTTTAATTAATTATTTCCGTCATGGATCGCAACGTCATTCGAGTTTTGACTCTCCTGTCGTTCGGCGTCTGATAAACCATATCTCCTCTGTTGCTCATTTATCTGCCTTAGCCAACTGTTATCACCTTCTGCACCACATGATCTTCTTGTGAGTTGTAAATCTTTTCAAACCAAGAACTACGTTCATGGTTCATTTCTCATTCCTTCACGTGCAAGGTTTCTCTGATCTTTTCCCTTCTTATGTGTTCTAACTTTGTGACATCAAGGGACATGCGGCACATCTTCATCTCAGCAATTGTGAAGGCTCGGTTAAACTTTTCAGACATTGCCCAGCTTTTGGCAGCGTACGTAAGGGCGGGTCTGATTACTGTTGTGTATATTTTTTCCTTTAGTTTGGGTGGCATTCTTCTATCGCAAAGTATAGACGGGTTTTCTTACCACTTTAACCAGCCAATGCTTATTCTGTGGTTTATATCTTCATCGCAACTTGCATCCTTTAAAACTATTGAGCCTAGATACTTAAAGCTTAAACATTTGGTAATTACTACATTTCTATCGATCATAATATCTGACAGGGTGCATGAACGCTAAATGGGAGGAACAGATACTCTGTTTTCTTTCTACTTATCCTTAGTCCATTGTCTTCTAGTATCTTTAACCAACGATTCAAATATTCCTGTATCTTTCCGACACACTCACTTGCTAATGCTCCATCATCGGCAAATAGTAGACTAAGTAGAATCTCATCCATGATATCAGCAGTCAGGTAGTTTATCACTAGATAAAAGAAGTGGGCTGAGTACACTTCCTTGGTGTACGCCTACTCTCTGATGCTCTGATGTTCCTGCTGTGCATCGTATGCTTGTATTTATTTAATGTAATAATACTAATAAATAAGTTTTTAATTGTAAATATTGTTACGAATCTTATCGTTTTGTTTTCCTAATCGCATTCACAAACGGCAAGATTAATAAACCCAGTCTGGATCAAATTACATTTATACGTTGTTATACACTCGTTATAACTATAGCAACTTAATTGACAACTAATAACTTCATACAGATTTGCATAAATACTAACGTCCTTTTATAATTGAAAATTGATATCTAGAAGATAATCGGACGTTTTGGATACGCAGTTCTAGAACACAGCAATCATTTTAATTTATTCTAGGAACTCCAGATTTATTGTTACAAAAATACAAACTGCATTTCCTCTCTGTATTGTCAGGATAATTTGTTGCTGCAGATAAATCTTCACTAGGCGAACACTAACTTTTCCGTCCAGCAAGTTGGTAACTTGAAACCATACTTCACCCCAAGTACCCATTGTTTCCATGGAGAAATTCGTAAATTTTTTCTAAACATGGTGTCACCAAAGAAGATACTTACGTAATTATTTTCTGATGTACGAAATAACGTACCGATCATTGTATGAATAAGACTTATGTGTAAAACAAAGAGGGAATATTTACTATATGTGTTATGAATAAAGATATTTAGTTGATTTCAATTTCATTTAAGTTGCGGTTATGTCAAATGCCCGTCGCTGTCATTCTTGATTTATTCTGTAATTAAATTGTTGTCACTTTTTTAAGGTTAGTATTCCTACTGACAATTGCACATGTTTTAGTAACTTTATAATTTTGACCAGTAAATGCTCAAATTGACTCGGAAGTTCTTAATATTGAGATTGACTTATGACGCAGGGATCTTCTTTCCTAGCGAGAAGTTTACGTTTACCAACCGTTTAGAAGAGACCACAAGGTTCCAATAAACTGGAGGTATCAATTGAGGCTAATGCACGTTTTAAAATGTTATTGATAGTGAAAACCTGGCAGCACTTTATCCTAGAAACTTGACCTTAGAACCACAAGTTGTGACGATGTAAGTAAGGAGTGCAAATCAGATAAAATTTGTTTAATTTTGTTTGCATGATAAGAGAATCTTAATCTTTTGAGGTAGGTAAACTTATTTCGGATGTTGTATTTTCCAAAATTTAAGCACGTCTTTTATACCAAATCTTAACGTTTGTGTGAAAATTTGAAGCACAATGCACAGAAGCTAAAAAGCTGGTAAACATAAATTCAGATCAAATACCTAAATTTCATAAAACCAAGAATAAAACCATGAATCCAAAAACAAAACAAACCATATGAAGATTAATATTTAACAGGTTACTAGAAAGATAAGAAAATTTATCTAGAAGTTTGGAAACAACTAAAGGAATTTATTCATCAGTTAACGGTTAACCTAGAAAGTATAGTCTCTGGTAGAAGTAATATGGATATTGGGAGCAAGAGACTCCAATTTCTTGTGAATTAAATTGATTTTACCTTGACAATGATTTTGATAAAAATAAACTAGCAATGGGGTTTAAAATAAACTTCAAGATAACAACCTTCTAAAATACCATCACCAAGAAACCAAACATTAAGTTTGAATTTAAGTTTTTAATACAGAAATAAATGGCAGGACTATAGATTGTTAAACCAAGAGGGTTTCCTTGTTGACAACTTACAGATTTTGATTATACTACAAATGAAATGGAAAAGAATAACATTGCCAGAGATAATGGTATAGTTGTGGAATTGTGTCATTTACATTTTGAAATAAAATATCGCGTTCAATAGAATTGAATGCATTTTTAACATCGACTATCAGTAGTGTGTGTGATTATATGAACCATAACATCACAGCCACTCTTTCGTGAAACTGCAAGTTGGGAATATTTAAGAAAAATTGACAATTGAGGTGATCTGTGAGATACCAACCTAATTTGGAAACAAGACGGCAAAAATGTATCCAACCGACTTTTTTAGAAAATGTAGTTAAAGTTGCGCTATACAAGGTGAGTCATAATTAAATTTAATGTTTTTAAGGATGTATTTCCTGGCCCAAAATATTTAAAAAAGTTTTTATAAAATTTTGTCAAAAAAGGTCAACTGTCGGAGTTATAACCGTTTAAAGATGGCGTCCAAAAACTGATCAAATCTGTATTTCTTTAAAACGACTGTATCTACTTTAACAAATTTTGGCACATTTTACGTTACTATTACGAGCTATCAGCTGATTATAAAGCATGGTGTAAATTACAACCAGAAGCGTACATTTCTGGGGCGTACTAGAAAATATTGAGCCCTATTTTATAATCCAACAATTTGATTTAAAATTATTGAAATTTTATGTTTCTTAGATAAAAGGTACTCTTCATAAAAGTCGTTTTGTCCAATGGTTTTCGAGAAAATTGGTCATAAAGAAATTAAGTATCTAATCTTTAAAATAGAGTGTCTCGTGAAAGTGTTGATTACGATATTTTTGGGAATATTTTCGATTGTTGGACATATCAAAATTCACGTTTTGCAGTTGCTCACAACAGAACTCATTCCAGCGCAAAATTTCTAAGAAACAAACGTGGCTAATAGAAGAAATACAGGTTTGATTAGTTTTTGGACGCCATCTTTAAACGGTTATAACTCCGACAGTTGACCTTTTTTGGCAAAATTTTATAAGAACTTTTTCAAATATTTTGGGCCAGGAAATACACCCTTGACAACATGACATTCCGGTTCGTGACATTGAGTGATAAGTCGGCGTCAGTTGGTAAAGCAAAAAGAAACAAATGTGCTAAGTTTTTTCCCAAAGTCAACATTTAATTTTTTGTAAACCATAGACTGTGGTAGATTTTTGTATTATGATAATGTTTTAGATGTTAAAAGATTTCTCGTTTATAATTTTTAGAGGAATATTAATAATTTAAAAAGAGAACAAGAAGATATTCTGGCAAATTCCTGTAGGATACATAAATTGATAATGTCTGGGAGTATTTGGCCTGTAACTGTTCTGGTTCCACGAGGAATTTGATTTAATATGCTAGCCCTAAATTTTAACTTTCCAATTTTGTTCTTAAAATTACAGTTAAGATCCATGGATGTTTCATAAAATTGATCTTTTGAAAATTTTGAATTTTTGCAAAACTGACGAATAGACTTTGTATTATGATATTTTTTGTGATTTAAAGTTAGTTTCTGAAATAGCTGGATTTTGATTCGGCGATATTTTCTGCGATGACAACATCTCTCCAAACTTAAACCCACCTCTTTGTTTCCTGAAGAAGTTGATTGTGAAGGTTCTTGAAGATGACTTCCAGCAATTTTGTTCTTAATTTTTTTTGTTGAAGTGCTTGTATTAAATCTTTTGTGTTTTTTATCTTCATCGTTATCATTATCACTACATCCGATTTAAATCGTGACGTTTGATTATTTGAATAACTGTAATATTTTTATTGAATTGTTAATGTTATAAACTAAATTGTTAATGAAATCGTTAGAATTTACGCGTTCCTTTGGGTAATCAAATTGTGAAAATTTTGACTTTTATACTGTGGGAAATAGTTGTTATTGTACAACTAAATGCATACGAGGATATATTCTTAGCCTACTATAGAACCAAACAAAATTTTTGTGTCAAAATATTTTATTACTCAACATAGTCTTCTCTTAATTGGATACATTTATTACTCTAGACCTTTCAAAAAAAATGTTTCTGCTTGCTCTGCAAACCAGACCTCCACAGCTTCCATTACCTCCTTGTTGAAAGAAAATGTACGACCTTTTAAACTTTTTTTCAGTTGAGGAAAGAGGTGATAGTTGGACAGAGTCAAATCGGGTGAATAAGGGGGGTGTTCTAGTAATTCAAACCCTAAATCACGAATTTTTTGCATGGCAACATGAGATTTGTGTGCAGGGGCGTTGTCCTGCAAAAACAAAACACCTTTGGATAGCTTTCCGCGTCTTTTCTCTTTAATATTTTCCCGTAGAGTGGTCAGTAATGTCGAATAGTAATCTCCAGTTATTGTTCTACCCTTATCCAAAAATCAATCATGATTACTCCATGGCAATCCCAAAAACTGAAGCAAGAACTTTTCCAGCAGATTTTGGACACGAAACTTCTTAGGTCTTGGAGAACCAGAGTGTTGCCATTCCATCGATTGTTGCTTTGTTTCTGGATCGTAGAAATGTACCCAAGTCTCATCCATAGTAACAATTCGGTTTAAGAAGTCTACATCGTTTTCAAATCGAGCACAAATCGAACGCGATGCTTCTACCCTTGCACGCTTTTGGTCAACATTCAAACATTTGGGGATCCATTTTGCAGCAATTTTCTCATGTCCAAATTGACGTGAACCATATGATGAACGCGTTTGTATGAAATATTCAGTGCTTCAGATATCCGTTTTAGCCCAATTCGACGGTCTGATAAAATCATGTCATGAACTGCATCGATATTTTCGGGGACTGACACAGAAACTGGCCTTCCCGATCGGTCATCATCTTCAATGGAAAATTTACCTCTTTTGAAGCTTGCATTCCAATTTTGACGGTCGCATACGAAGGACATTGATCACCAAGGGTATTAAGCATATCTTCGTAAATCTGCTTACCTCTTAACCCTTTTAAATACAGGTACTTGATGATGGCTCGATACTCCAATTTTTGATTTTCACAATTTCGGTGGACATCTTTTTCATTTAATTTATTGCGTGACTTTGGTTTACTTTTTTGACGTCAAACTTTACACTGACACTTCTAATAAGTTATTGTTCGTTGCTATGGTAACGCAATATTTTGTTTATGCAAGGAACTGGTCTAGGCTAACTAGATATCAATACATTTTCGTATATGTGTTTCAGCACCAGTTTATATGCATTATACATTATGCCAGCAATTGCATTTATTAATAGAACAATTGTATCAAATAATGTGCACACTTAACCTTTAATTAGTGCGAAATTGCACGCTTAATGCTCGTAAATGCTCTGTGACTATTTTCTGCGTATGAAATGGTATTTACGATATTAAAAATATAAGAGGCTCATTAGAATATCGTTTAATTTGGATTTTCTTATTTGGTTTAATAATTTGACAAAGTTTAATGTGATTTTATTACTTAATTATAATATTTATAGTAAATTATGCTTAATATGTTATTAAATATAATAGTCCATTTTCGACATTAATGTTTTTTAATGTTACTTAAATGGAAATGTACTACAACTAAGCAAAGCTGCAAAAACAATTTCAAAGAAATTTGATTATGCATCTTGCCAGAAAAAAAAATTAATTGAAACATACATTTTTAGACTCATTTTTTCAATAAATAATTAAATTATTAAAATAATTCTGTAACATCATAATATTTACCTACGCGTAATTAAAAATTTTTTAATTCAAAATAAGATCTACAAAAGGTGTACAATGTTTAAGTATAAAATAATTATTTTGAAGTTCAGTTCCGTATTTGTTAATATAATGTAATTAGCAGTATAATGAATAGATTTATTAACTTATTTCAAACGCAAATACAATAAAAGACTATTTACGTGGAGATGTGCTTGAGGACTGTGCTCCGAATTACGTTGCGCTACCCGCCGAGAGCTTTTTGAATACTAATACCAAGTTTCTTAAACTATTGTAGCTTGATTGCTAATATATCAAAAACAATTTTTTAGATCAAATTATTCTCTAGTTATTGAATAAACAATAACAATGTAAATTGTGTATATCTTGGATACACAAATGACATCTTTTTTAATTTGTATTTGTTTAATACGAATCGATTTCCGCTTATTCTATTTCATTTGCTCTATAACCTTGCCTAATATATTTAATTGTTTATAACAAAAACTCATTTTTTTCAACAAAAGTGATTAAAAATTGCAAAATATGATTGTTTTTTTTATGGAAATGATAAATAATTATTTTGCAGTTTTTTACTGTAATTATAAATAAATTAAAAATTTTTACAATTTTAAAATATATCTACTATTTCGCAGAAAATTTATCGTTCAATAGAGAGTTCCCGTACACTTCCGTTAAACGATAACGCTATTTCTGTGGCAACTGCGCAAGCGCATAAAATACCGTAACGTTAAAAGTTTAGCGGAAAACGCTAAACGCATATCAATAGCGTCTCGTATATTAAATACGGTAGTTTCATTTTTTAAGTAACATTTTAAAAAAATGGCGGGCAAAACTCGTTTGCGTTTCACCACAAGTGATGACATCGATCTGTTGAGAGCAGTAAGTTCAGAGAATCCATTTGAAGATTCCTCAAGATGGAACGCAATTCGTGCGACGATTATTCAAAATACCGATAAAGAATTCTCGGTGCGTGCCTTAAAGGAACATCTAGAACATCTATTGAAACTGTTCGGGCAAGAAGACAAAGCTAATATTAAAAAGTAACAAATTTTTAGTTTATAACCTACATTTAGAGATTTTATAAGCAAGTATCATTGTAGATCTGGTACTGAGGAGGAGTACACAGAAAAAAACAATTATTGCAGGAGATCTCCGATATGAAAAAGAATTTGGTACTTCTCAACAATGTAATAATTCAATTTCTATGTCAAAAACTACCTCAAAAAAGTGGACTGCAGCTGCGACAACAAGCAGCCTCTTCATATAGTGATGAAGGTAAATGATACTTGTAGCATGAAAAAGTAGTAAACTGTTTGTATTGTAGTTACTTACATTTATGATGAAGGACGTTTAGTGGAGGAAAATCATTATAATGCAAGACATTCGAGTCAACCTGTTGAAGAAACATCAATAGCTTCTTTATCGGGTGAGTACAAACATTAATGCCATTTATTACGCAAGGCTTGTCTAGTCAAAACACTTCATTTGTAGCTTTTGCAGAGCCCCAGGCAAAACGTACTCGAAAGGACAACTTAAAATCAAATAGTTTACAATTTTTAATAAATCGAGCTACTAACACTCACGAAATTGAAACGAAACGCTTACAGTTAGACCAGCAGCGATTGGAACTGGAGGAACGACGACTAAATTTGGACATTCAAAAATTTGAAATAGAAGAAGAAGTCGAAGTTCAAATTGCTGAAAGGGAGGCACATATTTCAATTTTACAAAAACAACAAGATTTATTGTTGTTGATGATGCAGCAGCAAGCAGAAAAAACAAACATTAACTTTGTTCTCGATTGTATCATGTTTTATTTAGAATTAAAAGTATATAAGTAAGAATTACATATTAATGTATTGTCGTAGAGTAGGTGGTGCAATATTGAAATACTGTGCACTTTGGCTTCCGTACAAGCAAGTATGGCAATTTGATAAAATTGTAGCACTTATGTACATCTCTTCAAGATTTTGCAACAATAGTTTCTGATTTTTCTTGAAATCAAGAAATGCAAATTCTGATATAATTTTTCCGAAACCCCATTCAACAGCTTGTCTGACTGTACTCATACGAGTGTTAAAATCTTGCTGCTCAGCGGTTAATCTTCGGTTTCGAAAAGGTGAAATTAATAATTCCTGCACTGCATAAGCTGGATCTCCGTACAATACAAACTTATCTCCATTGGGAAATTTGCATGTCCGTTCTAATTGGGCATAAAGCCTGGATTCTCTACAAATCCCTGCATCATGACGCCGCCCTTCGTATGGGCCCATCAGGCTACAAATTATACCATCTGGACCAACTACAGATTGATATTTTACGCAGTGAACACGTTTATGCCCTGAAAAGTAATTTTGTTGCAGTTGTGATGGTCTACATATAGGACGTGCGGTTCCATCAATAAACCCCCAACAATTTCTCAATGGTGCATTTTATCTGCGATGACCTACAATTAATAAAAATCACAAATCATTACCTAAACCTATATGATTTAGTACCTGACTATACTGCATTAATTTGTTATAATTTAACCAGGGTAGGTTACTTAAATTTATTAAAAGGTGGTGAAATTGGGAATAAATATGCCTTGTAACTGTATTGGCTATGTCCGATATATGTTGTGCTGATAAACCAAACAGAGGTTCAAGATCAACAAGCCTGTTTGGGTATGCCAATCGTCGGAGGCACATGCACAGTCCTTCTAAACCTAAAATATAGTAATATAATTCTTATATTAAAGAAATATTAATCCTTTACCTGTGGAGACATGATGATTGTTAGTTTGTATTTGCTGAGGTATTTGTAATACGTGTGTTAGTTCAAGTAAGTGCTCCCTATTGAATCTAAAATTTTGACGAATCTCTTCTCTACTTAAATTGTCCAAATTGAATCTTCCATACTGTTCCGCTCGAAAACGTCTAGGACGAGGTTGATCTAATAAGTTCACCAAAACAGCATCTTCAATTTCATTAAAGTCAAAGTAACCCAGAGCTGCGTAATTTAATAATTCTTCCATAACAAATTTTTCCTACAGATCAAAAATTATTGAGGTTATGAAGTTTGTTCTATTATTTAACGTTACCCTAGTTTTCGGGAACTAAATTTTATGGCTCACGTTATTTTAAATTACCGTATTTTGTCACGTGCCTTTAGCGTTAACGTAAGGTTAGCGTATGTCGTCCGGGAACTCACTAATAAAAAGACATAACTTTTTTTTCTAAAACTTACATAAAAAAGGTACAGAAAAATAAATAATAAAATCTGCGGTACATTTTTATTAAATTATTAACAACTTTCAGACTAAACTATTTTTCTCATTTTTATGTTATTATTATTTCAAAGCGATTTGCTCAATTTTTTGCAGGTAGGCAAACAGTTTCTAAAAAAATGCCAGAGTGACTGGACTATAAACGCTTTTTCTCATTTATATGACAATTAAAAGTACAAAGGTGTTAAAAAGTCTTGCATCAGAAAAGTATACAATCAATCAAATAAGGTACATTTTAATATTCAATTGGACAACCCTTATTTTTAGTAACTAGATTACACCTTTTTGGCATGTAATTCACTTTTCAGTTTACTGGTCGTGATGCATCCGAAGTAATCAATTATAGGTTTTGTTGAAATAATGGCGGAAATTTGCTGCCAAAGCTTCTCATTTGGATAAAATCAGGAGTTTGAGCTGGCCAGTCTAATCTTGTAATGTGATTATTGGTTAACCAAGATTTTATAATTTTGACCCTATGACAAGGAGCGTTACTATGTTAAAAAAAAAGTCTCTTATCCCAAGCAAATCCAATTGTCAACATGTTTGTTGTTAAATTTTAATTTATTTATGAGCATTCATCATTCTAGAAACAATTTGTAGTCTACCAATACCTCTGGAAGACATTCAACCCCACACCATAACTGAAGTCGGATGCTTCATTGTTGGCAACACACACCTCGGTCAAAATTTTTCTTTTGAAAATTGTTTTACTTATGAATTTTTATTATGATTGTTTATGTTGAGTGTCAATTTGTTACTTAAAAAAAACATTTTGCCAATCCTCTATTGTCCAGTTTCTATGGTCCCTTGACCAACGTAAACAGTGAAGCCTTTGCTTTACTGACAGAAGTAGTTTTTTCTTGCGCGGAATCCTCAAAGTCCTCGCTTTTATCCTATAATTTTGTCAAATCTGTCAAATTCAGGTTTCTATCTGCTAAACTGGTCCTTCGTCATCATCTCGACTCAAAGTTGTCTTCGACCGTCCACTTCAGGGTTTATCTTTAAATTTTTGCGGCGCAATAATGTTTTTTGATTATTATAACTACTGAGGACTGATTACAACCAACGTTATCCGCAATTTCACGACCTGATTTTCTATCTTTATGAGTGTAGGGGTTGCGTCGGCGAGGTACCACTCTCTCTCATAGACGGTCACTCCAAGCGTCATAGATGGGCGGAGGTTCATGGCAGTTGGTCTTTGCGAGACATTTAACTCTCACTTGATGGCTTTAAGCGCCACACCTTGGTACACTGTGTTGACCTACAGGCTAAGCCAAGTGAGGGTAAGATATGGTGAGAAGCAACGTCTGACCCAAAGTGGGCGACACACTCGGCAAACGTGGCGTTTTAAATGCCAACCCTAAACCAAATAAAAATTAAAAAGTTGCCAAATTTACAAAATTATTTACCCTAGGTGAGTAAAAAATCTTACACTACCCCAATTTGGACTCTGGGGGTGAGGCAAACATTTTATATCACAAAACCAAAAACTGAAACACAAATGATGCACAAGTAATTTTTATATATTCACATACAATGCTCTATCCCTAAGTAATGAAGAGACTAGTGAACTGAAAACAGGACACATGGTGTATAATAAAGAAAATGAAGATAACAACCTACACGGAACTGGATTTATAATAAATAAGAAATTAAAACAAACTTGAAAAAAGTAGACTGCACATTATCAAGAGTTATCTATATGATATTGAAAATTAACAAAAGATAGTCCAAAAGTCATCCAAGTATATGCACCAACAACTGCTAACGATGACGAGGTAGTCAAAAAGAAATGTACAAAGAAATCGATAAATCATTACAAATAGAACCGACAAAATACGTAATTGTAATGGGAGACTTTAATGCCAAACTTGGCCAAAGACAGCACGGCTAAGATTATATTGAATATTATTGATATTAAACAAAGAAACTCAGAGGACAAATGTTGATCAAATATATGGAAAATGAAAAACTGTTTTGCATGAATACACACTTCTATAAAAATATCATTAAAGATAGACATGGAAAAACCTAAATGGCGCTACTAAAAACCAAATGAACTAGACTTCATTATGACTAATACAAAACGCAACAGATAGCGACCACCAGATGGTTTGCGCAAAAATATGGATTCAAACAAAATTATATAGATTTAAACCAATATCAAAGAGAATTGCCATATTTAACATCAAAAATTGCAAGACAGTGAAATATTAGAGAAGTTTAACGATAAACTAGACAAAAAAAATAAACAATGAAAACGAAAACAAAATGTTGTTCAACTCCAACAAGAAATTACCAAGAACATAATAACTACAGCAGATGAAATACTGAAAAAAAGAGGAAACAAGAGAACAATAAACTATCAACGAATACCAGAAACTTTATAGCAACAAAAAAAGAATTACAATGACAAAGTAACAGCACAGACTATTTCAGGCTAAGACTTGAAAGAACTGAACTAAATAAAACCATAAAAAAGGAAATACGAAATAATATAAAACAATACAATATTAAAATAATAAAAAAGAAACCATTGAGCAGAATAAAAGGTAGCAAAGTATTCAGGCCAAAAATATCAACGTTACTAGCCAAATAAACAAAATTAAAGATGCGAACGGACATGTAATAACTGATAGAAAAACGTTGCTAACAATAGTGAAAAAAATTCTATCAAGAACTATATAATTCAGTAAAACAAAAACCAATTGTTAATCAAGATTTACGTGCGAGACTAACTAAACACCTTACTGAAGATCTCCCTGAAATGAGAAAATATGAAATAAAGCTAGCTTTTCGAAAAATAAAGAACTACAAATCACCATGCGAAGACGGAGTAGCAATTCAACTGCTAAATAACAGCGGAAGAGAAACCTCAACAATACTTTAAAAATTGTTCAATACATGTTTAATCAAAGGTATAATCTCCCAACCATGAAAAATAGCAAAAGTAGTTATAATTTACAAAAAAGGCGATTATTAAGAACTCCAGAACTATAGACCCATATTACTACTCTACCATATCCACAAACTGTTCTTTACTGTATTAACAAACGGAATTGAAAATAAACCCTCGGAAGAAGCGAGATTTAAAAAAGGATTCATTATCGTAGACCACATCCAATCGGTCCGAGAAGTTGTACAAAAAACTAGAAAATGTAACATTAACCTTATATGGCTTTAATTTAATACTTTTACAAATCAAGCAACTTTAAAATACAAATATAAAATTATAAATTATAACAAAATAAATTTCACACCAAAACATTCAGTAAAAAATTCTTCTAATTAATTAATATTTTTTAACTAATTTAAATTTATCCAATACCAATAATCATATACTTATTTTATTTGATATTACTAATCTATACTGTGTGACATAGAAAGAACACCCAGTAAGAATGAATTTTTGTAAATTTTTTTTTGGGAATATATTTGTTTATATTAAGATAAAAAACGATCAGTTTTTCAGCCATATTGCCTTAGCGGTTGTTTTGTTAACCTCACTCAAAAACACTTACGATTAAGTAGCCCTAAAACAATGAATTAAGCATTTGTACGTACAGATGTCATTTAAGCGATTTAAATTGCATTTCAAAGAGCTTTTTAATTCAATCACAATGCCTCCAGTGCGAAGACGCCATAATTTTCGGCAATTAAGCGAGTTTGATAGGGGTAGAATTGTGGGATTGCGTGAGGCTGGTTTGTCTATGAGAGATATAGCCGCTAGAACGCAACGGAGTTTAAACACTGTGGCAGTCTGTGTTCGTGCATGGAACCAAGAGGGCCGTACACGAAGAGGGAGAGATACAAGACGTCGTCGAAGAACCACAGAACGCGAAGATCGCCGTCTTAGACTATTGGCTTTGCGGGACCGCTTCTTTTCTACACGGGCGATTGCGGACCAGTGGTTTGAAGAACATGGAAGACCGATTGGGATGCAAACCGTTTATAGACGGATAAGAACCTTTGGGCTCTTTCCATACCGTCCCCTTTTTGTGCTACCACTGACTCCAGAGCATTGACGCTATCGTCTAGCGTGGTGTAGAGAACGGGCAAATTGGGAATGGAATTCAATTGTCTTTAGTGATGAATCCAGATTCTGTTAGGGTATGCATGACGGTCGTGCAAGGGTGAGAAGACGGCGCGGTGAAAGACAAGATCCCCAATTTTCTGTGAATAGGCATGTGCACCACACAGTTGGAGTTATGGTATGGGGAGCTATTGCTATTGGAAATAAGTCACCTTTGGTCTTTATTAGAGGTAACATGACCGCTGCACGCTACATCCAGGAGGTCGTAGACCCCCATATTATACCTTATGTTCAGACCATCTCCAACAGCACATTCCAACAAGACAACGCACGACCTCATGTTGCTAGGGTTTCTTTGGCTCATTTTGAGGCCAATCAAATTGATTTGTTGCCTTGGCCACCAAGATCTCCCGATCTCTTGCCCATCCAGCACGTCTGGGATATTATGGGAAGAAGATTACTCAATTTACCTCACCCTGCACAAACTCTAACGGCTTTGCAGCATCAGTTACAGATGGCATGGGATGAGATACCTAAAGAAGAAATAGATCACCTCATTAGAATTATGCCCAAACGTGTTAATGAGTGCACAAGACATCATGGTGGAGCAACAGTTTTTTAAAGAAGTTAACAGTTTAATTTTTATCAAATTGTGATTGTTTACTAATCTAATTCGTATACACTAGTATACAAAAAATTGTTGAAATAAATTCATTATTACTGGGTGTTCTTCTTTCTATGTCACTTAGTATATTTCCATCAGTACCTCCTTTAGAAACTATAAGTCTTATTTGTAATTTCTTATTTTCATGCGACCTACTTGACACTATAACCCAAAATTTAATTAATCTACTTGAATTTTGTCTCAAAAATCAATTCTTTACTTTTCAAAATATTTTCTATAAACAAGAATAAGGTTTACCTATGGATTTTCCGTTATGTCTTGTTTTAGCAAAAATTTTCTTAGATAATTTAGAAACTAATTTTATTTTTAAAATTTTCTTTTCAAAAAAACATATAGTATTATGGAAAAGATATGTTGATGATATTTTCTGTATTATTAAAGGATCTTTAAATGATGTCAATATTTTTCTTAATTTCCTTAACAATTTACACAACAGAATTAAATTTAGTTTTGAACTTTCAATTAACAATAAAATTAATTTTTTAGATCTTTCTATTACTTTACCAAATAGTAATATTTTCTCTTTTGATATATATAGAAAACCGACCACAACATCACAAATTATACCTTTTGATTCTTGTTATCCTATTTCACACAAAATTTCTTCTTTTCATTTTCTTTTTAATAGGTTATTTAATATTCCTTTATCAAATGACAACTATTTTAAAAACTTAACTTAATTTTTATATAGCTAAATTAAATAATTATCCATTTGATTTAATTAACAATTTATATAAAAAAATATTGTACAAACATCATTTAAAATCTTATACTACACTTTTACCTATTGATAATAAATTAGAATTTAAATACATTTCTATTCCTTATATTTATTTTTTTGCTAACAAAATAAATCTCGGTGGATTTTTTCTAAATTTTTGATATGATGTAGTGAGTGTTGTTCTTAACAAAAGTTAACATTGCGCCAACCCCTAAAATGAACAGTTTTGCTGCTACAGAGCGTTGAAATCACCTATTACCATACTTGTTGCCGTTCTTAAGTTATACAGGGAAAACCGAAAGTGCCAATTTACAACGATTTTAAATTATCAGTTTTTCAATAGCTTTCAAATGACATATCGCAAGTCGAGATTCGTGACATATAACTTCTGTCATTTTTTGACAGTCACACTTCTATTTGACAGATGGTAACCAAAAAGTAATGGCCGCATTCCAGGCAAAAACAATGCACCCATATGTTTCAGCTCGATTGGTCAAATGGTACGGCAGTTATTGTGGAAGGTTACACACAGACACACAGACTGGAAATAGTATCAATCTTCTCGGGGGACCTCAAAATGGATTTTTCCGTTGTCATCCCGCACGATTACTATACTCTCCCTCCTGGAATGGTGATGGGTCGGGAAAGTAAAACTAAGTTGATGGTGGCCCTGCTTTTTCCTTTTCTATATTTTGATATTTTTCGAAATAACACTAACAAACGCAACAGAAGAAAATTGACAATTTCGGTTTTTCCTGTAAAACTTAGGAACGGCAACATGTATGGTAATTTTTTATTAAACTGTGAATTTAGCTCTAAAATAGGCAACTTTTTCCCCATTTAATCGTACTTGTATCTATTACCGTTTCTGAGATAGCAATGTTATCCCTTCCTATATGAGACACCCTCTATATTCTGATTAGAGGCAATCAAAATTTAAGTGTCTTTTGTAAACATTCTAAAGATGCGCATTGATTTTGATTAATGTAGGTTACTTAATCAAATACTTATTATAATTTTAAGGTGGCTTATAAAGTATCTAAACTGTCTAAACTATCTTTTGTTTTATATTTTAGTAATTGTCTTTATGTGTTGTGGTTAAGCTATCTTACCAGTTATTAATAATTACTACTGTTCATTTTGATTCCAGCTTGTTTTTGTTCTGTTCCTGTTTGTGTTTTTGTATAGTGTTATTCTACTCCTGTTTACCGATTGAAGTTACCATAATGGCGCATCAAAATCTGGTAGGTTGTTATGTGTGCGAAAAAATTTTTCGTCCAGCTCAGTTGTCACGAATGGATGGAGAAGAAAATGCCAATAAACGCGAATTAGCAGTTATTCGGCGGAATAGTGCAAATAGACCTCCTCTCCGTGTGGACAATATGCGTCTTTGCATTAATTGCAGTCGACCCATTAATCAAGAATTAATAAATATAGAAAACAATCCAAGCTGCTTAAGACTCAACGTTTTAAGTCAAACTCAAAATTCTACTTGTTTTGTTTGTTATGAAGCAAATGACATTCATAGACTGTCCATTGAATGTAGAGTTGATGCGTTTATTAAAAGTAATATTTACATTTCTGAAGATGTAAGATCATGTCGGGAACATGGACGATAAATCTCATATTTTAAAAATTATTTTTCCTGCTTTGCGTTATATAAATAGACCTTGTGTTCTTAAAGGTACTCAGATACCAACATTTTTACAACATACTACGAATATCTGTAAACAAGCATTCTGAAAATATGTACAGTGATGAAGATTGTTTCGAGGATGTAGAGTTCCAAAAAAGTTTTCCTCTGACAAAAGTACAGTTTAGGGAATTATATTCCTATTGTGATCCTGTGGCTCAAATGAATGGATTACGATATGTTAGAAAAAAAGATTTACTTACTTTTCTGTGCAAGATGAGGCATGGTCTATTCGACGAGTTTTTGCGAATGATTTTTCAGTATTCTGTAAGACAGAGTACCAGTTCAGCCATTTCATTAGTAAGGGAGTCGTTAATGCAAAGATTTGTGACTGAAATTATTGGCTTTAACTCAATAACCAGATATCAATATATTCAAAAACATGTGACACAGTTTGCAAATAGATTATATAATCCGCAACCTAATAACAACAAAGTAATTGTTTATGTCGATGCCACTTATGCTTACTTTCCGAAATGCGGTAACTTTAGAGTTTTAAGGCAGTCGTATAGCAGACACAAAGGAACACATTTATTAAAACCAGTGTTAATGGTAGCTCCTGATGGATTTATTTTGGATATTCAAGGACCACATTTTTCAGACAATTCCTCCGCTTTTGAGACGTGGTCAGAGTCAGTTTACTATTGAAGAAGCTAATGCTTCCCGGTTGGTAACTAAAACCAGGTGGATAGTGGAAGCTCGAAATGGAAATCTAAAATCGATATTTAAGTTTTTTGCTGACACTGTTCCTCTACAGCATGTTGTACATCTAAATGACTTTTTTCGGATAGCTGAAGCGATAATAAATAGGTAAGCTTATAGGCTGCGGCTTTTATCGAAATAAAAAATACATTAGTACAGCGCGAACCAAAATACTTTGTTGAACCTACGAGCAGTATATCAATCGACCTTAAAATATTATTTGCGATGAATTATTAACGGCGACTTTTTTGACTTTTTGTAGAGTCACTGAGCTACAATTTGAGGAGCGTCGTTTCTTTTATCGGCAAGTTTGTCCACAAACAAAAACGAGAATAGTTAAATACAAATAACGTTAGGGTCATTTGGTGTGCCGCAAGTTAGAGTTACATTACGTGAGTCTTCCATATAACTTAGGTTGCAATTATTTGGTGTATAAAAAAAACTTCAGGTATCACGAGCCCATTGCGATGCAAGGCGCCAATGAAGAATTGGCTGAGCAGATGATCATCTAGGCACAAGAAGTGAATGTGGTACAAGCAAAGGTAGAATTTGAGGGAAATGCTACGTGAGTTCATTTAAATCAAAATTATTTGCCGCAATTTCCTCGCCTTACTCTAGAATATATAAAAAGCTTGACTATAGGTGAGATTTTCCTACGTTTTAAATAATAGTCACGATCTGGATTTTAGTTTCTGATATATTATTGAAAAATTATTTTAGGTGTGTACCTATCAAGTTGAGTTGGATCCATCCTACACTCAGGACAAGTTTCAAAGAGATGGGGCTGAAACTATCCAAGTAGATGAGCATTTTAATGAACCTGGATTTATTAGAATGCGCATTTATTCACGGTACACCAGGCCCTCCATACACCAACTTTAGATTGCTTTTAACGATAATATGCAGGATAAAGAATAGAATGAGAGAATATTGGGGTATTAATGCACTTGCAAAGAGGGGGCAAGAACGTTGAACAACATATTGTTCTTATTGATAGCTAATTTTTTTTAGTACTATATATATTTTTTTTGTATTTAACAGTAGGGGTTGGGATGGAAGGGGGTGAGTTTGGAATTTACTTTATAAAACAGCTTAATATTATGCAACATAATCCACAATAAAGCATTTAAAAGTATTGTTCCCGCCTTTAAAAATAAACGTTTTCTTTTGAGCCAGGGGTGATTTCAACGCCCTGTAACAGCAAAACTGTTTATTTTAGGGGGTTAACGCAATGTTAACTTTTGTTAAGAATAGCACGCACTACATCATATCAAAAATTTAGAAAAATCCACCGAGACCCAATTTCCGTAAGATTATTGCGGGGTCCTTTAACCTTAACAATATTTTTTCATCTTATTATAATTGTTTAGGTTTAAATGACAAAAGTGGTAATTATCAACTTACTTGTTTTTGTAATAAATTTTATATTGGCAAAATATCCAGAAATTTTAAAATAAGACTTACGATATATAGAAAAACCAGAAAAATACATTAATAATCCAAATTCAATAAAATCTACTTTTGCTTATCATATTATTATAGAAAACCTCAGTTAAAAATCAACAACTTATTCATCTCTTTAATGTTAATAATAACAATAAACACATTTTAGATATACTCCAAATCAAACTCATTAGTCAATAATCAAACTAACCTTTTCGAACTTTGTTTAAACTACAAAAATTAAATATTCTGCCAAATTTAGTTATCTTCTTTTGCGCCATCTTTACTTACTTTTAAAAAATAATTTTATGTCAATTTGACTTTTTCAAAAAAGTATTAATTTGTGACTGTAAGTATAAGATTAATTTATTATTATTGTTAGCGTTTAATTTTTGTACAGATTTTATCGGAAGATGACTTTGATGTTATTATAAAATCGAAACTGGTTAGAATTTTAAAAAACTGACATAAATATATTTTATAATTAATAAATACCAATACATTAAATCATTCGTTTATAAAATTTAAAATACAGTTCCACAAATGTACGAATTCGATTGAAATAAAGAGATGAGTTACACAGGGGACTCTCTTTCGCCTAAGATTTTTACAGCAGCACTCGAAGATATCTTCAAAACGTTAATATGGAGCCAAAAAGGTTTGAACATCGATGGAGAAAAGCTTTTGCACCTCCAGTATGCAGGCGATATAGCGGTGTTTGCTAACGACCTGGATGAACTACAAAATATGATAAGAGAACTGAGCGGGACGTGTAATGCGAAGACGAGATAACCGATGGACGCAGGAGCGTTGGAAGACCCAAAACAAGATGGACGGACGAAGTTATAAATGTAGCAGGCAGAAACTGGATACAAAAACATATGACAGAGATTGGAAAACATTGGGAGAGGCCTATATCCAACAAGGGAGTATGCAAATGGGCTGAGGAAGAAAAGAGAGATCAAATGATAAAAAATGATAGAATATCTTTTTTCGTCCGGTAGTTTGGTTTGAAACACTTAAACAACTAATAAATGCTTATAAATTACAAATAATTTATATAGCCGGGCTAGAAATGCAATTAATAATATTGAAATTGCCGTTTAAGACAAATGAGGTTTGAAAGAAATTTTATTTGAAAACTCATATTCTTATAAACAGGTAATTAGGGCTAAGCTATTGGTAAAATTAGTGCAGAATTTTATTCGGAGTTTACAGCTATGTAATGATAATAGAACTAATAGTTTAATTAGAATTCTGTCTTCGAAAATATTTAAAGAAGTGTAGAAGACTTTTTAACACCTCTGTAACTATTGAAAAAGCCATAAAGATTTAATTTTGCTGTCGTGGTACTTTATGTAAAGTGAACTTTCTTTAATAAAACTATATTAATTTGTGAAAAATTATTCTTATTTACGTTCCCTTGTGTAAAATTAATTTTTTTCAAAATATTTAGAAACATTGTTACCTAGGTAATTTTACGCACACATAAAGGAAGCTCTTTACTACATCTGTTTACACGCATAAATGCAAATGTTAATACTTTTTTTACCATTAATATGTACATTTTCTCCCCTTTTAAAATCGTGTATACACTCTCTGCATGTAATGTATTCATTAATCGGTTCTTTTTGTATCAAAGCACGTTACATGAAATAGTTGCGTTTTACACAATATTAAAAACTGTAGGTACGTTTCAGTAGATATACAAAATCTAAAGCTGTCAGCCAAATTAATTTCTGAGTTTAACAATAGAATTTGCGTTATCTTAATTATAGTCAAATAAGTGGAATGAATGCATTAGCTCTAGTGGTTTTGCGATACGTCCAAAATAAATTTCTATACCTGACAATTTCAAACATATCACGAAATCATATCAATCAACAAAATTAGAGTTGATTTACCAAAAAAAATTAATGCAATGAAAATCATGCGCAATTATTTAAACGTAAATCACACAAAACAATGTTCTTTATTAAAATTTACAATGCATGACAGGAAACTATTAAAACTTACACTAAGATATACCACAAGATTACGATATCGCAATATTTTTTAGAACAATTTACATGGCTTTATTGTAACTGAACGGTTTTAATAAATTTACAATTTTATTTTCAAGTAATTTATCATCTCCGCCGGTTTGAAGTGTTTAGTAGATTCTTCCGGGGAGTAACAAATTATATTTCGGAAGTAAATACGTGAATTAGATATTCAAAAATTAAATCAATAAAATATAATTTTTTCTTTATTTTTGCATTATTTACTGATGAACAAATATACAGAGGTGTCTCTAAATTCGATGTCATAATTTATAGTTCGTAATCATAACGTAAAATTATAAGGAAAAGTCTATATTAACATATGTATCCGTTTTTGATATACATAATGTTGAAGAGCATTTCTGCATATTTGTAACAGAGGCATTGTTGGGGAAGGGCTAGAGGCTTCATTCTTTGAAAAAAAAATGGTGATAAATATGTCAATGAACTCGTCACTACTGTATATCGCTAGAACAAACCGTTTTCGAGAAAATCGAACAAATGTTAATAAAATTTAAGAATTAATTAGAAAAAAAGTTCTGTGCCTGATTATTAGCGGTAATCTACTATAACATTTTGCCAAAATTGTAAAGTTTCAAAAACGTTTTCTAAAAAATAAAAAAATATTTTTTTTTTACTTCAACACTCTGTATATCATCAACTAGGCATTTTCAGACACATGTCTATACAGACATTTTATCATAATTTCACGTCAGGAACACTTATTAGAAAATATAATATCGAATTTAGAAACGCCCTAACAAATTTTCTTCCTACTACAAAATAGAGTTAAAATCTGACAAATCTGAACGGATATTTATGGTGCACGGTAAGAGAAGTAATTATATAGTTAATTACCATTTAAATGCAAAGAAACGTGTTTTTTCTCCACTTTTTTTTCTTAAGTGAAAAGTAATGAACCAATGGTGTAAAAAGAATAGTTGTAGAAGATAAGAATACGAAGAAAATAGGCACCAATTCTACTAGATCAGGTAATAACCTTCTGCGAAAAATCGGAAAAAAAATAATATTTGGGTTTTTCTTTTAAAATTCGTAGATTCGTCGTTTTTTAAGATGTAGGATAAATATTTCAGGAGGTAATGATACGTACTTAGTGTGTGCCAAACTCTGCAATTGTCAGGTAATTACTTTATGCACAATTGACATTTAAATTTTTTAAAGCAATATATTCAATCGAAAACTGAATGTTTGTGTGGTCGTCCGATTGTCAAAAATAAAAAAAAAATTGTGAAATAAAAGGAACAAAACGTATATTCTGATTTTTTGATAAAATGACATTTAACACCCAAAAAATGCATGCAAAGATGACTGAAAATGACCGAATAAGAGAAAACGGAGAAGTAGTGGGAGTATCCGTCCGCAACCCGCTTATATAAATTGCAATCCCCTCAAACGACGCTAGCGGGCGGGTACCCCCATTACTCCGCCGCATTCTCACACTCGGTCATTTTCAGTCATTTTTGCATGCATTTTTTGGTTGTTAAATGCCATTTTATCAAAAAATGAGAATATACGATTTGTTCCTATTTCAACTTCACAATTATTTTTTATTTCTGACAATCGGGCAATCACACAAGCATTCAGCCTTGATTTAATATATTGCTTTAAAAAACCTAAATCGCAATTGTGCATTAAACTAATAGCCCGACAATTGTAGGGTTTTGCACACATTAAGTACGTATCATTACCTCTTATTTCCTTAAAAATTTGTCTTAAATCTTAGAAAATTACGGATCTACAAATTTTAAAAGAAAAATCCAAATTATTAAATTTTTTTGATTTTGCTCGAAAAGTTATTACCTGATCTAGTCAAATTAGTGCTCATTTTATTTGTATTTTTATCTTCTATAATTTTTTTTACACTATCAAGATTGGTTTATTACTTTTCACTTAGGGAAAAAAAGTTGAAAAAAACACGTTTCTTTGCATTTAAATGTTAATTAACTACATAATAACAATTCATTTTGGTATAAAATATAATTCTAAGGTACTTCAAATTACATGGCGCAGGCGGTGCCCTACTATTATTTGCTCTATTGACTGTGGTATATAGCTTCAAATGCGGACAGCAATTGCTTACTGAAGGTAGAATCAGAGGCATAAAGTCGACAAACAGTACCAAAGGTATTTTTGTGTTCACACAAATAGATTACCCTTTCAATTTTCTCGAATTGTTCTTATAGTATAAAATAATTTTTTGTCAACAAAGAAAATAAATAGTATGGCAAAAAAAAATATCAAAACGTATCAGATAGATTTATTACAAAAAATATTGCAATATCCAATAAAAAAAAAAAGTCGATTATGTTTGTCGGCATATTAAATCATTAAAAAAATTTAAAAAATTAAAATGTGTTCCGAAGGCGGAAATTCAAAGAACTGTTACACAAACTGTACTACCCCGAGATTCACTATCCAAGACGAGAAGCAAAAATGAGCTTCTTAACACGTGTCTCATTTTGGTCACTGCCCATACCGATCGATATATCAGTTTAGATTTGCTAAACTGTAGTAGATTACAATTAACTAAAAAGTCTTGAGGGTACGTCAGGACTATTTCGAAAAAAGTAGTGATAGTGATGTGTACCACAAATTTTGTTTTAAACAACTTTTAATTTCATGTGTATTTACCAACACACGATAATCATGTAATTTAACAATATAATGTTAATGTAAACGTTTTCTAAGTAAATTTCTTGTTTCTAACGATAAAATGTATTGAAACCTCGATTATCTCAGAACCACTCTTTATTGTTATTGTAAATTAATTTTACTACTGCTTTTATTTAAATGTATTTTGTTTTAAAAACATAGTTTTTGCAGTGTACAGTTCTATGATGTAATATTTTTAAATTGATTTGAGTCATAAACAAAATAAAGAAAGAAATTACCTAGCTTTCTGAATTCAATTGCTTTCAATTTTTTAGTTAATCAGACGTATTCCTTCAGTTTGGCATTTGTTTTGTTGATCAAATTTGACATTTAGTACAAAAATTTATTAATTTTACAATTTTGGTTTTAGTGTTTGATGTGCAAATATTCTCTAGCGCTTCCACATTATTTTTAAAATAAGTAAATTTAAGATAATTCTTTTATATCATGATTCTTAAAAAAATAAGAAATGTTTTTTATTTTCAGTGTGATTTATTAAAGCTTATTTCTCCAAAAATAGTTTTTGAAATAACATCAGTATTATTAATAGATTAGATTGTAACCTGTTCATTTGCAAAAACTATTTTAATTTTTGTTTTTTTATTTGTTCGATTTTTTCAATTTTTAATAAATTTTTGTTAATGTTAAACTTTTGATCTTTTTATGTATCATACTTTTACATAAATCTTTTTATGAAAGTCCTTACGTGGTGCTTTAATATTTCAGGCTATTCTTTTAAATCCTTATGTGTTAGATTATATTGTTACGAATGTTTTTGTTTTTCTTCGCGTTCTCAATCGCGAGGTCAATCATCGCAGCCAGGATCGTATTACACTATTAAGAGTTTATTACACACTTAATATTATACGTTATAACCAACTCGCATTAAGTGACAATTTACAACTGCACTCAAAAACTACACGATTGCAAATGATTTTGACGAATTTTATGCTTTAAACGTTTTATTTGCAATTTCACAGACTTATTCCCTTGTTCGTTAGGTTAGCTTAAGTCTAATCGTGCAATTTCTTAGTTTTTTTTTTAATTTTTAACATTTTAAAATTAGGTAGTGGCTGAAGTATAATCACATATAAGGTTTATTGTCGTTTTGAGTATTAAGTTTTTTTTTTATTAACTGTAGTTAAAGCATTCAGTCGACAGATTTAGTAACATACTGGATGTTGAAGTGATAAACTATAATGTTAGTATTTCAGTCCCAATCTTTAAGAAAGCGAAAAGAGTAGATCTTCAGAACTACACAGAAATTACTCTACTAAATGCAGTTTAAAAGCTCCTGATAATATATTACTGGAAAAAATACAACCTTTTATAGAAAAAAGTTTATAGTCAAAAAGCAATCGAATTCTTTAAGTTTGCATTTATGTGCTTTGTAGATCTTACAAAGAAACAGAGAAATTTTTGGATCAGTACTATTAGTTTAATAATAAATAAAATCATTCAAATCATTAAACAACTTCCAGGCTATCAAATGGAAAACATGTGCAGATAACGTGGTGCTAATTACAAATAATTAAAGCTATTTACAACGTCATAAATTTGAAAGTATCGATTGAGAAGACCAAAGCCATTACACTAGCAAAAGGACCGATTCCCTGCAAACTAAAATCATAGAGCAGGTTTCAAATTCTTAGTTGTAGGAATATCGAGCGACCACATGTTATATAAGGAACCGAGAAACCAAGCAGCGCACGGAGCAAGATTGTCTAGATATCTGAGAGACGTGACATGGCGGAAAAAATATTTAGCAACAAACTGTAAAACAAAAATATATATAACGACCTATTTTTACATATATTGCAGAAACATCCACCGACACAAAGAAAACGAAGTAGCTACTAAAATCGGGTAAAATAAATTCATTTATCAACAGGGAAAACGAGGATGAACAGAATGTAAAATCAAATATAAGAGAACAGTGAATATAACACACATTGTACAGTTCACTAAAATACGAAGAATAGAGTGGAACAGCCATGTTGACAGAGCAGGAACTAGTCAGCTTATACCCATGGCTTGTGATGAAAAACTGCAACCCAAAAACAAACAAAAGGCTGAAAGACAAGGAAAACGGTGGGTAGAAAGCTCGAAGTCTTCATCATTTGATAATTTATAAACGCGAGAAAAAAAACAGGTTTAGAACCTTTATAAAAAAAACACAAGAAAAAGTAGAAGTTTTCTTATTTTCAATTTGACATTTCTTGATGACGACAATTTTGTGTAAAGAAAATTTGAGTAAATTTAGAGCTGTCCTATTTCCAAAGATCATCTTTTTATTGTAAAACAAACATTATGTGCATTTGATTTTAATTTTGAGATTAATTTACTTTTGGTTAATAATTTAGATCAAGGACTTATGTTTTGAACAAGAAGTGTTTGAGATACCAAGCAGTTAATTATTGAACAAATTTTGTAAATTTGTAGTTTTTTTTTGGTTTAATTTAATATCGCTAAATCGGAATAAGTAGATTACAAATTTGTATGTGATTAAATTTGGAAAGAATAACTTCAAACAGTTTCAAAAAAGGTTTTGCTGCCAACAACCTCGACGGCAGAACAACTGGACGTTCGGGCAACTAAACAACGGAACAACTCGCCGTATAAATTTGGTTTCCTAACAGTAGTTTAAAATATTTCTAGCTTTTTATGTATCTTATCATCATTTCAATCGTTTAACGAATATACAGCTTTTTCAGACACTCAAGAGTTTATTTTAAAATCTTAAGGTTTACAAAATTTGTTATTAGTCTTCTAATGCGGTTAACGGTATATTACGGTAAATGTACCACTATATCTACCTTTCAATTGTTAATAATCAATATTGCATAAATGTATTCTATTTTTATTAGTTTCTCTATTAATTGGTGTCGCATAATTATATTTAATTATTAGTAATTGGTAAAACGTGTGGAATTTAATAAAACGTTTTTGAATTTAAATCTGATTGTAAGCCTTGCTTTGAGTGGATACCACCAAGAAAAAATTACAAAAATTAAAGGTTTTGTTTTTTGCAAATCACTGTACTTTTATCTCCTCAAATATGCTCACTAACTAAAAGGCAAAATAGGTGAACTCTTCTTAACGCTTCATCTAATAATTATGATAATGTTCATCACGCATGAGAAGTACCACAGGGATCGCACCTAGGACCGTTACTTTTTTATACATTAGCAACTTCTGTCTTAGCAAACTCAATCAAAGCATTTATGTTTGGTTGGGATTTAAAACTATGCAGATGGGTCTAAATTTGTTTTTCAGAATGCTCTAAATTTATTTAACATACTGCTCTGTTATAGTTTTAGGTTCTCTCATAATATCTCTTTTTTTATTACACATTTATAACATTACTAGTAAATCACTTAAGCAATGTAAGGATTTATTTTTGTAGAACATTAAATTTCTTAAGAACGAATTTTTTTTTATTAAAATCTGTATGTTTTAAAATTTCATGAAGAAGTGAACATCTATCGATGTTTGAACACACATTTCTTTTTCTACATTTTAGATATCGTCCCGTTGAAACCTTTGATTACAAAACGTAATTGCAATAATAGCCATTTATAATACCAATGACGAAACGCATAATTTTTTTGCCCGACGAGCATAAGCGTGTTTTGTTACGTTATAATTTTTTCTAATTTGGAAAAAAAAACAGTTTAAAAAAGGAATTAACTTATTTCGAATTTAAAGTTGATTAAGTGTACCAAGTGTATCATGGTTACCATTTTTAAAATTACTATAATAATCTGACAAGTGACGAAAAGTGGGATATATTTACCCTTACTATGATTATAAAAAAATGTCACTTTACACAAGATGTTAATTAAATACTTTTACAAACTTTAAATGGTAAATATTTGACTAATTTTAAGATAAAAAATTCGTTTAAACATGAGTCCGCAGCTTAGTTTCCAAAATACAGGGCGTCAAAAAAAACCATTTTATTTGGTTTTTTGCTGATATTTTAACAAAATTTGTGATACTGGGTATATTGATAACGAGAAACTGAAATCTTGACTTAGTTTTTTGTTTAATGATAGAGGGTGTCACATACAGTGTTGTTCCTGAATTTAGTTAACCATTTAGTTTTTGTGTCGCATTGTATGTCGTTTTTGATTAGACAAAGCTATTCTCCATTCAATTTTACACACAAAAGGTACTATATCTATTTGTCGCTCAAAAACAGCAGTTTTGAATAAAAACAGGTTTGAAACTAAACCTGCGTTGAAATTGTTTAAGTTGGATCGTTTCCGAGTTTTTGAAAAATAAGCGAACAAATGTAGATTTTATGAATTTTATTATCAGATCATTTACAAGACTTAGACTCAACTAGTTAATAACACTTACAATAATTGCTAAAAATGACCGCCGCCTACTTCAATCCACATATTAATTTAGAAACCAAGTCGTTGAGGACCCATGTTCATACGAACTTTTTATCTTAAAATTAGTCAAAGATTATCAAGTACTTAACTGATATCCTGTATGTCAAAATCAGAAAAAAATTATCACATTTAAAGAAACAAAAAATATAAAATAAATTATGATTTTTTGTAGCTAGACAATTTAAGAGAGAAGATAGATAAGTTTTTGGATAACTTTTAATAAAAATAAACAATAATTTGGTACCTAATAAAATGAAGGTAAAAAGAAATGGTTTATTGAAACAAGACAACATTTATAAGTTGATGTTAAATTTGAGTAGAGTTGAAGTATTTAACTAGAAAGTCTAATCAGGTCTAATGTTGTTTAAAATGATTGTCTATAAAATTTTTGTAGTTTTTATATTTTAGGCCACAGCAATAGCTTCTAAAAATGGTAACTTATTAAATATTTTCGCACATAAATATAACCAGTACTGCAGGCTGTCCGGTGGTTATATTTTGCTTATCAACTTTTAAATGGTGATTTTGTCTATTTAAATCAGTTACAGTAAAAGATGAAAGTTAATATTTTTAAGAACCAAAAAAAAACAATTATAATCATAGATTTGATTAAAATGTAAAATTGTATAGCAGGGAGGGGGAGTGCAGCCTACTTGCCCTGCGATCACGATCTGCCTATATCGATCTACAGCTGAATGTTTTTTTTTCATTTCATGTCATTGCCATTTGTTTTTGTATCTATCGAATTCCTGCCTTTTTTTTTTGATATCATCTCTCCACCTTGTTACCCTCCTTCCCACACTCTTTTCTTTAAATCTTGCTCTCCATTTTAATATCAGTTATGTCCAACTGTCGTCAGTTCTGGGGCCACATGCCCTGCCCATTTTCATTCAAATCTAAAGCCTTTGTCATTACTTCTGTAATTTTGTTTGCTCACGAATCTATTCGTTATTTTTTTGTCACACACATAATTTCTACAATTCTTCGTTCTTGTGCAGAATGTATGCCGGTTATTTGTTGCGCACGTTTCAAGTCTCAGTTCCAATAATAAATTGTTTACATAGTTTTCTTTTTAGTGTGTTGAGCAGCTCTGATGTTAAGTTGTTACTTAATTTACAGACCAATATCCAAGAGATTTTGATTCAGCGTGAGATATCTAGACTCATGCGGTCCTTAGCGGTGTCGCTGGTGTACGTAGTGTTTCTAGAAGTTGGTCACGGAGTATTTTGTTTGTTTGTGTTTGTTGTGGTCTTTGTTTTACAGTGCTTACCTAATTTGGTAACAATTTGTTTGCAGTTTTGTTACATCATTTCTTATTATGAGAACATCATCGGCGAAGCTAAAGTTTATACCTTAGTTTGCACTGTTCAGTTCCTTGAAAATATTTTTAAATGTTGGTATTAACAGTTTAGGAGAAATTGTGACTTTTTGGCGTACTCCACTTTTATAGGTATTAGTAAAGTAGTAGTTGGTATATCTGATTTCTATTCTGCTTTTTCGTAGGGAATTTAGTACCGCCCCTTTTTCAATCGCATCATTAGCTTCTTCGTAATAGATGAAAACGATGTGAAAGTTTAGACTATATTGACTGTTGACTGTATGTGGATGCTCCATCAAACTGAAAGCAAGGAAAAAACCAATCTGCTCTAGGGGTTGTTGGCAGTATATTTTTAATGCCAACCTATTAGTAAACACACTGAATAATTTGTGTATTTGGGTCAGCAAACTTATTGGTCTATAATTCTTGTTTTGTTATGTTTCTTTTTCTGTGTATGATTTCTAAGCATGTGTTGAAAATATCTTTGAGTATTTCAATTAATTTTGATCCCAAATTTTTTTTCATCAGTGGTGATCTCTGGACTTTTTTTCTAGAGTCGTCCACATTTAAGCTAAAATTTATTTAGTTATTATATTTTATGACCGGCACAAACACTCTACATGCACTTTATTATTGAATTTTGAATCGACTTAATGAGATAGAGGTTGGAGCTAAATGCTCTACTCCAACTCATTATACAGTATAGAATGAGTAATTGATACTAATGCGAGGTAGACCAATTTGAAAATAATTAGTGTACATACATTTTTTAATGTTATACTTAATGATTAAGTTTTGAAACTAGATTATCGATATGAACTTTGCACTTAATTTGGTTGTCTATAGTCACTCACAAATTTTTAATTTGGTCCACTTGCTCTAGACGAGTGCAGTCACAGGCAGATTGTAGACATTGGCTAATAATCATAGAGTCGACCCAAGCTGCCCCCTAATAGATTGAAAAAAATGTGGTGTATTTAGTTTTATTTAAGTTGATTGTCAAGGTGTGTTTATTTGCCAACTGGTGAATATTTTTCCAGTTGTTTCCCATAAATAAAAAAACAGTGTCATTTGCGTAAGAAATTAAATGGTCACCCTGTAACTCAATTTTACATAGGCCGTAAACTACTTAGGTATAAGTGCGCTGGAGGTTGAAAAAATACAAGATGAAGGTTTCTAAGACTTTGTTATAATGGAGATAAGTTTAAAGTTAGAGACTTCTTTTTATATCCATTTGTATATAGTGTAACAATAATTTTTCATTTTAAACTGAAAGGGAACGTTCCTAATTACAGTCTCAAGTTGCATAAGTGAGGAAAAAATACAAAATGAAGATTTCAAAGACTTTGTTAACATGGAGTTAGGTTTAAAGTTTTTTACCAATACTAAAATTGCACTTGTTATTCATGGATTATTTTTAGAGTTAAAAAAAGATTATAAATAATGGAACTACAGTTTCGGGAGTTAGAGGTTGTTTACCGGAAATTTCCTCCTTTTTCATAATATTTTGAGATTTTGATATCTTTTATAGTTTTTATTAGTCATCGCTACAATGCTGAGCCAATTTTTTTAGTTTTTTTGTTAATAACAATTGCAATTTTTGTGGGCAAAAATAATCCTAAAACCCTTTTCTCAGAATCGCATTCCAAATCAAATGAGCTATTGTTCATAATTTTACAATTGTCAGAACTATTTTCACAGAAAACTCACTTATCGACTGAACTATAGTAACAGAACTACATTTACTACTATATTATAATTCAATTTTATAATTTATTTTTCAATTTGTAAATAAGATATTATTTTTTTCATGAGTTGTAGTTTTTATCGTAATGTTCTTTATTTGTTTTGTCTACTTTTTGTTGCTTTAATAAAATTATTCTATGAAAACGTAAGAGATTAACGATCGGTTTAATGGAACAAAAATTACACATTTGAGGAGATGTATTTATGGTTTTTGTAGAACTAGAATATAATATGTCCCCTAAGTTGGAATCATGATGAAAAACTTTTTATTATTAATTTTAGAAAAAAGTTATTCTTCATAAAAAGTTTTGCATGTTCTAAAATCTAAAATACAGTCATCAAATATCAATTTTTTCAGTCGTATACGTGGTTTGTCAAAAATATGAATTTTACTCAAGAATAAAGTACCTTTAAATTTAACAATATCGGAAAATGTTATCAAAAAAAGTTGATCAGAAATAAAAACTACGTTCAAATATGCAATTACATCCATTTACATTAAAAATTAAGGTTATTTTATTTTTTAATAATATTTCTATTTTGAATGAACATTTATCTCTTGTGATTACGAAATACATGATAACCTTTTTTGGTATGTTGTGCAGCTTGATAACTTGACTAAAATATTATAATATACTTTTATGGTGCTGTGAGTCATTTTATTTCTACAGGGTGTTGAACTTTTATTTTCAAAATGTTCAATAAATAACATATTTTTGACAAACGTCGTATACGACTGAAAAAATTTGATATTTGATGACTGTATTTTAGATTTTAGAATATGCAGAACTTTTTATGAAGAATAACTTTTTTTCCTAAAATTAATAATAAAAAGTTTTCATATGATTCCAACTTAGGGGGACATATTGTATATACACTGTGTCCAAGATAAGAATGAACAGCATGGGTATCTCGAAAACGGTAGAAGATACAGTATTGCTCAAATTGCAAAAAAGTTGGGCAGTTTAGAGTATATTTACAAGGTTTTTGAAAAAGTTTATTACTATTTTTTGTTTTCGAGATTTTACAAAAAAATTAATTTTTGGATTTTTATTTTCCGTATTTTTTGCGTTTATTTTAAAATATTAAATATCTAAAAACACTTTTTTATTTACACTTTTAGAGTTTTAGAAAATGGTGCTTTCAAATTTTTAATTCAACATTTCATCTCTGAGAAACCATCAACAACTTAATTTTTTTATATGGTCGCATACAAAAAACACTTTGTATTTGGTAGGGTTTTTATTACAAATTCAACAATGTATTACACATAATTTTTTAAAACTTAATTTTGTAAGAAATAGTTTAAATTGCGCAACTTTTTCGTCTTTTAGCAACTATCATCCTGTTAATTTTTTTAAATACACAAAAAATTACTCCTTGATTTTGAAAACCATGATATATTACACTTCGTATTTTTGACACGTTTCAGGTGAGAGAATTCATATAGAATGCACAGCTAGTTTCAATTACAAGAGAGCGATAGTTTTGTTATGTTGTGAAACGAGTTCTCGTGTACAATATCTCTAAGCAATTCACCGTAAAAAGTATGTAAAACTAATTGGTTCATTCTCTTCTTCTCTCATTTGTACCTACATATGTTTTAACAACACGATCGAAAAACACGAAAATTAACTCTGAAGAGTCGTTCCCTTTTAATTGAAACTAACTGTACTACATCGAAAAACTACGGTTAAACTTAATAGTTAGTTACGCCGTAACTTAATAGTTTTAATTATAAAAAAACGTAAACAATCGAATTATAAATTTCAATAACGGCGGAAAATTATTTGAATCACCCACTTCGGGAAAAACGATATTAGTGCGTGCACGCTTTCTTGAAATTTTAGACAAAGAGAAAATAAAAATGTTGTTTTAGGGAAAAATAGTTCAAACTCAAACAAAAGTTATAGATAATCAAATTTCCAACAACTTTTCTTTCATAACTTTTTTTGTATAATTGATATTAGTGGAGATATTGTTAAAGAATTTGTTTTGACAGATTTTCATATATCAATAACCACCTACTTCTTGAACCAAAAAAATAGTTTTAACAAAAGTTGTGTATAATTAAATTACCAACAAGTTTTAGTCGAATATTTGTATATTTTTGTACCATTTATATAAATATTAATGAGATTTAATTATTGTCGTAGAGTCTGAAGATGACGCATTTTAAAATAAAATAAAAATTAGTATTAGAATAGTATGACAGATGTGCTTTTCTGTCTTTCTTTTTAATTTTGTTTGTAAGCTCTTTTGTTTTTGCGATGTACCATTCTGCCAATTTTTAAACTATTCACTGCCTGTTTTATGAGAGCAAACACGTTGTACCATAAGCTAAACTTATACTTCATTGTAAATGTATATTTTTGAGTTGGGTTTTACACTCTGACGTCACGTTTTTCGCTTAGCTTGGTTCTTCCGATGTTGACTTTACTCGAACTCGAACGAAACAATTTTCGCATAATAAAATGTTTTTATTTACGTATCTGTCTAGCGTGTATTACTTATTTATTTATTGGATAGCAATTTCATCCAAAAGGGCTTCACATTAAACTGGGCCTAAGGCGGCGGCAAGTCTAAATCCGCCATCGACTAATTTATTATTGTTTAATTAATCTAATCACAATTTAACTAAATACAAACAAAATAGTGATATAATGTCATACTTATCAAAACGGTTTATTAATATTTTTCAGGACGTCTTGTTTTTTTTATTAAATTTTACATCATTACTTTAAACGATTATATTTCCTGACACAACAAGAAAATGGTTCCGAATTATGTTTTATTCATCTTTATTATTATTCTCAACCAAAAGCTCAATGGTTTTAAGAGTTAATATCAAAATGTTTGTATAATAACTTCATTTTATCGTATAAAAGTTAATTTAATTATAACTTATTGGATCTTAAAGTTCTGTTCAAGCAAACACAAACAATATATAAATTTCTATAACCAAAATTTTCGTATTATATTTCACCGCGAGAAAAATAATGTTTCTTTTGTATTCGGAATTTATGGAGGGGTTGAAAAAATTTTTACTCATTTGGATTCGAATTAAATTCGATCAACGCGCTTATGTGCGTGAAACTTAATTCTTATCGCACAAACTTTGCGGCATAGTGTTTTGTTATAAATTAAAATTAAACATTAAAAGTCTCATACATTTTTAATCAATTACGCACCCTTAAGTGTTCTGTTTTCTTTTGATAACGCTACGGTTTTGTTAAATTTATTTATGGTTACGCTAAACACACGTTTGCACTGTGAACACAAACAGAAATATCATTGGAACGTGTTAAGTTATTATAGAGCTTTCGCATAATTTATAAAATTGAATTAAAGATGGCATTTTACGATAGCCGATTTTCAGACAAAAGCTAGCTATTAATTAAATTTATGGATTTAAACGAACTTACCAAATTGAGTTTAAGGTAGGTTAACGCGCTGTAACTTGTTCCATAAATTTCAAGGGATTTAGATTATTAGGTTTAGAGTTTTCAAGCATGGGACTTCCTTATCACAACACACGGTGTTTACGTAAATTACACTTTGTTTAATGACACTTACTGCATATTATAACAAACAGTTCCCATTTCATGTTTTGGTTAATGTTGATTTTTAACTTTATTTTAATTTTGGTTTGTTTTTATACGGAGGACAGTGTTTATATTTAGATTGTGATCGAACAGGTCTTCTCCAGTTGTATTTATAGCTTCATCCAAACCTGAAAACAAAAATAATTAGAATTGTTTTTCTTTAATTAGTAATAAACAGTTTGAAATCAATAGGTATCGTTTCAATTTATCACCATTTTGATATAATTTTGGCGTCGTCGTAAATCTAGTATAAATTTTAAAAGTATGCAATGTACGTGCTTAACATTTTCTGTAATTGGAATTACTATACAAAAATTCAAACTGTAAAATTTCACGCAGGCACGCGATTTTAAGCGTGCCTCAAAAATTTTATGGTCGCGACACTAATTTTCAAAATTGTGCTTTACATGCAATCCAGGAAATTTAGTTACAGGTTATAGGAAAATTATGGAAACGAGTAATTACATTTGTATTCCGGCAATACATTTTCGATTATATGTTAAAACAGTCCAATTTGCACAATAATGTAATTTTAAACATAATGAATTTATAATAATTTCACCATTAATATCGATTTAGGAAATTTTAAATTTAAATTGTGTTTTATTTTAGTTATTGATGTTCGTTTTAGTATAAACGAATTTGGATTCTCTTAAAAAAACTGAATTTAACTCATGTTTAAAACAGTAGCGCAAAATATGTTGCACCTGCTTGGAAAGGTCAAAAAGTATAAAATTATAGAATAATGTAAAGGAAACACATCCGCATCTAGTTTAATTTAAAAAATATATTGTTTTAAATTCATCTACGATCAGGTAATTAGCACATATTAATCACAAAATGTGTTGTAAAAAGATTTGTATTATTACAATTTAAAATTAGAATTAAAAAAGCAAAATCCTGAAAAGTCAAAGCATTAAATTTCATATGCAAGCAATCAAACAAATTATGCTACCAACTTTTAAATTAAAATTTCAAATTCATTTTTAACTTTAAGTTTTAAATTTACATAAAAAAGCATTTCTGTTTTTTTTTAAAAATTACTCAATGTTGTAATGTATTTTTTAACTTTTTTGTTATTATTAATATTTTATTAACACATTCATACTGTTTGTTTACAAGAAAAACATGAATATGTGATACCTTTTAAAGTACCGGTTTTAAAAGTGAGAGATTATCCTTCGCTTTGACGGCGCAAAGGGGAAGCAAAAATAATACTTTTATGATGTTTCAACTAATATTAATTAAATTTATTTCAAATTGAATAAATATTGAATAATCATGGTTTACTCATCTGAAGATTATCATTCGTCTATTATTTACCAGAAATATTGCTTTGGCGGTTAGTCCAACAGAAACCCATACGTACGTATGAAAACATACCAATATTAAATTAAATAAAACACAAATATTGGATTCATTTTTTGTATTAGAAATTTTAACTACATTAAATTATTTAAATGTCAAATTCCAATATTTGTATTGACTTGTTTTGACTATATTATATTAATAGTCATCTTCAGGCAAATTCAAAATCTAACAATTAATCATAAAAAGATTATCAATTACATTTTAATATTTTTGTGCAGTAAAACCTCTATTTTCGGCCACCTCTTAAAAGCGACCACTTCTAAAACCGACTAAGTTTTCCAAGTCAAAATTCAATGATACGGAAATATCCAAATTAATGACCTTCCTAATAGCGACCATCTCTCGATAACGGCCACAGCCACTGATTTGTAAACTTTCTTAAAAAAATATATGTAATTCTACCTCCTATTTTCAGCCATTCTTAAATAATGTCATTAGTAGACAACAGCTTAGCGTTCAAGTTGTGCATAATATATAATCGTTTCATTGAGTAAGGCTTAAGTAATTACCGTTATTTTAGAACGGATTTAAAGAATTTGTTTGATTTACAATAGACAATCATTACAGAGAAAGTGCAATTAAAAGGCTCGTTAAGCTCACTTCAAAAATCGTATATTGCGTACATAGTTTGAGTTAGTATGTTCAACAGTGCTGTTACATATAGACGTACAAAAAAATTACAATGTCGCTAAAAAGAAAACGTTTGTCTTTTAAAGAGAAAATTGATATAATTGTGAAAAGTGAAAAGTTCAATACCAGTGCTAGAAAGTTGGCTGAAAAATTTAGTGTTGGAAGAACACAAGTTAACGACATTTTAAAAAAACAAATACGATTTAAAAAAGCTATTTGAAGAAAGTTCTAATACAGAACATAAGAGAAAATTTCTTAGAACTGAAGGTTTAAAAATTGACCAAGTAGTTTACAATTGGTTTTGTAAAACAAGGAATAAAAATATCCCTACATCTGGACTTTTAATTAAAAAAAAAGCATTAGAAGTTGCGGAAAATTTAAAAATGACAGATTTTAAAGCTTCAAATGGGTGGGTTGAGAAATTTTGTCAAAGACATAACATAACCTTTAAAACAATTCGCGGGAAGTCAGCTGATATTAACCTAGACACTGTTGAAGCTTGGAAAGTAAAGCTGTCAGTAATATTGAAGGAGTATTTACCCAAAAATGTGTACAATGCTGACGAGACCAGACTTTTTACCTTGCAATGCCAAACAAAACGTTCTTTTTTAAAAACGATAAATGTAGTGGTAAAAAGCTGCAAAACAAAGATTGACAATTTTATTTTGTACATATATAGAAGGTGATAAGGAAAATCCGTTAATCATTGGAAAAAGTAAACACCCAAAATGCTTTAAAGGCTCTCATATCAACAAATTGCCCTTAGAATGGGTATCTAATAAAAAAGCTTGAATGACGGTAGAGATTATGACTTCCTGGCTAAAAAAATTTTATGAGAAAATGAAAAAAGAAAATAAAAGTCTTATTGTTTTTGGCTAATGCCACGTCTTATCCCAAAGTGACTCTTAAAAATGTGAACAACGTTTTTCTACCCCCAAACACCACATCCCATTCCCAGCCACTGGATCTAGGAAATATCCAAAACTTTAAGATGCCCTACAGGAAGTTTTTAATCAAAAGGCTGTTAACATTTTCAAATACCAAACGTCCTTTTGAAGATGCGGAAAAAAGTATCAATTTATTCAGCGTTTTAGTTTGGACATAAGTAGCCTGGAGAAACGTTTCGCCTATTATAATTGCTAAATGTTTTGTGAAAGCAGGATTCTCGAAAAAGGTCCTGCAAGAAGATTTTGGTGTAAGCCTTGAAAATTATGCGTCTATTGATTGCAATATTTTGACCTAAAGCCCTAATTTAAGTATTCAATATATAATCAGTAAATTAGACTATAGTGGAGGCTGTGATTCGAACAATAAAAGTGGTGCAGAAGAATCCAAAGTTTTTACGTCAAGCATTAAAGATATGGATGAAGTGTATGAAAAACTAAGAGATGTGCAAAGTTTTCTATTTTCTAATGATAAGAATGAGATAGCGGTAGAAGTACTTCAAATTTTATCAAAATGTGAATGTTCTGTTTTACAAACTAAACTTCAAAATGTAAAACAACCCTCAATACAAAAATATTTCACAAAAATGTAATTTAATGGTATGTATATGTATGTAATTAATTATTGTAATAGGTATAACGAGCAATTAGAAAATAGGTACATATTATGTAAATGTATGTATTATGTATTTAATATGTATAACTTTTTCATTATTATATCGTCTAATTATGTAATATTGCATTAGCACATTTTTAATGCAGATATATAGTACCCTATAGCGAACCGTATTATGTTCCATACTTAAAAGATTTTAATAAACAACGCATAGAAATAAATTTTTTTCCTCCCAATAACGGCCATATTACTTCCATATACCGGT
The DNA here is from genome assembly GCA_030710515.1 of Abscondita cerata. Classification (NCBI taxonomy): domain Eukaryota; kingdom Metazoa; phylum Arthropoda; class Insecta; order Coleoptera; family Lampyridae; genus Abscondita; species Abscondita cerata. The sequence continues at coordinate 553,763 of JALBCR010002253.1, forward strand.
AAGTTGTGCATCAAATTTTAGTGGCCGCTATTTAGAAGTTTTACTGTAGTATGAATGACAAATAACAAAATTAAATAGACAAATTTATTGAAAGTAAGTAGGTGGAGTAAAAGCAAAATTTATATATTCAGCAAAAAACTCAAAAAAATAAAAACATAATAAAAATAAAAAGGAAATTAAAATAAATTAAAAATTTAGATATTTAACACGTTGTGATCAGTTGATTTTATAATTATAATTTTAATTATTAGTATAAAATTGCTTCTGTTCTTATCTTATCTCGTTATTATAATTTTACATTCTTTTTTATTTACTGACTCTATTATTTTTGCTTGTTGCTAGTTAATATCTCTCTTCTTTAGATTTTTTTGTATTATATATTCCCAGTTTTCTTTCGGTCTTCCTTTCTTAATTTTTTCTGTAGTTTTACTTTCACATATGTTGATTACTCCTCTATCTTGACTTAGTCTCTCCCACCATCCTAACTGTATCTCTTCTATTATTTCTAATATTGGTTTTAGGTTGAGTTCTTTTCTTATGTAGTCATTTCTGATCTTGTTTCTCTTGGTAATACTTTTAACTGCTCTCAGGTATTTAATCTGTCAAGCGATTATTCTGCTTTTCATACTATTATTTAGTACCCATATTTCACTTCCAAATATCAAGATCGGTTTGAAGATTGTCTTGTAGACAAGGATTTTTGTTCTTTTGATATTTTCTTTTTTATTATTTTTCTGCATAATTTTAAATATGTCTTTGTTGCATTTCCACTTCTTTCTATTGTTTCTTCTTTGTGGTTGTCATAGTTATTTAAATTTATTATTAGATATTTATAATTTTCTACTTGTTCTACCCCTATGTTTGCTTTAATTTTATTTTCTTTGTTTGCTGTTATTACGTGTTGGCATTACGTTCCTCCTTGTCTTAATCCATTTTTTGTTTTAAATGTTTCTGAGCTCAGATTATTTTTTCGGATGTAATTCTTGTTGTTTTTGTAATTTTTTTAAATTATTTTGATGGTTTGTTTTTGTTTACTTCTCTTTTTGCCAGCGACTTCCATATTCTTTCATTTGGTGCTTTGTCAAAAATCTTTTCGATGTCTATAAATGCAATATATGCACCTCTTTTCTGCTTTAGTGTTTTTGTTGTAACTTGCTTTATAGTAAAATATAATCCTGATTGAACTTCCATTTCTAAATCTTTTCTCTATGACTATTTCGTATATTTTTGCTATTGTGCCTAAGAATCAGATTCCTCTGTAGTTTTTACTTTCTTTTCTGTCGCTTTTTTTATAAATTGGTTGTATTACTCTTATTTACTAGTTTTCTGGTATTGTTTCTTCGTTCTAGCATCTATTTGATATTGCACAAAGTGCTTTTGTTCTTATTTCTTCCATATTCTGTATAATTTCAGTTGTTATTTTGTCATATCCTGCTGTTTTTCCATTTTTAATTTTTTTCTTGCTTCTTCTACTTCCTCCTGTATTATTCGTATTTATGTCGTTTATTGTTTCTCCATCTCTCTTCTTTTTCTTTTTCTACATCTTCGGGGTTTAACAGTTCTTCAAAGTATTCTTTCTATCTTGATATAACTCCTGTTTCGTTTTTTAACAGGTTACTGTTTTTATTTTTAATTTTTGTTTTTGTTTTTGTTGTTGATTTTTATTGATTTAACAGCTGTGTAGAATAATTTTTTGTTATCTCTGTTTTTCTCTTCTAGTTTCGTACCAATTTCATCCCAAGCTTCTTCTTTCGCTTTCAATACCATTTCTTTTGCTTTCTTTCTTTGTTCTTTATACAATCTATAACTCATTTTATTCTCATTTGGACGATATATTTTCCAAAAATCTTTTTTGGTATATTTTTATTCTATCATCTTGTTTGTTTTTTTCCTTTCTTTATTTTTGTTATTCTCTTTTGCCGCGCTTAGGATTATGGTTTTGTATATTTTTCACGATTTTTCTATTGAATTTCTTTGTATTATTTGCTTGATTTTATCTATCTTCTTTGTTACTAATTGGGTGAATTCTCTTGATTTAAAATTGTGTAGGCTTTAAAATTTTCTATCGTTGGTCTATTATGTTTTTGGTTTTTATTTTTGTTTCTTCTTTCACACCTTTCTTTTTTATTTGGTTTATTAATTGATGGTGGTCTGTTCCTTTGTAGATTCTCACGTCTAAAATTTCTTTTTTGAACTTTCTTGGTATTAATATGTAGTCTATGATCGATTTTTTTTCCTGGTTTTTGATATTTTTGTAAATTTATGTTTGTATGCGTGTTGGAAGAACGTGTTAGTTATTATAATTTTATTTAGTTTCTCTTTCCATTATTACTTTGTTTTCCTTTTTATATCTATTCTTGCATTGAAGTCTCTAAACACAACTAATTTTGTTCCTGTTATCGCTAGAACTTCTAAATCCATCTTTATGAATTTTTTTGTAATTTTTCTTCTTAGTCTTCTAACATGCCATGTACCTATTTTCCAGTGCTGGTGTTCTTTTTTACTTTTTGATATAAATAAACAATAAACCAACTAATCCAAAATTACAGTATACAAAAAATTTACAAACCAAATATGCCTACCAAATTCACCTATTTCTTCTCAAATAGTTAATTTTTTAAATAAGTGAAATTTATCTAATGAATTATAATCCTTCTTTTATTTGATGTTAATATAGTTTTTTGCATCAGTACCTTCTTTAAAAACCATAAATCTTAGTTCTAATTTGTTTATTTCTAGTATTTCTAGGAACCTAACTGCAAATTTAATTAATTTACTTGAATTTTTCTCAATAATCAATTTTTCACTTTTTAAGACATTTTTTTATAAACAAGAACAAGGTTTACCAATGGATTTAGTTTTGGATACATTTTTTTTAAATAATAATAATTTTTTAAAAATTTTTGTTTAATACTCATATAATCTCATGGAAACGATATGTTGATGGTAGATTTTGTATTTTTAAAAAGTCTTTAAACTATTTATATAATTTTCCTGATTTTCCAAAGAATAACCACAAAATAATTAAATTTACTTATTTTATTTATTTATTCGTATGGTACATTTTAAATATTGTATTGTGATGTAAGTGTTATGTATGGTGCTCCAGAATATCAATATTTAAACATATATAGTGTGGTGACAAAACCGTGTACTATTGTGGATTGGTTCGTCTTGGCAAAGCATTTGCTTCAACGTTTAGAAATTGATTTATTTATTTATGAACTTATTATTAACTTATTATTTACTTCTAAACTTTCATTAAACAATAAAATAAATTTTTAAACCTTTTTATTACTTTACAGAATAATATTCTTTCTTTAGATATATACATATATATATATATATATATATATATATATATAAATGAAAAGTTTTTTGACATCTAGTGTCGACTCGTGAAAGCGTTCACGTACGAAAATGTTAGCAACTTTGCCGACAGGTATGTAAAGCAGTTACATAGTCGATTCATCAATAATTATAGCCAACCAACAGTTGGCAGAGTAGAAAAATTTCGAATCGCCTGCAGTAAAGTACGCAAGAGGTTGTACAATAGCAAACAAACACTGAGAATCACCCGACAGCAGTTTCGTCCTTTGGGACTCATCGGGAGTGAGAGAACTCGAGTGTAAGTTCACTATTGTACAAACGCGCGCTGTCGACTATATGCCCTACAATAGTGAACTTACACTCGAGTTCTCTCACTCTGATGAGTCCCAAAAGGACGAAACTGCTGTCGGGTGATTCTCAGTGTTTGTTTGCTATTGTACAACCTCTGCGTACTTTACTGCAGGCGATTCGAAATTTTATACTTGCCAACTGTTAGGTTGGCTATAATTATTGATGAATCGACTATGTAACTGCTCCTGTCGACAAACCTGTATGCATATATATATATATATATATATATATATATATATATATATATATATATATATATACAGTGACCGGCAAAGAGTTTGCAATAAGTCCGTCCTAAAAGAACAATGTTTTTTGTTCTTTACCGTCCTTTGGCAGACTAATAAATAAAAATTACTAGATCCTAAAGTTTATTTGTTTGTTTTTTCAATATTTTCGGAAAAATTCCGGAAAACTCGCAAAACTTATAGTTTTAATAAATTAAAAAAAACTTATTAAAGAAAAAATTGGTTTCTACAGTAAATTCAATCACAAAACGTTTTTTTTTCATCTTTTTATAAATCATTTAATTTCAATAAATGAATTGGTTTACCAACTTACTTGTTCTTGTAATAAATTTTATACAGGATGGGGCACTACCATCAAATTATTTTATAGCATTAAAACGACAAATAATGTTAGAAATTTTAAGGCATACATATGTCAAGATTATTCAAAACCATATTTTAAAAATAATTGGGATTGTACTGGGTGCTCTAGGAACACGTACCATATCAAAGCAGGATTGTTTTAAATAGATCACCTTGTATTTTTGCGATTTTTGAATTGAACGATAAAAAATAATGTATGTTCATTAAAATGTTCCTATACCCACTTACTTCCGTTTCTGAGATACATCGATTTTACAGGATTTGCAGACCATCCAAAAAAATGCAATAACTTCAAGATAAATAAAAATAAAAACAAGGAACTTTGGTTTCCACCACCTTACTAAAAGCCTTCAAAATCTCTTTTGCAATGTTTACTATTATGTTATGATGTACAGGGTGTTTTTAATACTACCGCATAATACTAACGATTTAAAACTTAAATAACTTACTTAACTTAAATGAAACACTCTACATTAGCCTATTAAAAGCTAAAACTAATTACCTTTTAGTCGGTATTAGGGTTACCTACTTCTAACTCTGATAGTTTTCGAGATATTTAAAAATTTGATAGTTTAATAGTTTACGATGTACTGGAGTCTAAGATACCTGTAAAATATCCGCAATATGGACATTATCTTGCAACTTTCAGTTTTAAATATTTACTTTAAAAATATTTTTTTTCCGAAAAAATAGTCAGAAAAGTACTTATGACTAGTATCCTGGGCTCTAAGAGTCAGTCGAATTACGCACACCGGTCACAATTTACTGATGTTTAACAACAGCAACCGTTATTTGGTACATCAAAAATCGATCATACTTTAAACATCGACAAACTGTTGACTAAGAACGTAATACAAATCGCTCTAATAGTAGTACGATAATTTCAAAACCATTATTTTTAAAATGTTTTTAACAAAGTTACCAATGTTTACAGTGTCATTAATTTTTGTTGAAACTAATAACGGTTGTTGTTGTTTGTGACAGGTAGGCGTGATTCGACTGACTCTAGAACCCGTCATAAGTCATGAGCACATTTCTGTTACTTAGTTCTGAAAAAAAATTTTAAGGTTAATATTTAAAGCTGGATTGGCCTATACATTAAACATGTTTGCAAGATAATGTTCATTTTACTGATATCTCACAGGTAACTCAAAATCTAGTAAATTGCAAATTGTTAAACTAGCAAATTTTAAAATATCTTAAAAACTATCAGAGTCAGGGGTTGGTAACCCTAATACCAATTGAAAGGTAACTAGTTTCTGATTCCAACGGGTTACAGAAATATGTTCCAGTTGAGTTAAGGAAGTTATTTAAGTTTTAACTCGTTAGCGTTATGCGGTAGTACTTAAAACACTCTTATTTTAAGATAGAAAAAAAATACAGAGTATTCTATTTAAAATTACCCAACTTTGATACAGTACTTCTTTTTGAGTACCCTGTACAATCGAAAATATTTTTAAAATGTGTTTTTAAAAAATCTCAATATATGTATGTCTTAAGATTTCATACATTATATGTCGTTTTAGTGCTACAGAATAATTCGTTGGTAGTGCCCCACCCTGTATAAGTAAAACACTAGAAATTTTGAAATAAGACTAAAAAACATCTAAGATACATTAAAAACCAGAAAATACATTTCTAACCCTAGATCAGTTAAATCTACTTTTGCTTATCACATTATTAATGTTCAGTTAAAAATTATAGTCTTATTAATCCTTTTAATGTTAGTCATACACACTTTATATATCTTAGAAAATATTTACATTCAAACAGCGAATCATGAATTTTACTCAATAATCCAATAAACTTTTTTTAGACTACAAAAATTTTAATTTTAAATTTTAATTTAGATTTTCTTTTTATTATTAATATCTCTGCTATTTTTTATTTTCCTGCTAAATTTATATGTTTCGCTTTTACGCCACTTACTTTACCTTCAATAAATTTATTTATTTAATTTTATTATTTTGACACAATAATTTTATATTTATTTAATGTAGGTACAAAAATATTAAAATGTAATTAGCAATATTTTTATGTTAGATATTAATTTTGTTCGATTTCGATGATGACTATTAATGTAATATAGTGGAATTTATAATTTAAATAATTTAATATAATAACAATATTCAATCACTTTTATTGTGACACATTTATAATGACTAAATTTTGATTATCTCTTATGCAGATATTAACAATTAAATTTAATACATAAGATTAATTGTGAATGTTAGATTAAATATACCATTAGTCAAACTAACCAAAGAATGGGTCCCAAAGTTAACCCCCAAAACCATAACACTGCATTATCACACGATTCTGTTGAATTGTTTCACAAGTCTCCAAAAAAGTTAGAAAGGAAAAAAATATATATACAGAAGATGTTTTGAAAGGATACGCATTAGGAAACCTATTTAATTACCATCTATCTAAAAATTAGTTTAACACTATATGTCTCGCTTCTGGCATAGAACGGATGTTACACTTTAAGATGTACTTAGAGGTTTGTAGCGAATTTTATACAAATCACTACCCCTAATTTAAGAAGTAGTAAATACGCGACAAAAATGCTTTTTCCTGAGCCGATGGCGGTTTACAACAGATTGTTCAGGCAGCGAATGAACAATCCATGTACTGATAGATCATACGCCAAAATATGTCTAAAAGGAACCATACAACCGCAATGCTGAAGTTTGGTTCTGATGGTAGAAACCACATAGAAACAACTTCACTGTTTTTTATTTATAATTAGATGATTTTTTGCAAATGAACAAAAAATTACACCGAGGATACACATGGAAAAATCCAGACATTTTTTACATCGTCACCGATAAGACACATTACAATTTTAAAAATAGAAAAAATAAACAATTAAAATTATATTGTGGTTTACTATAATCCTTTTTCAATTTTTACCGAAAACTCAGATAAAAAAGTTTTTAAGGAAATCGCGTGGAGCTCAGGTAATAAAATAGGTACTGACACGGTGAGAGCAACTTAACACAAAAAGAGACTAGCCAGGTGTTAAGGCAGAAAATTCAAGATAGCGACGAAAATGAATTATGTATTAAGTAAGTGTTTTCATTACATTTCAATATTAATAATCTATGTAAAAAAATCAATAACTACGACGTACGTTTAATTTGATTTAAGCGCCTTACTGAACTAACACCAATTCGATAAGAGCGGCGAAGAGCAATGTCCGCTTAATGAGAAATTAAATCTACCGTATTTCTATATATACATTGTATATATATATATATATATATATATATATATATACAGGGTGTCCAAACTAATAGATTACGTAGCAAATTACAAGATAATTAAACGGATTAAACAAAAACATGCCAACTTTAATGGGAAGGGTACGCAATTTGGTGAATTTAGAATACGATAATAATAATCATCCTTTGAACAGGGTCTGATACTATTTGTTTAGAAGCTTAGGTGATTACTTGTATTGTGGTTTGCTTCGATATACTTTGAAGTGTAGCGTTTGGATAATACAGGGTGATTAAACAAAATAATGTCTTCAGTCATCTAATTAGAAATTACAAGAAAACTATTTGACAGTTAAGTACATAGGAAGACGATATGATTTTCAACAGCTAAAGAAAAGAATTTAGAAAAATTTTTAATTTTCTACAATCTTCTCTCATACAAGAGTAATAATAACCTTTTTACCAATTTTATTTTCAAAATGCGACGTTTTTTTATTGTGTGTGAAGTACCCTCTTCTTACAGGTTGCAGAAGCAATAAATTAATAGTGAAAAAGAAACAGATGACATTTTTTAAATTCTTTTTGTCACAACTTGAACTGATCTGATTTAATGAAAACGTCAGTAGTTACAAAATAATAATAATTTTCTTCAATTTTCCACAAATTGCGACAATTTATTGTTGCTCCGCGCTTTGTGCAAGCAACTTGTAGGTTGTAGTGGGAAATGATCGCCCTTCACGCTCCCCGGACATGACGTCGTCCAATATCTTCCCTCAGCCCCTTTCCTAGCTTGCAACGAGGGTCTCAATATCTTTATCTTTGTCTTGTATAGTGACTGGCAATGATTACACAGACAGCCGCGGCTTCTTTCTTTGACATCTTGACAATACTGCCTACTTGACAAACGTTTTGCGCCAATTGCCAATTGCTCCAAGCAATTTTTTTAGTTTTCTAAAAAAAATCTTACGCTTGTTGCTTTAATTTGAAAAAAGGAAGTTTTAGTTGACAACTTTTAGTTTTTTACAAGAAATCTTTTATTAAAAGTTGTCTACTTTAGTTGTAAATTTTAGTGTAAACTCGTCTTAAAGGTTCACAACTTACTTTTAGAGATTTTTGTAAAAAATAATGAAATTACTCTACTTGAGTAAGTAAACCTTTCTTCGGGATAGGTCATTAAGTTCTGAACTTCAAATTTATCTGCAGCTGGTCTGCAATTTTCCACCAGGTGTAGTTTTTAAAATTTTTGTTTTTAAATGTAGGGTCTTTTGGGTTCCAGAGAACCTCTATGCTTCGGTAAAGTTCAATTAGTTCACTGGTTTTGGTCTTGGCCCATTTGTTCTTACTACAGTCTTTCTATTTTGACACAATCACAACGAAAACACACACAAAATCACCAAATACACCTGCTGCTGAAGTACACTGACGGTGGTGGGTTGAGTAGGGCGAAGGTATGGTAGCGCCAAACGTCACGTCTGGGGCGAGTGAAAGACGAACCGTTGTCTACTAGTTTTTCTACAAACTGCTCGCTCAAAATGCGCAGCACCAAATCTTCTACTTTTAGTTGTCAACTTTCTTGAATCTTTACCGACACTCCGCGGGAACCAAAAAATTTGTTGAAGACTTGTCTCTTTACAAGTGGAAGACATAAATGTTTTCGATATTTTGCAGAAAAAGCAACAAATTGCCGCAACTTAGTAGAATGATTTGTAGGAAAACTAGTGGAAAACGGTTCGCCCTGCATACACGACGTTTGGATGTATGGTACCGCCAGACGTCACGTCTGGGGCGTGTGAAGGGCTAACTATTGCGTAGAGCAGAAAAAACTAACCGTTTTAATATCTGACATTAAAATAAACTTTTTTTTAATTTAACTTTTCTTCAATACAATATAAAACTTGACATATAGTAAAAATCAACTGACACGCACATTAATTTATCATAACAAAAACAAACTCTAAAGGTAACTTCAAAAAAATTAAGAATGTATTCGACATACTACCACCCGAAAGATGTTGAAATAATGGTCTCACAAAAAAAATAAAAACACATTCCTGTTTTTATTGTATAAGTCTTTTAGGTACTCGAACAATACATCCACTATGAGATACGCTAACTTTCGATTTAGGTACTCCTGGATTACCCAACACTTCTTCTATACTACTTTCCAGATTGAGTGCTCTGCTTTTAACCACACCCGCACTACCCCGCACTTTATTGGAACTGCTAGCCCGAACTACTGCACTTACATCAGGAACTATCTCTGCATCATTGCACTCTAAAGGATAAATACGTTGTACAGGACGCAAAAGTTTATTATTATCGCTTCCAATGAGAAAAATTTTATCTAGCGATACTTGTCTTTTAATTCTGCTTCTCTGTGCAAATGACAATTGACCTAGATATTCATTTCTAAATCTTTTTCGCAGATCATCTCTGAATTTCTGTTGATGCATTAATTTTTTACAAAACGATTGTCGATCAACTGCATCACAATCTCGTACTCCGCTATCTACATACTCTCTTAGAAACATATAAGGTGTCAAGGGGATCAATTCCCCAGAATCGTCTGAAAAATAAGTAATAGGTCGCATATTTATAATAGATTCGCAATCACATAAAACCGTGACTAATTCTTCATAATTAAGTAAAGCATGTCCTAAAACCTTGCGTAGCACTCCAACTAATTTTTCAAAAACACCTCCCCACTATGAGGCAGTAGGTGGGTTAAATTTCCAAACTATTCCTTCCACACAACTGTAAGAAATTTTTTTTCCCAATCTAATTTTTCAAAAGTGTTCTTTGTGCCAACAAAGTTACTATTAACGAATGAATGTTTTGCAGGTAACACTACCGGAAATCGAAAATGTGTATCGTCAGGTCTGTAAGACACGCGCGATTTTAAACGAATAACACCTTGTTCGTCTTTTAACGGATTCAAAAAACTTAAGCGTTTATCATTTTCATCTGTAAATGATTCAGGCTGGACAATTTTTAAAACAAAAGCTTCAGCACCATTAATTTCATCCATAGAAAGTGTACCTTTTAGACAAATTGCGAGTATTAAACACAAAACGAAAAATCCAGGTTAACATACGTATGGTTTTAAAAAATTGAAAAAATAATCTAAATGCCAAAAACATCGCTTTAACCACATCTTTTTTGCGTTCTCCGTCTATCTCATTTTCGTCACATATTAAATCGTTTGATGGCCATAAATTCACAGGTTGCCACAGCCAACTAGGTCTTTCCTACCATTTAGATTTGAATAAATATCTAGGAGAACATTCCCGTGACGGCAAATCTACCGGATTCATATTTCCAGGTATGTGTCTCCAGACACAACCACTTGTTAAGGAGCGAATATTTTTAATTCAATTTCCTACAAAAGTTCCCCATTCTTCGGCTCGTTGTATCCATGCTATAACAGTAGAGGAATTACTCCAAAAATAAATATCCATATCCTGGTCAAATTTATTTTTTATTGAATGATACAATCTAGCTCTAATTAAGGGTCTTAGTAATTCTAGACGTGGAATAGTTAATTTATTTTTCTGAGGAGCTACTCGACTTTTAGCAGCAAGCAAATACAAAAATACTTGACAGTTTACTACAGCACGAAGATGTAGCATAAGCTTGCTGACTAGAATCTGAAAATATATGCAAACTTAAATGCTGTGCTTCACCTAGCCCAGCTTTAATCCATCTTGGTATTTCAATTTCCAGCTTTTAAAAATATTTTCGATTTCCACATGAACAGGTGTATCCCAGTTTAATCTTAACTTACCAATAGGATCAAAAAAATTTTGAGCCCAGGAAAGAATAATTGTTTTTGTAATAAATTTAGGCTCGACTTCTTAGAATTTCTATTACTTTTATCTATAGAAGAATAAGCCGCATTTAATGCAAAATTTTCAGCAGCCACAACAATTCGTTGCTCATTCTCTACTTTATTTTTTAAAAACTGAGTAAATTATTTAAACGGTTTTCAAAGGGTGACATAAACTGAAGTATTTGCAAAATACAGCAAACGTTGCTAAACTCTTAACAAATGTTCAGGTAAACATAATTCAATCAAAGGAAATAACATGACAGCACATTTGTTTTTAGTAACCCCTAAAGTCTTTAACGCCCTTAAATGTGTTTCAATTTTATCATATAGTGTGGAGATTTTGATTTTATTACTGGAGATAGCACTATTTAAAATAATTTTTTAAATTCTCTAACATAGACCTCTATCTGTAAATCCTCTCTACCAAATCTGGAATTGAGATTCTCAATTATTTTAGAATAATTATTTTTCATAGAAGGAAAACTTTCGACTAATTGTCTTGCTCTACTGCCTGATTTTGTGGCTTGAATCAAATAAGCTATTTTATCTTGAGAGTCTATATTAGGGTCTTCATGTATAGATCTAAATTGAGCCCAAAAATCTATCCAATCACGGACACCTCCGTTGAACTTTTTAAAGTCAATTGCAGGTAATTTAAAAGTACGCCTACCTTGTAGCTGTTCTATACCTGCTTCATTAAATCCAACACTTCTCTGTGAATGGTTGCTGCTATCATATGTTTCAACTCTGTCTTGCAACCTTTGGATTTTCTTACATTTAAAATCTAAACTACTGACCTGTTCAATATAAAAATCTCGAGATTCTATTTCTGTTAATAGAACTTGGTCTAGTACATTAATCTCTAACAGAGCGACATATATTTGCTCATCAAGCACCTTGATATCTGTAAACTTTTGTTGCAACAAGTTCCATTTTACCAAAATAGCTTCAACGTCTCGATCTTCTACAGCTATCAATTCTTTTTAACTATTAATACATTTTGTCAATCCCGACCTCTGAACAGTACCATTTTTCTTCAAGTTTTCTATGATGACAAACCCGGTCAAACCACCGCAACCCAAAGTTAAAAACTCGAAACGGTAAAAGTTTGTCCCTCCCAAAAATAGTACAAATAAAAGAGAGTCTGTCACGGTCGCCACTAATATTGCGTAAAGCAGAAAAACTACCCGTTTTAATCTCTAACGCTAAAATAAACTCTCTTTTAATTTAGCTTTTCTTCAATTCAATATAAAATTTGACATTTAGTAAAAATCAACTGACACGCTCACTATTTCATCATAACAAAACAAACTCTAAAGGTAACTACAAAAAAAATAAGAATGTATTCGACACTAGCCGCTTTTTACTAGTTTTCCTATAAATTGCTTGCTCAAAGTGCGCAGCACCAAATCTTCTACTTTTAGTTGTCAACTTTTTTTAATCTTTACCGACATTCCGCGGGAAACCAAAATTTGCCGAAAACTTTACAAGTGGAAGACATAAATGGTTGCGGTATTTTGCAAAAAAAGCAACACATTGCCGCAACTTAGTGGAGTGATTTGGTGTAATCGCGGTTAACGTTTGAATTGCATACTCCATGATTGACGTTTTGTCTATCTTTTGACAATACGTAATTTACGTAACCATAGTTTACTTGTAACGACCAAGGATATTATTCTTAAGAGCACCTTATTATCCAAACGCTACATTATAAAGTCAATTGAAAGGTATCACGATTCAGCAAACAAATAGTTCTGATCCCGTATTCCCTATTAAGATTTTTGAAAGGGTGACTGCCTTTGCTGGAGGGATGATTATTATCGTATTCTAGTTTGACCAAATTGATTAAAGTTAGCATGTTTTTCGGTTTCTGTTTGTTGTTTGGCGTTATGATCAAATGATATTTCCATAAGAAATCAGACAAACGAAATATAGCAACAACATCAAAATTAACCATCACTTTTTCTTAGGTAAACAAGTAAAGGAAACAATAAAAGTGACGTCATGCAAAAGATCAAAGTTCTCATGATTTATTTATCTACTAAACTTATCTGATCGACACAAGGATTCCTACAAGGTTATAAATTGCTGTTTGCGAAATTCGTAATAAAAACTTGGGTATTTCTCTTAAAGAGTAGGCACTAAACATTGATCGTTGAGAAAATAGCCGTTATCACAAAATTTTGCAGTTATTTTAAACCGAAAATGAGTATATCAACTTGTTACAATTACCGTCAAACCTTGTTACAATATCTTTAAAAATGTTAACCATGGAGTGGTGAAAACTGCAATATGCAAAACGCAGACAATGACCAAAAATGTACTAAAACAAGTAAAAACTTTTGGATGTGTGAGCAACCCTGTCACCCAAACCAAAAGTGCAATATATAATAGAATAATATGTAACATATCATGAATTCTATGTATCTGGTTTGTGTCCAACTACCACTACAGAAGATTTAATACTACAATATATAAAGTCCATTGATGTAAAATATGTACAAGTGGAAAAGAAATCTTGAAAAAGACCGGAGTACTATTCATCTCTTAAAATTTTCTGCTACCCTAACGATTCTAGCAAACTTACTGATCCTTCTAAATGGCCTAATGGTGTAACTATTAATAATTTTTTTTACTTTCTTACTAACAAAAAACAACCATGTCTAATAAATAGTAATAAATTTACTGTTCTATTTCTAAATATTACATCTCTACGAAATAAAATGTTAGAATTACAAACTTTTCTCATTTCCAAATATCTAAATTTCAATTTAATGTGTATTATTGAGCATTGGTTCACCAAAGATGAAACAATTGGTATAAAAATCTTAAATTTTCAAATAACATCAGGATCAATGATAATGGATTCATCAAATCATCACCTAAAAGAGGCGATTGAGTTGGGAACACATGCAGCCGAAGAAAAAGTTTGTGAACTGTCAGCAGTTAAATATCCTAACAATGTTTTAGTGCTTAATATTTACAGATCTCCGAATAGTGATTTTGATAAATTTTTGAGTTCAATTAATAAAGTATTGAGTAAATGTGACTTTGTACATAATAAAATTATAATAGGAGGAGGCTTTAATGTTTCTTTTAATAAATCAGATGTAAAAGTTAATGATCTATGTGGACTTATGACAAGCTATGGACTAAAAGCGGTCATTAATTTTAATACGCGTTCTTCAAACTGTATTGACAATGTTATTACCAATATCCACGCGTACAACTGTTATCCAGTAGAAACGGGTTTTCTGATTATTTTTGAATATGAATTGTCGACATTGCAATTTACATCTTTAAAACCCACTGTGACTAGACCAATTACTAAGTTTGGGAAATACATTTTTTTTAGAATTATCAGGGACATTAATTGAAATTTCGTTTATAAAGATGATATAGATGCTAATACTAAATGTAGCATTTTCCAGAATATTTTTCAATCTACTTTTGAAATCTGTTTCCCAATCATAAACAAGAGTCTGTATCTAAAAGTTCTACTAATACTTGGTTCACTGAGAAGCTAAGAAGAATGAGATCTGAAATGCAGTTAATAAACGAAATGTTTAATAATAATAACTCTAATAAAGAGCTCCATAGGTTAAAATTAAGTCTTAGAAAGAAGTACCAACAAGAAATTCGTATTGCTAAAATTAGTGCAAATGATAATTTTCTAAAAACATCTACTAATCAGATTTAAGCTATGTGGACACTGATTAATAATAACAAACCGTATAAACGCCAACGAAGTAATACTGGATCTATTAGTACGGAGGATTTTAATAATCATTTCTTAAGCGTGCCAAGTATTATTACGAATAGTAGTGTATCAATTCAAGTTGCTAAATCGTATATAATAGGTGACATTAATATTAATTCAATATTAAATTTTGAGTTTAAACCAATTATTTAAGATAAGTTATTAAAAATTTAAAAAAATCAAATACCAAGGATGTGTATGGATTAACTTCTAATCTTATCATAATAATCTTGGATGTTATAGTTATTCCCCTAACGAAAATTATAAACAATTGTATTACAGAAGGAGTTTTCCCAGATTGTTTAAAATTAGCAAAAATAATTCCGATTTATAAAAATGGTGATACTAATAACAAAAGTAATTATAGACCAATAGCATTGTTACCAATTATATCTAAAGTTTTTAAAAAAGTATTATCTGTACAACTTGCAACTTACTTTGAAAAAAATAATTTAATATACCAACATCAGTATGCTTACCGAACTAAAAAGTCTACTACTGATGCACTTTTATGCTTTCTTGATCAGTGTTGTGATGCGCTGAATAATGAAGAATACTTATTAGCTTTGACTTTAGATTTAAGTAAGGCGTTTGATTGTGTGTGTCCGTTATTACTGTTAAGTAAGCTATATTCCTATAACATTAAACCTATTGCCTGTAGAATGTTAATGTCTTACCTTACAAATAGGCAACAATGTGTGAATGTAGGTGTGGATATATCAAATTTTAAATATAATAATGTAGGTGTTCCTCAAGGATCGATATTAGGACCTTTACTATTTATTGTTTTTATAAATGATTTTCCTCGAATTGAAAACAAGACTACTACAATTTTATATGCTGATGATTCAACCATTCTGCAACGTGGGTCAACAATGCACGATATACTTATTGAATCTGAACAATTATGGGTTAAAGCAGAAAACTGGTTTTATAAAAACAAATTAAATCTTAATAATGACAAAACTGTAAAAACTATATTTAGTCTTAAGAATATTAATCAATCTACAGATTTTTCCAATAAATTTAATTTTTTGGCGTTTTGTGTAGATTCTAAGCTACTAAGGCATGACCACGGAAATTTGCTTTCCAAAAATTAAATAAATGAATCTACTTAATAAAGAATTTAAATTGTTGTGTTTCTCAATTTATACTAATCAAATCATACTATGCATATTTTCATTGCCATTTGCAATACGGCATATTGGGTTGGGGTCATTCTGCTATTAGGCATAGAATCTTTGCATTACAACGCAGAGTCCTTAGAATAATATCTAATATTGGTTATGCGAAAAATTGCAAAACACAATTTAAAAATTTGAAAATACTTACATTTCCATGTTTATATACAGTATGTCCCCGGATTGAGTTTACAATAGGTATGATTGACCAAAAATTTTCGAATTAGAATTTCATATTTTGGGATTCCGCCCTGCTTGGCCTGAAACTTATTTTTAGTTTACTTTTGATTTTTTCAAGTCAAGTAAGCCTTGACAGTCGAGCAAACACTATTTTAGTTCTAGGTAAACTACCCTTTTCGTTCACAGTACGCCAAAGTGTTACTAAGAAAAGTTGTTCAGAATTAACAGTTATGGCGTTATACAAATATTCAGAATGATAGGCCTACTTTGATAAATTCCAGTGTTGGTGAGTACTGCAATTTAAACAGCAATAATAGCATGAGGTGGCTTAATATTTACAAAAACAAAAAACATCGATTACATGTCAAGTGTTTATTGTAGTATGACATGTGTTGTTATCTTTTAATAAAGTTAAAGTAATATCACAAAACTAATTTTCATTGCAAAATAATGAGAATATTTTTACAATAAAATGCTAACGTTAGAACAGAAAATATATTTAGTACAGTGTTATGGACGTGGAAAAAGTTACCGTTACGTGATTGAAAGATTTAATGAAACATTTCCAGATATTTATGTATCACATATGGGTGTACAGAAGCTTATTAAGAAATTTTTAAGAACTGGTTGAGTACTAAATGTAAAGCAAGCTAAGAGAATACAGAATGAAGACGATGTCGCTACTCTGCTAATTTTAGATTCGGTACAAAATGATCCAAAACTGTCTTTGAGGAAGTGGTCGCTTCGCTTAGGCATTAGTAAATCATACATACAACGAACTTTGGAAGACTGGAAGATTTATCCCTACAAACCCATTTTTAATCATACTTTGGAACCAGGAGACAAAGCAAAACGTCTAGATTTCTGTTTATGGATAGGAAGCAAAATAGCAAGTAATCGTTATTTTTATTGAAACATTTTGTTCTCAGACGAGGCTGCAGTTTCTACCAATGGAGCTGTTTCCTCGCAACATGTTCGATATTGAAGTGACACTAATCCTTTTTAAAATTACAAATCACCGGAAATATTTTGTTAAAGTCAATATATGGTGTGCTATTTCATATTATGGAATAATAGGGCCATATTTTTATGATAATAATGTTAACCAGCATACATACTTAAATATGCTAGACAATTTCTTCGATGACGCTTTAGGTGAGTTGCCTCTCAATTATCGGCGATCAATGTATTTCCAACACGATGGTTGTCCGGCGCATTATTCACAAATTGTTGTGAATTGGTTAAACCATAAATTTGGTCACCGTTGGATGGGTAGGAATGGTCCAGTTTTATTGCCCCAAAGGAGCCTAGATTTGACTATTGCCGATTTTTATTTGTAGGGAAGTTTAAAGAAAGTAGTGTATGCAGAAAATTTTCCTAATGATGCCGAAGTATTAAAAAATCGTGATGCTATATCGGCTTTACCAATTCAGGAAATCAGGAAGAGCTTTAAGGAATTGCGACGTAGGATTGAATTATGCTGCGACGAAGGTGGAGGGTTAATAGAATAACTTAATACTTGTTTTTGTTTTAATAATTTAATAAAAAATTCCTTATATTTTTGTTTTTGTAAATGATCATTAACCATTCTCAAGGTATGATTGTAGTGTCAATTGCAGATTTGTTTCTTTAAAGTCAAACTGACGCAATGTTGACACAAAAGGAAACTGACTAATACTGGATTTTATCAAAGTAGGCCGATCATTCTGAAAATTTGCATAACGCCATAACTGTTAATTCTGAACAACTTTTCTTAGTAGCACTTTGACGTACTGTAAACGAAAAGGGTAGTTTACCTAGAACTAAAATAGTGTTTGCTCGACTGTCAAGGCCCACTTGACTTGAAAAAATCGAAAGTAAACTAAAAATAAGTTTCAGACCAAGCAGGGTAGAATCCCAAAATATGAAATTCCAATTCGAAAATTTTTTTTTATATATATATATATATATAATTGTCTACTGTATCTTAAAAAAATGAGCATAATTTTGGAACCTACATAGATAAGCATAATTACTTAACTAGAGCAAGATATGACGTCTACATTATGTCAATTCGTTTAAATCGATTGCAAAGTGGTGTTAATTACTGGGCAATTAAATTTTGCAATGCTCTACCTTTGGATATTAGACAATTGCAATACGTTACTTTTAAAAATAAAACAAAATGTGTCTTGCAAACAAATGCGTACTATTCTATAGAAGAATACCTAAATAACGTTAATGAGAAATGTCTGCTCTAGGTACAAATAATAATTTATTAGAATAGTAATTTTGACTTGTGTAAACCGTTTTAGGTAATCATAAATAAAACATTATTATTATTATTATTATTATTATTATTATTATTATAGTAAAATTCACGAAACAAAATAGCTATAACGTTAGAACACCAGTGAGCACGTAAATAGTCGTATTTACACGAAGAATATGATTGCGAAACATACCACCACGGCAACAGATGCAAAATTATACTTACGTAGTGTAGTGTAAAGCAGTCTGTCAAATACCAATAACGAAGCAAGTGTGAAATGTGCACGTAATTGCAGAACTTCGTAGGTGCCATTCCAAATAGAATAATTTTGACAAATCCATGTGTAAAAAAGCGACGGAAAATTATGTTTTGTTCAACATTAGTGCGTGAATAGATTTGTTATTTATAAGTTTTAGTACTGATTTAAATTTTGTAGGTTATTGAAACTTTAAGATAATATTTGTTTTGCTAATATTACAGATAAGAAGTTTTGATGGCCGTAAAGCGCGATAAGTAATTTTACCGCATTTCTACATTGATAACGGTACCTAAAATTTTTGTTTATTACACACACACACTGTACTTTATATTATTTTGTTATTTTTAAAACTAATCAACTGTTTTGTCTAAAACGTTCAACGCTAAGTTATCTCGTTTTTTTTATTAAATTGTGAATGAAATAGAATTTTTAGGAATCTATTGATAAGCTATTCTTTGCAAGCAATTAAATTTAAAAAATAGTATGAATTCCATACCTTCACTCAAAATATTGCAACCCCCCAAATCTGCAAACTACATACAAACTTCTCAACTAACTTCCGGTAAACTACTGAATTGGTTTTTATCTGTAGTACCATTTCTTAGTAAATTAGCGTTGCGACTGTTCTTATCTAATTTATTTTTAATATAGTTTTTTTCTGATGTAATCCAAAATACTATTCGATTCTTTTTTAATTATGTTTTTTTAAAGAAAATAAAATTATTAATTATATTAAGATGAAAAGAAAGTATCTAATTTCGAAACAGTTTGTTAAGAGCGACAATATAATTAAAGTTGGGGTGGTTAATCAAAATTAATTTGAGATGAGGTTATTACTCAGATTAATAGACGTGTTGAATATTAATTGAAGCAGCAGGAAAATTAAAAGCTAGTTAAAAATTGCGATATCAACTTTCTGGAAATATTCAAAAATGTATGAAAAGAGAAAATATTCAATTCTGTTCGTATACGTGTTCATACAAACAAATGTATTTATTAAACGTTTACCTACATATTTTCAACAATGAAATTACAAAAAAAAATTAGGTAGTTCTACAGAAGTAATGTGATGATCCGTATCCTGCTTTAAAACTGATGGTGGTGAATGTATTTGAACATTTTGAAAACTTTTTTTGGTTTTATATTGTATTAAAAAAATTTAACACTCAGAAACACCCATCCCTTCAACTCTTAAAACAAAAAAATGATTCAATAACTTATCACTAAAAACCAAACAAAGGTTTGAGAAAGACAACCGATTTATTTTTATCGGTCTAAGACGTTTTGGCGCCTACGTTTTGGCACAGCCGTTTTAGCGCAAAGACGTTTTAGCACATGGATGATCTGTCGATAAGACACGTGAGTATATTGGTGCCGACCTATTCACATAAACAAAGTACGTGCTTCTGAACGTTCATAAGTATTGGGGCAATGTACAGCCATGTTACAATAATAGGTAAATTCCACTATGCATCTGAACTGAACCTCACGCAAAATTGAAAGGAATATAAATTTGGAATTTACGACTTCATGACTTATGTTAAATTGCCTAACGTACCGACTATATTCAACTAATTAGAGGTAAAATTATGTGGATAAACTTAGCTCCCCATTTTTTAGCTCTGACTTTTTTATAGTCACTTCAAAATTAATCTAAATTGATATTAAACAACAGATGTTTAAAGGTATTACCAAAATATTTTTTTTATAATTTTGGAACACCTGTAAGCACGCCTGGAGGCCAGGCATTTGTCACCACCAGATCGAGAGAGGTAAAGAATACAAAAAAATAATGCACACGAAATACACTTTATTTTAGATAATATTGTTTAAAGCAATATTTTTTTTATTTTACCATAAAAAGACATTGGATGCGAGATTTTTCCTATAGTTTACATCTCTGTTCGTGACCATCAAATCAGTCAGAAACAGGTGCAGATTGCTTCTGTTTTTAAGAAGCTGAAGGAGCCACTACTGGAGATCCTGAATACAAGCGTCGCTTCCCTACCTTGGACGCTCTTCCGGACGCCTTAGAAAAAGCTAAAGCTTCGCTCACATCGGAGTTAATTTTAACAAATTTTTTTGTTCTGTAATACCTGCCTTACTGGCGTCTCGGTAATATTCAAGCCAGGAGTTGCAAACGTCATCGTATAAATAAGAGAAAATTATGCAAAGAGTTCATTTTTTTGACCTAATAAATGTGCTACGAAAAAATCGCTCTTGTTGACTCCAGCCATGTTTTTATTATATAATCAAATAACTGCTGGTCATTCAATGAATATGAGGGTTCTTTGTGTTTTGTCTCATTGTCTTACTTCGTCAACAAGATCTGTAGCTGCAAAATTTGAAGCTTTGTTGTCAAACCATCTCACGGCTACGATGTTTCCATTTTTCGTTACCTCTGTATTCAGATGTTTCTCTGCTTATTTCGTTTAGCTCACTGTCAATTTTGAAATTACCAACCGCTAAAATTCTTTTATTTGACAATTCTTGCAAAAATTCTACCGAATTAAAAAAATTATCAAAATAGAGCTTATATCCAAGATTTCTTGGTAATCGTTCATCAAGATCCAAAACTAACTGAGTTGTAACTAGGAATTGGTGTTTTTCTGGCAGGGTTGTATTAGTTTGGTAGACAATTGATCGATATACCGTGTGTCCCAGGGAGCACGCAACGTAAGATTTTTATTAAGGCAAAATATAGAACGGATCTACTTGTGCTATGATAATTTTCACCGTCGAGATACGACGTGCGTTGTAAGTGTCATTTGAAGTAAGAAAGAGAGAGCGGTTTGTGTGTGTGTGACGATTGTCATGTCTACCACAACTGTAATATTCCTTTTGACATTTCTCAACCTAAAAATTTATTTTTTTTGCGAAAATTCTAATTGCTGAGTCGCTTTGAAGTGATTGCTTTCTCAAGTAAGTACAACTAATTCTTTTACATAATTACGCGTAATTATTTTCGTAAATTAATTTTAGGTTATAGATAAAAAGTACATTATATGATTAAAAGTGCCTATGAAAGTATAATTATGTAAACGGATACAGGTTTCATTTTTATACAGCATGTTAAGAACTTCACAATATAAGACCGATACTTGTGTAAAACACGATGAAGGAAGAACGAGGAGACGACAGTTTCATAGGCAAGGAATATTATTATTTTAGTACCTACCTAAAAAGTGATTTAACTTGGAATATTATTTGCAGGAGTGTTACAAGCTAAATGTAGGTAAAATAGAATGTTGTGATTATTTGAGAATGCCAAATAGTTAACAGCTTTGAATGTTTGAACCTCGGTTTGAACTCACAAAAAGAATAAGGTTTGTATTTTAAATTATTTTCTTTGTTTCATATTCTAAATTTCAGATCATAAATTTTAATCTCTGCAAATGCACACCTGAGATCTATGCACACAATCGCCAAACCTTCGTAAAATGAATTTAAATTATGTTTATTAATAAAATTGATTTTCTTTGAAAGTCGTGTAAAATTCTTTTTTGTGATTTTTTGGTGGTCCTGAAAAGGACCGTTTTGGTTTTTGAGTAGGTATGCAGAATAAAAGCTACATTTTATTTAAAC
Organism: Abscondita cerata; assembly: GCA_030710515.1. Classification (NCBI taxonomy): domain Eukaryota; kingdom Metazoa; phylum Arthropoda; class Insecta; order Coleoptera; family Lampyridae; genus Abscondita; species Abscondita cerata. Next base: position 576,321 of record JALBCR010002253.1, read on the forward strand.
CAGCAACTGCTTATATTAAATGCTCGAATTGCTGTCTATTTACTGCTAAACAATGCTCTAATCGATTATAAAAATTGCGTTGCACATTAGAGATTACGTTTGCAGGAACATTAAAGCAAACTTCTACAATTCTGTCCTTTAATGACTCGGCAGTGATGTGTGGTCGATCTGAATACACTTTCGAGGCAATGTATGACCATAAGAAAAACTCATTAGGAGACACATCTGGTGGTCTCGGTGGCCAAGCAATTTCACCACCTCTTTCAATCCAAGTTCTGTGCAACGCATCATTTAAGAGGCCTTTTACCAGATTAGCACTATGAGCTGGACACCCATCGTGCTGATACTAAACAACAGTATCCTCTTCAGCAACTTCATGCAATGCTGGTAGCACATGCTCAATTAATAGGTCACGGTACTTAACAGCAGTAAGTGTACCCTCAATAAAAAAAGGACCTATTACGGTATTGGAAAATATCCCAGTTCAAACATTTACTGATTGGGAATATTGAGTGTGAGCTGGGTAAACAGATGAGGGTTTTCTGTGCTCCAAGAACGGTAATTTTGAATGTTTGGTGTTCCATTTAATGTAAAAATGCATTCATTAGTAAAACACAGATTTTTAATAAAGTTGTCGTCATCATTAGATTTTTCAATTAAAATTTTACAAAATTCTTGTCTTTTTTCAGCATCAGTTCTGAAAAGCTCTTGATGTTGAAAATAATGGTAGTCGCATACGAAGGACATTGATCACCAAGGGTATTAAGCATATCTTCGTAAATCTGCTTACCTCTTAACCATTTTAAATACAGGTACTTGATGATGGCTCAATACTCCAATTTTTCAATTTTCACAATTTTGATGGACATCTTTTTTCATTTAATTTATTGCGTGACTCTGGTTTACTTTTTTGACGTCAAACTTTACACTGACACTTTTAATAAGTTATTGTTCGTTGCTATGGTAACGCAATATTTTGTTTATGCAAGGAACTGGTCTAGGCTAACTATATATCAATACATCCTCGTATATTGTAACGTAATTGCTTAACGTCACTTTTCTGTTTATCTAATAGTACAATAGTTAATTATGTATCAAGGCACTAAAATTGATTTTTCATGACGAATGTGTTTTAGTTGTAGAGGCGATAGCCGAGGCAAATAAAACACGTGAGTCATAAAAAGAACTTTAGTGGGAAGGTACATACTACATTTTATTTAATTGACGATGGCATTGTTTTTTTGTTTTAACATCTTTTATAATAGATGCATTGAACCATGGAGGATAATTTTTCCTATGAATATAAGTATACCTAGGTATGCATTTATCCATAGCAGTATGTAACATACTATAAAAGTAAGTTGTTGCTTCTTCAACATCTTGAAAAGAATTAAAAACTTCCAATTAATATCAGAAATTATTTGATATAATAGCGGAAAATTTGTTCGCCGAAAGTTGTAACGCTTGAAAAATTATTTTTCAGTTTCTTCTTTATATAAAAAGTATTATTAAGCATTTTTAATGAAATCTGTAAAGCTGGATGATGTGTTTCTTCAGAAATGAGATAATCAATAGGGCGTTTTACCATACAATTATTATTATACAAAACAAGATCGAGAATCTTGTTATTATTGTTATACACGAAATTATACTGGTTAAATAGTAAACTGTTACAGAAGTTATCAAGAATGGTGATTCGTCGATTACCCTGATTATTAAACAAATAAGCAGCATACTCAATAATGTTAAAATCACCTATCAACTATCAGAATGTCATCTGAAACGCGTTCTAAAGTTTCTAGAGCACCAAATACTACACTAAAATGATCAGTACTTGTTGCAGGAGGAATATACATATTTATGACTAATAGTGTTCCACCATTTATCTTTATTTGTACAGCTATAATATTGATGTTAAATGATAGATTTTGTGAGCAAACTATATTTAAGTGTACGTTCACGGATACATATTTTGAACTGACGCCAATGAGTACACCGCCACCTCTAGTGTAGTGAGGTGATAATCTATCATAGCGATAAACATTGTAAGAAGAAGGAAAGATTTCCTGATTAGAAACTGAAGAGTCTAACCAGGTTTCAGTGAGTGTTACCACTGGATAGTTTAGCTGAGATATTGAATTAAAAATTTCAGTAGTTTTTGTTCTTAACCCTCGAACGTTTTGGTAATATACTAACAGATTAAATAATTCTGAGTTCTTAGACCCAACTATTGCTATTGTTCTAAAAAATTATCTCTTAGTTTACTACAGGCTACTTGATACACAGTGCATTTATTCGTCTCTTAGACCATGTATTTACCGAAGCGTCGCTATTTTCGCTTTCTCTTAACCTAACACAATTTGAACACTTATGAGACGTTTCTTCACAAGATTTTAGATCGTGCGCACCACCACAAATCGGACAAGATATATTAAAATTGCAAGCTTTGGAGTTGTGATTAAAGCGATTACACTTAAAGTATCGAAGTATATCAATTGCGTCGTAAACAGCACAACTGTCAAAACCGACGAATACCTTTTCTGCTTTAATAACTCTATTATACGATATTTTGTCTAATTGTATAATAGTCTGAAATATGTTATTATTCTTTTAAGTAGCATAACTTTCAGTACTTTACAAGTCGATTCAGTAAGGAAAACATCAGGATTACAATCTTTCAAAATGCAGATATTTGATCGGGTGAATAATGTTCAGACAAACCGACTAATCGAACTCTGGGGTTGATACCGCTAATTTCTTTCACGTTATAAGAATCTGCCATCTTCTCCCGTACTAAATTTTTGAATTTGTTGTTTCGGCCATCGTTTCTGCAACTCACAAGTATCCCGCCATTTTTCACAGGCTTAACCATTGATAGTTGCAAGCCTGAGTTTGAAGGATTAATATTATGAAGTATATCAGTTTTTGTTTGTTGAATAGATTGATCAGCATTTTTTGGAAATACAATTACTGCTGGGTGAGTTTTATTTTTGAGAACATTCGAATATTTGGGTGGATCAACAGGTTTTGCAACATATGCAGTAGATTTACCAATTTCAGTTTTAAGTTCATTAATTTGAACTTCAACTTCTGATAACGACTTTTTACTTCTGATTGTAACATTTCTTTAATTTCATTTTGATTAATCATAATACAGTTTGTTGTGCAATTCATACATCTCCATGGTAATCCTCGGACGGAAGTAAGAATAGCAGATAAATCATATTCTTTAGATAAACAATTGCTATGTATTTGAGTTTTACAGCAGTTACAGCTTATGCCGAACAATCGCTTATCGCTGCCGCACATTGAATGCAATTACCAAGCATAGTAATGTTTATTATAGTTGTAATTTTCAAAATTAATTTGAAGGTAAACCCATAAGGGCAGACAAATAATTATTACATAATATACGAACCCCGCATACACTGGAGTGCACTTAACAATATAGTTAAATTTAAATTTAGACAATATCACTGGTAAATCGTCGTATAATAAATTACTTTAGTGCCGATTTTATTTACTTTACTGCCAATTTTTTTGTACTATAGTGACGATTTCGGAAAAAATACATTATATAGATCATTATAAGATGCACAATTAAGTAAGTTTTAGTTTTCTGGTAGAAGTATGTATGTGGTAGGATCAATTAAAACTCCATGTACTTTATAGAAGCCGACGTTTTGGTGAGGTTTGTCTGAGCTTTCTCAAGGATATAAAGAAGTACTGCCAAAATCGTTACTTTTTTTTCATCTTTACCTTCTGTTTACACGTTATTAGTTAGTTACGTTTGTGTTTATATTACTTAATTATCAATGTTTAGTGAATTAATAAATTTGATCAAGACTTCGAAATAATTACCTTTTTTGTGATTTTTTTTGTTTTTTGATGTTCCAATTTTAGACCAAAAATAGATTAACCAGGAACAAATTAAAAACCGCTCGCTAATACAAAACTCAACATCGCAACTAGAATGTGTTTTAAGACAACAACCTGTAAACGACAGTTATGTGTAATTTTGTAAAAGAACCAAAATATCGATAACCACACAGCGGTGGTTTTTGATGATCATGCAAAATCTTTACTGTTACCACTTTCTGTCTGGCCGGGGCCTTAGTTGTATATAAAATTCAAATCAATATAAATTTGATGAAATAATGAAATGAGTGTTCAAGGAAAAACTACGCCGGGCAGGGCGTGGAATTAAATTGATTTAATTATTTTTATAGTGTACGCGTGGTTAAATTAAAACCATGATCTAGTATAACCTAAAAATTAACTGATATCAATGTTTTCATAGATACATAGAATTATTACTTAAACTTTGTATATCAGCTCATTACTATGTTAAAAAAATTTACAAATGGCAATGAAAATTCCAGCCAGATTTTTGTTTCAACAATCGTTAGTTCAAGCAAGGAGAATCAAAATATGTTTGTTTTGGTAAAACTGTAGCATTGATGATAAAACAAACGATTTCAGCACTTTTTGATGTATTTTTCTGTGTAGTTATAAAAGCATAATTTAGAAAATTAAGAATTTATTATGAACACTTAGAACAAACTAAAACAAGAAATAAAATAGATTTTTTTTAAATGGGGTGCTGCTAAAAAACGATTTCTTGTAATTTCTTGGATTCTAATTTTAAACCAGTATAAAACAAATACAGCGTGTCAAAATCTGAGTAATATTGTATAGGCACCTTTGTTATTAATAAAGATAGAAATTTTATTATATAGAAAAAGTTGTACAAATTTTCACGCCAATTAAAATGCCGTTAACTAAGATCAAAAGTTGTAATCCGTTCCGAAGATACCCGAAAAAAATAAAAAACACAATTTTTGAAAATATCAAGTATTTCACTTATTAGAACAAAAAAATTAATTTAAAAGTTTCTTCACTAATGAAGGTAAACTGTAATATATATATATATATATATATATATATATATATATATATATATATATATATATATAAACGATAAGTTTTTCGACATCTAGTGTCGACTCGTGAAAGCGTTCACGTACGTAAATGTAAGCAACTTTGCCGACAGGTACGTAAAGCAGTTACATAGTCATGAAATATATATATATATATATTTATATATATAAGCAAACTTTGTCGACAGGTATGTAAACCAGTACATACGTCGATTCTTCAATAATTATAACCAACCTAACAGTTTGGCAAGTATAAAAATTTTGAATCGCCTTCGGTAAAGTACGCAAGAGGTTGTACAATATCAAACAAACACTTAGAATTACTCGACAGCTGTTTCGTCCTTTTGGGACTCTTCAGGAGTGAGAAAACACGAGTGTAAGTTCACTATTCACTATTGTACAAACACATTCCTATTTGGCCGTGTTGCAATAGTACGAGGGGGCGCTAGATGTCGCAACCAACTTATTGAATTGTGTTTGTTAGCACATCCCTCCCTAATCGGTTTAAACGGGGTATATAGAATTTTGAATAAAGTCATTATTTTCATCATGTTTCTACTAACTAAAGTAGAGAACAACATACATTTAATAAAAATGAATGTTTTGACGTATTGTGAATTTTATGTAACAGAGCAAAAATCTTAATATTATTTTCTTCAATAAAAAACATACAAATTTCATATGCTCAGATTAATCGAAATGTAATATTTGTTGAAATCTGTAGACTTGAGATCCAGCTACTCTACACTGATGAGCCTCGAATAAGACGAAACGCGCGTATGTAAGTGACGTTCAATTATCACTGACTACTGTTTTATTCGATTGGCAACAATTTGAAATATTACTTTCAAAATGCGCTTAGCTTTTCGCTATGTTGAAAAGTTCACAGTCAGCATCTTCGCTCTACAAATTTTTACAAATATTACATTTTGATATAACACGTTCGATATAATTTTGATTACAAGAATTTAAATTAATATTTTCAATACTTTTTAAAACAATTGTAATTGTTGATTTAGTTGTGTAGCTTTCGATGTGGCTTAATGTAAGTTGAATTGTGTTTTGCTTTCTGTAAAGAACGCGTTACCCATACAACATTGAATACACTATGAGATGGAGAGCGTTCATTCTATTGAACTAGTTGCAGAATTTGTAATGTACTTGTTATTTCAGTACTTTTTAAATAAGCAAAAACAGTAAAAATTTACGTAAAAAAAATTTTTGTATACACAAGGAAAAA